>CM032632.1:12636453-13013944 GCA_019097785.1 Fraxinus excelsior
AATAAAAGCAGTAAATGAGGAAATACTACTTTTCTTACAATGAAAGTAAATGATGAAAAATAAAACAGTAAACAAGGAAGTATTACTTCCTTTACAATAAGAACTAATGTTAAAAAAATAAAAAATAAGTATTGAAAGTTAAAATGAAATTTAAACTCTGATACTTGGCAATCCATGTCTGTCAACTTGTACTAGTGCCCTATTACGTCGTAGTAGGCCAAGTGGTTCATATACCTGATATTAGACCTAAGTCTTAGGGTGACCATATTTCAAAATCATTTAATGCAATCATGTGTCATCCATCCAACAGAAACCTTTTCACGTCTTTTATTATAAAGTTTCACACTCAGTATCGTTTACAAGTAATGTACTTTTACATCATCAATAATAACTTTTTTTTTTTTTTTTTGATATTGTCTCGAAACTCAGTATCATACACATTTTAGTGACTCACATTCATTTTTCATGTCAAGTCCAAAATACATCTACAATTGATTGATTTGACCATCGGAATGCTCGGAGACGCCTCTCCCACCATCAAAGAAGTCCATGACACTAGCAGCCCGTCTTAAGTGTGCCAGAGAGGAACATGTGAACATGAGTGGCAACGGATCTATTGGTTATAATAAAAGGTGAATTTTTTTCATTTAAAAAAAAAATAGAGTCGAAGACTGAGAGGCTTTAGTGGTACAATTTTCCCTTCCGATAAAAGCAACAATTGCAACTCGCATCGCATAATTATACAGAAATTTTACTTGGGGCACAAAAGATGTGGAATCTCAAATTCCAGAAGGAATTTCAATTCATTACAATTGGAAATAAAATGATGCGCCCAAGAATCATTATAATGTCCAGTCAATTGAATTCAATTAGAAGCAAAAATTTATTCATTTTGTTGATCTACATTTCATTTCCAAGCAATGGAATTCCAAACTTGAGATTGTCGAGACTCAGCTCCAATTGGATATGATATGAAATAATGCAAAAGAAGAGTTCTCTTCACATTGTGTGATCTAGAGGAGCTGTTATGGACGTTTGATATATATATTTATTTTAAAAAAAAAAAAAAAAAAGCACCAAAAAGACAGTTTAAAAAAAACCATAGCTTCAGAAAATTGATGAATCAATAAGCATCAACACGGCTCCTGTCCGAGGATGAAGAACATAACTATTTTTCAAGGCAACCCAAAAAACATAAACATGAACTGAATGACTGATGAATTCCAAGGGATAATTTAAGCTCACAATAGAAATTTTGCAGCTATATCAACTGCCTCACAAAATAGCAATTTTTTTTTTTTTTTTTTTAAATACGAACCTAAAATAGTCAAAACCAAACCAATTCAACAGGATCTATCGGATGAATGAGTCACAACAACAAAAAGAAGAAACGACATCTGCAGGACTAAGCCAGCTTCATGGTTTTTAACGGGCCTTTGAGATAATTACTCAAAATTTTGACATTGAACACAGCATACTGCTTTTTGATCTCAGCCTCGGCTTTCTCAGCAAAAGCATCAACCTGATCCTCATATGTTTCATAAAGCACAGGCACCGTGTGCAGCAAAACAAAACCTGTTTTGGAGAGTAGGGAAAATCCGTGGAAACAAAATCAGAAAAGCAAATGAAAATTATAAATGCAGAATGATACTCCGATAACAAAATAAAGGTTAACAAGCTACTTACATATGTATAACAAGGTCAGGAAGTTCCAGCAACTTCCCAGAATTGAAAATACCCAGAGGCCAGCAATTACCTAAAAACCAGAATTTAGTTCTCTTATGATCAGACGATGGGCTAGGCATTTTAGTAAAATCTAGAGCATTATTTATTTCAAACATAAAAATGATAAAATCAATGACTTGAAACTTAACTAACTTATATTATACGACCATAAAAGAACAGAAGATTGACATACTGTGAGGAACTTCTTCAGATCTTTCCCAGATGAGATATCTCGAAGAATTGCAAACGCCCTGTTAAATTCGATCCTAAGGGCAGAAACTACACCAAGGAAAATATCCTCAGGTAGGATGACTTCGGGGATTTGAGGCGGAGACCTAATAGATAAACAGCAACGTCATATTTCGAGCAATAAAAATAAATAAATAAAATGCCTATTAAGTATTACTCAGAAAGCCTACTTATTGATTAAGGTAGATGCATTTGACCACAGGAAAAGAACTCCAATGGCCAGAATTAGAATATGGCATACTAATGTGAGCAAATGGTATTCAAGCAGTTCAAAAAGCATCCAAACTGCAGTGGCAACACCAAGCACTCCAGCAGATATCTTCTTGTCCCTCCATAGCAAAATGTCAGCAGCTGCCAGAAAATCTCCATGGTAAGATCAATAATATATACGGTACAACGAACTATGCATTTGCATAAAGTTCAAATGATAACTCCAGCATTCCAGGCTAGACTGATTTAATGTGCACCAAATGATGCAAGAGAAAGGGATGTCTACTAACTTGTTTCAGACCTTATTTTTGTTTACATTTATGCGTGCAATCTTTCGCACTTTCTAATCAAGAACTTGGACACGAAAGTAACATCTAATGAACAATAAAAGAAAAATCAAGGCATGTACCAACAAACAGAACCCAATATTTCCTAAACATATTCGGATCCCCTCTGCATTCCAGAGCACACACAACCCACGCTTCATGCATCCAAAGAGAATGGTGTGAAAGGCAAAAGAAAGAATACAGTATAAATAAGTCACGACTACAAGGTTACATTAATTTATCCAATTTAAAATCACAGCGTACACGTTGCCTCATTTGAATGCATTTTAAGCCGTAATCAAACGATATGATAGTGTATATACAAACATTTAAGTGTAACATTGTCAACTAAATTACAGAACGAATTCTTACGTTTCCCACCGCCTAGAACCTTGTGCACGGGCTTTTCGCGGCCAAGGAGACGATAGATCTTTGCCTTGACCGCTGCAGCCGTGGCCTTGATGTCTTTCTCGTCATCCGAATCCGACGATGACGACGAATTGTCGCCGTGAAACTTATCGGTGATCTTATCAATCAGCGATTCAGCGTCCGATTCGTGTTTCTCGTGTTTTTCAACGTGATCGGCCATCCTTCAAAACTCCGATTTCAATCGCCAGCTATCGGAACTTCTTTTCAACTTCAAAAGTTTTTCGATGACTTTTGAGACTCCCGTTTCTCCTTCTTGCAATGATAGAAAATGAGAAAATGGAAGGGTTTTAATTAACGGCAGGGAGAACCGGAGAAGTGAGATTCGGAATCTTCGAACCCCAGGCTCGTATGATCCGAGCCGAGTGGTTCGGAATAACGGGATCGATTTGTGCTCGAAATAGAGAAAAGTAACGGAGGGTACGTTACGTATAAAATTTCCATATATAAAGGAATTTTTCAAAAAGGAGAAGTTAAAATAAATTCACATTTTCAAAAATATTAATTCCGAGAAATTTCAATTTCTTTTTTGATCCAAATATTTGTTTAAAGATAAGTATAATGTATTCAAATTTAGGGCTTCTTTGAGCCCTATTTTTGAAAATATAAATTATTTGAATAATAAAAAGTTAGAAAAAAATTTAAATTTACGTTTCGAATTATTTTCAAATTAAATTTGAATATATTTGATCAGATCCTTACGGTGACCGTTGCACGTTGTGACTTGTTTGGACATGCGTGCATTTATGCAGTAGCGGGTTTTTCGGATTGTGTCCAAAGCCGGCGGAATCTACGCAGTGGGCAAATATGGAAGGTATTGAGAGTGGTGGGCCACGTGGAATTCCTTTGTATTATAAATTTACCGTGATTTTAGGGAGATTTTGACTAAAAAAATCAACAATTAATTATAATTACATATTTTATGAAATTCACAATTTTTAACTATATATTCATTAATCTTTATCAAAATCTACTAAAAATTGGGTTTTAATCCCCACCAAACGAGGACTTATTTTCCTTGCAAAATTTTAGATTAAACTTGCATATATAAAGAAATGACAATCTTAAGTTTATTAATAAATTTCTATCACTGTATATTTTCGTCTAAACATAAAAATATGATGGATAAATTACAATGGACGGTTATTCTTTTTTTATTTGCATAATGGAATTTTTTATTTTTCCATGAAGCTTTTCATTAAAAAAAATATATTCTGCGACGCTGTGTCACATCCACATATTTGTTACATTCTCGCCTTGAGAGGGCTCCATGCTAATGTTAGCATAGAAATAAGGCCATGTGAATCCTCATTTACAAGGCATGTGGAAGTCCAAATGTTCACCATCGGTCAAGCGAAGACTATGACTCATTAACCACCATCCTTTGGTTTTCGTTTAGTATCGCCGATTAGTCAAAGCAGTGATAACGGATGGCCTTGGGTAAAACAAGCTTCGGAATCTCACCCCGTACTTAGAGCTGGGCGAACCGAACCGAACCGAACCGAACGGGTTTTCTTAAATTAAAAACTCGAATGGGTATCCGAATCGAAAACCGACGGGTTTGATTCGGTTCTCGGTTCTAGACTAAGAACCGAAGAACCGAATTTTATTTTATTTTTTTACAATTAAGTATTTGGGTTTCAAGTATATTAAATATAACCCAAACCGACCAACATAAAAAAATTGAGAAAAAAACCACTAAATATAAAAGGGACAGAGCCCTAGAATTTTCGGTCTTCTCTTCTTCAAAACCGACCAACATAAAAAAAAATTGCAAAAAAAAGCCACTAAATATAAAAGGGAAAGAGCCCTAGAATTTTCGATCTTCTCTTCTTCTTCTCTCTCCAGTCCATTCTTGCCGCACAACATGTTTCTCGTCCAGTCATGAGTCATTTTCTCTCAACTTGAAGAAGTCCTCCTCCTTCTAGTTCCCACACTAACCTGGAGTACTCTCGTAATTATTCTTTTCATATTTAAGAGACGTGAGATTTTACCCTCTTAACGCTAACAGTGCTTTTGTTCTTTTATCGTGTTTACAATGACAAATTTTTTAAGCTTCCAAGAGCTTTGCACAGAGATTTCCAGCTCTAGCTACTGGATTCTTTTTCTTTACATGGTACTCAAGAAATTGTTAACATTTTAATGGTACATAGCAAGTCAAGCAATCGATGATTACATTACATAGTTGGTAAGTATTTTTAATACTTTAAAATATTACATTCATTTGTAAAAGCTAAGATTGAACCTGGTCAATATTCACACGCAGATTCACTCGGTGAAAGTACTGAGCACGTTGGGATTGCCTCACTTCTCAAATGTTTTCAGAAAATAGGAATGATTTTGGTACCACTTCTCAAAATGGAGAATATAGTTAGATGCTTTTATATGTTACATTTTGGTAGGTAAGCAGTGGAGCAGTAACTGTTTGAGGGAAGCAACAAAAAAAATTGTGATCTGTATTGTCTACAAAAAAATTTGTGATCTATATTGGCTAGTACTAAAGTGTTAGCATTTTGTGAAAACTTTCTAATATGTTATGGATTAATTATTCAAGACGCAATGACAAAGTTTTCTAAATGTATTTATATAGTATTATTATAAATGTTAAAAAAATTAATTATAGTAGGAACCGAATAGAACCGAATGGAACCGAACCGAACCGAACCCGAACCCAAACCCGAACCCGAACCCGAACGGTTCCAGAATTATATCTGGAACCGACGGTTCCATTTACTAAATACCCGAAAATTTCTGGAACCGAAAAAACCGAACCGAACCGACCCGTACCCACCCCTACCCGTACTTGTAAGGAAGAAAACCTTTTAAGGAAATTAATGCCTTAAACATTCCAACAACGATATTACACATCTTAATTAGGAGAATGCTCAAATGAGGGCCTTTACCGAGAAAAACAACGAAAGAAGTCATAGCCGAAACCCTCTGAGGTCCATTTCCTCAACAGCCATCAATCTCAAGACACTTCATCACATCCCAATAAGAGGAATCACCACAATGAGTAACTATTTATCATCACGATAATGGAATATCGATGATATAGCAACTCATTATTCATTACATTTATATATATAAACATCTCTCTAATTTCTCTTTCTCTCATAAAAATTGAATTGTTTAATCTCATTATTCCAAATAGACTGTCACATCACTGATGTTCCATCATCGTAATGATAAATAAAATTATTCAACCGCAATATCCACGTTAAGCAATCCTTGAAGGGTGGATGGCCTACACTTCAACTGGCTAGAAAGGAGATCCCATAGAGTGCATTGGTATTTTCGAAAGATTGGGCAGGGACGGAGACCTGCCAAAAAGACCCCCTCGCTATCTCTACATTCACCATAGCTAGTATAGCAAGGATCGTCGAGTACTAGACAAAGAGCCTCACGCTCACGAACAGAAGTATAGCAATGATGAATTTATTTTAGCAAACGTTTTAATAGTATTTTCACAATTTAAAATCATTTATACAAACCAAAAAAAAAAAAAAAAAGAATCATCTATTAGCCATTTACCATGATCAACCACGTATTAATTGAAAGAAAAACGAATATTGACACTGTAATATGAGTTCTATAATCCTACTTAAACACAACCATAATCATATCCTCTCTAAATGACTTAGCTAGAGGAAATTGGTTTAGGATATAAAGTACAAGATTGGACTTGAAGAATCTTGCTTTCTCCTTCAAAACTGGGAGTGGGAAGCCATTATAATTTATTGTAAAATGGAAAAAAAAAAAAAAAAAAAACAAATAATAAGGTAAATTTCATTTGCGGTCACTAAACTTCCAATGAAATATCTATTAGGTCACTAAATTTTAATGTATCAATTTGGCCATAGAACTTCAGTTGAGTTTCACTAAACCTCAATTTTTAGCTTTGAATTTCGCCACGACGTCACGCATTATCTCCTATATTTATGGAATTTGCTTATTTGACAGTCGTACCGCAATATATATTTATAATTGAAACATGTGAAGGGGCATACCACCTTAGTGCCATGTGACGTCATATTAATGTTGAATAAAAAAGTCATGTCTTGTAGCCTTTTTAATCTAAAGATATACTATAACCCTTGTTTTGCCATTTCATTTAAGGGTTCCATATAACGACTACCAGAAAGTTTGGTTACGTATGATTGTCAACTTAACAGTTTCCGTCAATTTTGGGTAGGAAATGTGGCAAAATGTGACAAAGTCGTGAACTTTGAAATTAAAGTTTGATGATCCAATTGAAATTTCACCGAAAGTCCTCCAAGAACTTATTTTGCTAAGGAAATTTTTATTATTTTCGCTAGATTTATTCATTGTCATTTGAATGTATCAACAAATAATACGGCCTTGATAAGTACATAAAATAAACTTTTAAACAAGTAATGGAAGATATATTTCAACATGAAGTATGCATCCGTAGTTACATATATATTCGGGCATTAAGTTGTCGAAGACAAGAAGCAAAACTTTCCATTTGGTTTTCTTATATATATAATTCACAATTCTTTAGCCTAAAAAAATTAGTCCCTTGAATTTTAGTACCTAACTTGTTTTCTCTAGCTAGCCCTTAATTCTGATAAATGGTTAGATGCCATGAAAGATGAGTTGAAATCCATAGAACATAATGAAGTCTGAGATCTCATCGAATTGCCTTAATCATGTAAAAGAGTTGGGTGCAAATGGATCTTTAAGACTAAGCACAACTCTAATGGTAATATCGAAAGATATAAAGTTAGACTTACTGCTAAAGGTTTTACTCAAAAAGATAGCATTGATTATAAGAAGACATTTTCTCTAGTATCCAAGAAGGACTCACTCAGAATTATAATGGCTTTAATAGCCCATTATGAATTAGTACTACATCAAATGGATGTGAAAACTGCATTTCTAAATGGAAATTTAGATGAAGAAGTTTATATAGATTAGCCTAAAGGTTTTTCAGTTGAAGGAAAGGAACATGGTATGTAAATTAAAGAAATCAATATATGGACTTAAACAAGATTCCTGTCAATGGTATCTTAAGTTCAATGATACCATTACTTCCTTTGGATTTAAAGAAAACATCGTTGATCGATGTATATATCTAAAGATCAATGGGAGCAAGTTTATATTTTTTATTCTGTATGTTGATGACATCTTGCTAGCTACTAATGATCGTAGTCTATTATATGAGATTAAGAAATTTCTCTCTAAAAAATTTGAAATGAAAGATATGGGATAGGCAACCTATGTGATTGGAATTGAAATATTCCGAGATAGGTCACAAGGATTGTTAGGATTGTCTTAGAAAGCATATATCAATAAAGTTTTAGAGAGATTTAAGATGAAAAATTGTTCAGCGAGTGTCGTTCCAATTCAAGGAAGATAGATTTAGTCTCATGCAATGTAGAATTGGAATGTAAACAAATGACAGATATTCCTTATGCATCTCTTGTTGAGAGTTTAATGTATGCTCAGACTTGCACCACACCAGATATCAGTTTTGCGGTCAGAACGTTGGGCAAGTATCAAAGTAACCCAGGACTTGATCATTGAAAGGCTGCAAAGAAAGTGTTGAGATACTTGCAAGGAACGAAAGACCACATGCTCACTTATAGAGGATCTGATAATTTGGAAGTCATTGGATATTCAGATTCAAACTTTACTGGATGTGTGGATACTAGAAAGTGCGAAGCAGTCAGTCATTACTGCATCCACTGTAGAAGGTGAGTTTGTGGTATGCGTTGAGGCCACAGTTCAATGAAATTGGTTGTAAAACTTTATTTCAAGACATGGAATTGTCGACAGTATTGCTAAGCCGTTGAAACTTTATTGTAACAATTATGTAGTAATCTTCTTTTCAAAGAACAACAAATACTCTAAAGGTGCTAAACACATGGAATTGAAGTACTTTGCCGTTAAAGAAGAAGTTTAAGAACATAAGGTGTGAGCCAAGCATATTAACACCAATCTTATGATTGCATATCCTCTAACAAAAAGATTACCACCGAAGACATCTAATGAACATGTTGAAATAATAGACATTATTGCAAATAATAATTGACATTACAATTAATGTAATTGACACTTTGAGATCGTTTATGTATTATTTTTTTGACAAAATATTATTCATGTCAAAATAGTTGGCATATGTACATGAATAGATTATATGAATGGTGACAGGTTTTCAAAGACATTATTGAAATACAGTTATCGAACTTCTCATTACATGTCATGTTAACTAGGGACTAATATTGTAGTACATAGAAGGAATTATGCCGAAATTATGGTGTAAAACTGCTATGACTCTTATTAGTCTTTACTTAAGGATATATATTAAGTGACCAATGTATGAAGAATTTTTTTTTTTTTTTATGCGCATTAAGTTATAGACCACATAATGATGTAATATTACATGGACCAAGTGGGAGAATGTAAAACCAATTAATATGGTCCAAATAGCATTATTAATAAATTAATTAAAGTGGTTTATTATTGTTAAAATTATATTGGTTCATTGAGAAGTAGCAATTTTTTATAGCTATCAACTTTGATGGAAAGTGAATAGTTTTCATGACCCTTGGACTGCCTCTCTGCCTCTAAAAGTGAATCATGTTTAAATCTTTTAATTATTGCTATGGATCAAAGTATGTCTCTTGATGGATTAATCTATATGTGAAAATCATGAATTCTAAAAAACTTGGTATTATGATTATATAATTTCTTACGCTTCGGTGCTAGAAATCAAAGATTTGAGACCTCACGTGCGTTTCTTCATTATTTGTTTTCAACAAACTAATGATGAAATGGTCAATTTATTCAAAATTAGATCTTTTAACAATCAATTTGACTTTTTTCCCCAAAACGGACCATTGGCGCATATGTTTAAAATGTATATAACTTCGAAGGGTAAAAATTAAAGGTTCCAAACTTCATCATCACAATATTCAAAGTTCGGGAATCCAATTTTTTTGACGAACTTGATGCATTAAAAAAAGTCCACAATTCAAACATGTAACATCGGCTACGCTATTCATACTTTGTTCACGTCTCTTTTGCAGTGTTAAACAGTTGACTTTGACTAAAAAGTTTATATTACTAAATTATATAAATATAATTAAATAGTCTGTCTATTTTACAGTAAAATTCAGTTCTCTTAGACTAAATTGTGTGCAAAAAGTAGTATTAAATGAATTTGAGTTCAAGTCACAAGTGACTCAAGTTTTCTTTAAAGAAGATTGTTAAAAATTTAACAAAAACTGAAATTAACTAATGATGAAACTTTAAAGCAACAAAACAAAAATGAAATTAATTGGTTCAATAATAATAATAAAAATAAACAAGAATATGTAAAATAATTTCATCATATATGTAAATCAGACAATATTCCAATAGCAAAACAAAAATAAAAATACAAAAATTGGAAATAATAACATATTTAATTAGAAATCAGAATATGTATGGATCAAACATATAAATTAAGCTCATCTGCAAGACAAATTCCTAAGCTGCCTTGAATAAGTATTGATTTCCACGGTGCAATTCATATTAGTAGATTTGTTTTTCTTCATAATCTTCATAAGCTCCACTTTTCCTCTCAATCTGGACTGGCTGCTCAATGAAATAACTGTACTAGCTGCAAATTGTGCATCAAGAACCTCTCTTGGAACATTTGCAGACGACAAAATCACCGTCACATTAAATTTCCTCGTCGACCGAGCTTTCGCTCTTGCATTAGGAATACCCGCCTCTCCAACTTTTATGTTCCTGTAATAGAATTCAATCGTGCTATTCTGATACTTGTAGCGACCAAAATTAGTGTTCTTGACGCCAAGTTCAGCGATCATATTAATTTCGAAGGAGGGATTCGTGTTTAATCTTGTTACATCAAAAGTGCCGAAAGAAGCAGATCGGACTCGGAATTTGGGAGTTTTCACTTTCATTACAGTCAGTGCAAGGATTAGAATGATTCCTGCCTGAAACACGACGAAGGCTGCGACGTACATGAAACATTTCATCCGTTTCTTGCGGCGGCCCTCCTTTTCCGCCACCATCGCCACCTCTTCATCGACACGACCGTAAGGATTCACATGTGATGAAGTGTGGGCCCTTTCTACTGCTTCTGTCTTATTTTCCGCCATTCTTAAATCTTATGCTTCTGGCTCAAAATATCTTAGGACTGAAAGAAAATGCTAGTAGTAATGATGAGATATTTTGGTAGATACATACATGTCTATATATATGTTGATTGAGGGGGTGGGTGGGGTTACGGGGTGTTCCACCATTGTTGAAGTTTCTACATGAACAAGGAGTGATATGAGAATTTCTACGTACGTACCCTAACGCGTTTGAGGAGTTCTATTTCTTGATTTTCTAGATGTCATTTGGAAAAATTGGATTTTCTTGACATTTTGTCTTGACTTAGCAATATCTTTGGTGCTCTCCACTGTCCGATTTCTACAAGAAGTTAGATATTTTTTTTTTTGCAGTGGGCCCCGTGACTTAGACCTATCGGTTGTTATGTGTTTATTTGACTTTGATAGATGGTTCTATGGGAATTTGACTGAATGCAATTCATATTACTATTCACTAGACTTGTTCTTCTTCACTCTCCAACACCAAGCCAGTCTTCATTTGTACGTACGGTACGGTGAAAACCTTTTAAGTATAATTATTTGAATCATGCTGTATGTACATCTAAGTGGACACTAGTTTGACACTAACGTGAGTGAGTTGGCTGATTTCTAGACATTGATTTTAATAATACTTTTTTCGAATAATGGTCAAATTTTTGAAACATAGGGAGTGTCAAACAGGGTCTATACAATGTCTCTAAGCCTAGCTTAATTCTAATTATTTACTAATGTTTTCTAAGTTGTAAAGTTAATTAATTATAAGGAAATTGACAGATACTCAGTCTATCTAAACTTGTTTGTTGATCTTGCTTAGGCTGCCAGTGGACTCCCCAACTTTTCTGGCTCTATGATAAAATAAAATGTTAAAGATGAAAATATATTTCATATTTAATAAAGATGAAAATACAAATCAACATATATGAATTTGAATTTGTTCTCTTAACATGGTTAACCTTTCAAGATGAAATTTCGCGTCTTACTATTTTGTTGACTATTGTTGTCGATTTTATATTCCTCAAGTGTACATATTGTAATAAGTAATATAGTGGACAAATGAGTCTGAATGTTTGTTCCTGAGATGATTATAATTTAATACTTAATTTACTATTACTAAGTCAATTACATATCTCTATGTGAATCTGAAAACACATTATTTAAATGCCTTAAAAACTCGAAAAATCCATGTAACAATCGCATTAACTAGAAAATATTTATCTACACTTTATACTAGTTCCCGAATTTTATTGTGTAGTCTAAACCTAAAACTCATCTCTCAACTTTAATAGATTCACAAAATCATTGAATTATCGGCTACGTTATTCAAAGTATTAAAATCTATAAATAAAATCAACACATTAAAATTAAACTACTAGAATGTTGAAAATTAAATTAAAGGGTCATTGTGTGTCTTAACTATGAATTTAGCTATTCATACTAATGAAAGAAAAATAATAAGTTCTTGTGCATCCCATAGATTACATTAAGGTCTTGTGCATCTCATGTCCTCTTTATTTGCATGGACGATCCTCTACTTCAATGCTTGATCATCTTGGTACCCCAAATCCTCAATTTTGTACCGCTTCAATCCAATTTATCCAAACTTATCCAATTCAAGTTTTACATATAATTAACCAAATTTAACCTAAACTAAGCAGATATCTGCTCAAAATAATAATAAATGAATAAGAATAGAAGCCAAGTAAATGCACTTATTAAATACTCTCAAAACTTAAATTCTTATTCGTTCTGAGCAAGACTATCTACTAAACACGTATTCAAACAAAAATATAAAACATTTAGATAACTTTGCCAAACTTATATCAAGTATTTGAAATTATTTGATAATTAACAAAAGGTTCATAAGTAATACAAATAACATTAATTCTCACATATTCAATGCTCGATCGATGTGTGTGCACTAATCAATCTGATAATCATAAACTAGGTTGGTTATGTATCTTACCCTTCATAATCAAATTCTCTCTCTCTCTCTCTCTCTCCCTCTCTCTCTCTCTCTCTCTCGGGATGTGCACCCCCAAACTTGTTTTTAATCACATTCCGAATGTGTTTATTGTAATCAATGCTTTTTTTTTTTTCATTTTTCGTTCAAGTTTGGTTGAGATTTCACCAATGGTAAGTCAATATCTCAAAAAATAAGAATTTCATTGCTTCAACCTCTAAAAATCAACAAGGCTAGTAATTGTTAATGCTTAACCAATACATGTAGTGCATTTTCTTTTTTATGCACTTGCTTTTTTAAGTTTGTTGTGTGTAGTCTGTTTCATGTACTAACATTATCCATTCAGCTTTCTAAATAATCCTTATAGCGAGCTTTTGATCGATAATTCTCAAGCCAAATGACTATAGGGCATCAGATTTTAGATACACTTGTAAGCTTAATCACTCAAGTCATAATGGCTACATATAGACGTTTTGCAAAAAGGTAGATTTTTTCATTTTTTTTATTTTTTTTTATTTTTTATTTTTTTTGTAATGATTAGTACAGTTCTCCTCATTAAATACTCATTCTCAAGATTCGACTCCTAACTAAAATCTTCGCCCAATATTCATCTTATTTGCGGTAAGCAATCCACACAATTAATTACATACATGAAATCTCCATTCATATCAATATCTTCCCACAACAGTGTAATCACCCCCAAAACTATTCCTTTCAATTGATTAAATAGTTGTGTTTTTAATCATGATCTCGATTTGTCAACCTAAGTTCAAAACTAATTAACCTATTCTATCAAGATAAACGATCCAAAAAATTATAATAATTATCATGACTATTATGCTCAATATAATACGATCTGAGATGAAAAGAGTATCAAATTAAAAAAAAAAAAAAAAAAAATTATGCATCATGATTAATTCCAAACAATCCTAACCATAGCCAGCAAGAATATTAATTCGCGCAAACACATATAATATAAGAAAATATTTTCAATTCACTTTTTTTATGTACATCACACAAACAATTATCGCAAATTAACTAAACTACACTCCCAAACTTAATTCTTACATTGTCCTCAATGTAGTGCAATTTATAATCGAAAGTATAGAAACTAAATTAAGAGAAAGAAGCTAATACTCGCCGGATGTTAAGAGGATGGTGGATGTGATGCTGGAATTTGAATAATCATCGACCCACTTCTCTTTCCATTTATTTTTCTCCTCTTTTGAATGTGCCTAAAAAAATTTATGCCATATTTTCTATAATGAAGACCAATGAACACATTAGCAACCCATAATAAATGAATAAAACTTAAATAAATCAAGCTTATATGTACGGAAGGCCAATTCCAATGCAAGTGACAAGATTTTCACACAACTATATTGTATTTCAATGTAAAAATGTGTCATGCGAACTTGGTGCAAAAATAAATTCGGTTGATTCATTAGGGAATTTCCTCGAACCCATTATGTTCAAGTAAGATCTCTCTTTACTTCAATGCATTATGAAATGTTTTGATCCGAATTTTTGCAAATAATTACAACTCATATACTTCAACATCTATTCCCATCATCCAATCAAAAAATTTGGTACCAAAATTATCCAATGTGGTATGTCAAATTTGGGTTTTTAGGAGAAAAACTGGTTGGGTTTTCAATTTTTTTGAAATTATTGGCTACAATAGATGTAATTCAACTCCCAAATCAATCAATTATATTCTCCATAGTTTACTTCACAAAATTCATCCTTAAAACTTGTTGTCGATTTTATATCTCGCAAGTGTATGGATCATAACAATTAATATAATGGACCAATGAATCCAGATGATCGTTTCCAGAAGGACTATATTTCATACTTAATTTACTATTTCTAACTCCTTTTATTACGTGGTCTAAACCTAAAACTGACCATTTGACTCTTAATAGATTACAAAATCATTGAATTATTAGCCAAGTAATTCGAAGTATTAAATCCATAAATAAAATCAACACAAGAAAATTAAGCTGTTAGAATCTTGAAAATTAAATTAAAGGATAACACATAGACTACATTGTTTGTCTTAACTATGAATTTAACCATTCATAATAATAAAATAAATAAAATAAATAAGTATAGAGTTCATAACCTAGTTTGAAAATCTTGATGATGAAAAGAATTGGGTTTTACACCAAGTATTTTCTTCAATCTCAAAAGTCTTCAAATCTTAGCTTTTTGCCTTTTGATCTTGATGATTATCTGTTTTTTGCTCTCTAAAATTGTGTGTCCTATAAAAAGAATGAGTAATTATATATATAAAATTCTGGAATATTTATAAAAAGGAGTCATAAAGTACTTCAGTGTGGAATTTGAGTGTAAGTAGGAATCCAACAAAAAGTTGAAATTTTTGGTAGTTAAGTGCACTTTGGTCCTCCACAGTAAGTACTTGTGCATCCCTGGTCCTCTTTGTTTGCACGGATGGACCTCTACTTCCAGGCTTGATCATTTTGGTTCCCAATTCCTCAATTTTGTACCATTTCAATCCAATTTCGTCCAAATCTATTCAATCCAAGTTTTACCTACAATTAGCCAAATTTAACCTAAAACAAGTAGATATCCGCTCAAAATAATAGTATATTAATGAGAATAAGTGCATAAAATTCACTTATCAACCATTCTAATCATAATTAATTACTCCTAAATCTGATATTAAACCATAATGTGGACCATTACAATAAAATGATATTGTATACGAATCATATTCGATATCATTTTGTTTTAGCTTCAATTCGAGTTGTTTAAGGTTTGGTTAAAGTTATTGCAAGGCATTCCTACCAACAACTTAAGAAAATAATTTAAGTAAGTTGCAATTTAAAATATGCTTCATTTCTTTCTCACCACCCACAATACGAGGCTTGAAGAAACATAAGATGAATCTTTGACAAATACACAAGCTAGGCAAAAGTAGGATCAAGATGATTGCATAGGCAAAGACTACATATGCAATGCGATGTCGAATACACACTTTGATTATTACCATGGTGAAATAATAATAAGAAGACCTTTCAACTTTCTTAGTGGAGCAATACGGCTTCAGATACTCCTGTGAATAATGAACACTTGCAAAAAGAGGTTGGGGCTATCTCCCTATTGTACCTTCTGCAAGAGAATTAGTGATTGAGTTTGATGAAAAGTGACTTGGAGAGAAAATGAGAGAAAGCCAAAAATATATTGTGAAAAAGATTATCCTTATACATGGCACACCTTTGGAGTATTTATAGATACTTGGTGCCATGTAACACGTCCACGCACTAGGTGGTTTTCGCCCACGTACTAAGTGGTCAACTTTCACTCACTAATCGATAAGGACTATGCTACATTTACCAAATCTTTTACCAACTTGACACATGGCCGCCCCCTATTGGTGGGGTAGCTGGCCCATCTGCAAGAGAATTAGTGATTGAGTTTGATGAAAAGTGACTTGGAGAGAAAATGAGAGAAAGCCAAAAATATATTGTGAAAAAGATTATCCTTATACATGGCACACCTTTGGAGTATTTATAGATACTTGGTGCCATGTAACACGTCCACGCACTAGGTGGTTTTTGCCCACGTACTAAGTGGTCAACTTTCACTCACTAATCGATAAGGACTATGCTACATTTACCAAATCTTTTACCAACTTGACACATGGCCGCCCCCTATTGGTGGGGTGGCTGGCCCACCAGCCACCCTACCAATAGGGGGCGGCCATGTGTCAAGTTGGTAAAAGATTTGGTAAAACATTTGGTACAACAAGATTATTCCAATCGATAAATGGCATTAGCAATAATCATCATGTGGTTGGGGTCATGGTGGTCAATTTATCATACCAGCAGTCGGGTTAGCATAGCGGTAGTCACACTAGCATAAGTAGTCGAGTTAGCAAAACTCTAGTTGGGCAATTGCCTTCACTTGGTTGGCCATTGTGATCTATTATTTATATCACATAGCATCCACAACCTCTCTACCTCTTGTCGATATCTATCATTAAGAGGTAGCATTTTTAATCCTTTACTTCACAAGAGTTTTTTAATAGAATATAAATTGGTTGATTAGTTCAAATGGTGTGGAGTCATAGGCTCAATAGGCTTGGGTACTTGGCAACCCATGAGTGGGCTAACCCCCCCTCCCAAAAAAAATTCAAAGATCCCCTCAATATGAAGGAGGATAATGCTTCATTTGTTCACATTCTTCATATTGCAAGCCCTAAGCATTCCTCCAGTTCTTTCATTCATAAGGTAATCTTCTCCTCCTTCCTTCTTATTTTTCTTGTAGTTCCATTTGTTTGTAGATCCATTTTCATCTAAATGTATAAGGTGATTTTGTCATCGTCGTCTTCTAACTGAGAAATCTTAAATTCATCTCCTTTTACATCAAATGATGTCGAGAATGAAAGTGAAAAAGAGAGATGAAATGAGTCGGCCGGCCTATCTTCTAATTAGCCAACAAATTATAACTTTGAGATTAGACAGGATCCGACAAGTCGGGTGGTAATTCTTGATATTCCAAAAGACCTAGCTCTTACAATTCATCATCTAAATCGAATCAATTGTTTGATTGGTATACTCGTATTGACAATTATGTATATAGAGACCCTAGGTCCAAAGAAGAGCTTCCCTGGTCACATCCTCACGAGATTGCTATGTATAAAGATTGTTTCGATGGGGTTTGAGGTTTCCACTCCATCCTTTTTGTATTTCAATCTTCAAAGAATTTGATCTTATTCACAGACAGATAAATCCCATTGCATAGAGGAAAGCGTTATACTTCTTAGACACTTGTCTTAGTGAAAAGATTGTGCCTTCCATTGACCTCTTTAGGTGTGTATTCGAATTATATAATCTATCCCAATATAACATCTTTGTCTACCTAACTACTAGGTTTCCTTTTGTATTCCTAAGTATAGAAATTCAAACAGTGGGTGGAAGTCTCGATTCTTTTCCATTCGACCTTCCAAAGGCCAATTTCATTCAATACTTGTTGTAGACATTCTCAAGTTCGCTTTTTTAATAGTCATGTCGAGGTCACATACCTCCCCCCCCCCCTTCTTGAACTCCCAAATACAACAATTTACTCACCTACCACCTATTGCACCCCTTATATCTCAAGTTTTAACTATAAGAAAGATGTTAACGTTAGGGATCAGTCGTTTATTGTTTTTACTTGTATGTATCTTCACTTATTATTTTTTGTGTCTGATAAGCAATGTTGTATGCTTGCAGGTAAGGGTTGCAACTTGGCGGGAGTTTTGAGCTCACCACCAGAGCCTGATCTTGAGCTCGAGAGTGATGAGGGATTATCTTTTGCCCTCTTAAAGAAAAGAAATGTTGCAGACAAAGGAAAGTGCAATGGCAAGAGACCTTTACAGCCATTGGATGATCCTATCGGTGCCATCCCACTGCCTGATGTTGGAGGGAATGGATCGAGTCATAATGTGGTTAGGTCTAAAAGCAAAGGATTTCCACTTCCAGGTCTTAATTCTCTCCGACTAGGAGTGAGTGTGAAGTCGACATGGTCAAGGCTCTTATCATGCTCGATTATTCTAGAACTTTGGCTAGGTACAAAGTGGATGATATGGAGAAGGTCCGACAGTCTACAACGGAAGAATATTCTTCTCATCTACTTCATTTTTGCTTATGTTTATACTTCTGAGTTTGTCTAACAATAGCATTCTTCTTTACCTTTCTACCTACCAGGTTTTAACCATGCAAACTTCACTTGTCAGGGCAAGTCTCCTTCTAACGGAAGAATTGAAGGCTCTTGAGGAGGACAAGAACAATGAATCAAGCAACTTCAAGAAGAAAGAATTGGCCTTGAAGAATTCTCAGACACCTCAGAATATCGTAATAAGGAAAAGGAACCCCTAATCAGCGAGCAGGAATAAGAGATTATAATCTTTGCTCAGCTCTAGCCTATGAACAGGATGATGCTATAGAGTAATACAAGGCTTTTTCTGGGTAGAGACATGAATAAATATGGAGCAAAAACGATGGTGTCCTATATCGCCCTAACTAAAGAGTGGGTATCGACCGAACATCCGTCTATTGACCCTTCGGGAAATGATCAATTCTTGGCGTAGTATAGAGAGAGAAGAGACAGCTAAGCAGTGTAAAACATTTAGATATACAACCACATCACGAAGAGATAGTGAAGAGACCTCATACCTAGAGTGATCTAGTCTCCCATTTTTCACTTGTACTTTTCATTATTATTTATTTTTGTCATTCAACTATTTAGTAGTTTATCTAGGTCCAGATGTGGGTGGGATCTCATATTTTATATTAATTGTGGTTGATTTCTTTTTGAGAAAATGATTCGTGTTTAACGTGCGTTAGATTTTTTCATCTTCTTTTATTTAACTAGACAAGCCATCATATTGGCATACAAGTACCATTGACAAAGATGTCGAGATTAGGAAGTTTACTCTTGAACCCTTCCTTTTCGTTTGCCCATATTAGGGGACCAATTGTTGTGCGCGGTCAACCTATGCTCTCAAGCGTCGACCATGATGCAGTCGATGTCAATTCGAATTTGGTTAGCCCATTTCAATTCCACTATTTCGATTGACGATTCTTGAACTTTAACCAATTCTGGACTTTGTTGTTCGCCGTCTAGCCTTTTGGGCAACTTTGAAACGCTTGGTGTGATCCTAGTGTCTTGAGCATTAACCTTCTTTTTTTTTTTTTTTTTTTTTTGAAAGCTTACCACTAGGACTGTGAGATGATTTAGAGCTTATAACCTATTTTTTATTTTGTTGCTCACTGCCTAGCCCCTTGTAAAATTTTGATGTACTAGATGCGATCCTAGTAATATTGAGTCTTAACCAATTGTTGGTTTTAAAAGTTCACTACTAGGATCGTGAGGCGATTTTGAGCTTATAACCACTTCTTGGTTTTTCTCGGTGCCTAGCCCATTGATGACTCTGATACATTGAAAAAGTTTGAAGCACGTGATTCAATCGATCATAAATCAAGTTCGTGCATTGAGATAAAACTAATCTAGATTTGGGGACTTAGTAGGAGCATCGAGACGTCTATCTAAGCTAGCCTTTCCTTAGCATCCTTATCATCAATAGCCATCTAAACTTTTTTGTTGAACAATGCCGATAATTACAATAGAATATGCCTATATCAAGCATTATATTAGGGAAGTCAATAAAAATTATAACGACTAGATTTACAAGGAAAAAAAGACATCTAAATTACAGTATATATAAAGTTGGACTTACACATAAATTCTTGTTTAGCGATGTATTGATAGTACTTCTTGAGATGCTCAGCATTCCACAGCCTGCCTAGCAATTTTCCCTCTAAATCTTTGAGACTATAAGCTCCAATCTTGTTTGCGCTGGTAGCCCCGATGTCAAGTTGTTTGACCTTCATCCAGCCGTTCATTTAGGATTTCAACAAGAACAACGACTTCCATTTTAAAATATAGCTTGAAAGGTATTTCCCCTACTAGTTCCCATAGGGTCATGTGATATGCCCATAACATGTTAGGCAATTCATCTGCTCAAAGCCACTTCTTTTTCTCCAATCTTGTTTTCAAATCCCACAATATTGTTCGGTTTGTTACTTCAGCCTTCCCATTCGGCTGATGGTAAGCGACATAGGTAAGTATATGGTCTATGTGATAACTCACATAGAAAGTTATGAGGATGTAATTGTCAAATTGCCTGCCATTGTCGGTAATAATATTCTTCCACATAAAACTCTGCACCTCAGCCTTCGTGATTGCAGCCATTGATTGTGAGGGTAATCGTTCCTTGATGATTTCCCTAGATTCTCACATGTATTTCAAATAACACTTCTTATGCCTCAATCAAAGCACAAACACTTCAAATATGGCATAGCAAAACTTCACTTGTAAAGTTGTCCATCAATATGCTTTAGAAACACTTTCCAACAGTTTACTTTATAAACAAATTTTTACACAAAAGTAATTTTTAATTATAATTTAATCTTTCTGCTTATAAATAATTTTTTAGTTAATATATTTTCATTTACAAATTAGTTTTGAACAAAATATGTTGATTGGAAATAATTATTTATGAAGGGTAAAACTAGAAGATAATATGAGAAACAATCAAAACTCGTTGATTTGGTAGGTTGAAAGAAACTGTCAAAATCATACTATATCGATTTTAGGTTATTTTAAAACATTCAAAATCAGTGCACAAAAAAACTAGCGAGCACAAACTTTTTCAACCCCTCATAAATGGCGCCAACCAAAACCAATCAAAATCAGTGAAAACACAAATAATAATAATAATAACAACAACAACAATACGAAAAATTAGGCTGACTCCCCTAAAATAATATCATCTTTGATTAATACCTTCAAACTAAAATAAAATTGTATTACCGTATTAATTACGTGCCAAACTTGTATTTAAAACCCAAATCCAAAAGAGGAAGCCCCTGAATCAGAAAACAAACTCTGAGAAACCTTCCAAATCCAATATCGAAATCCATTGAATCCAATATCATCTCTCGGCATTGAAGGAGATCCCAAATCGACAAATCTAAACCTGAAGACTAAAACCACAGAATCTGGGACTTGAATTCTCTCAACAATCTCACTCTCGTCTCTGAGTCTCTCGCCTCAATGTCGTCCATCGGCAGAAGAAGAAGGTAAAGAAAGTCTCTCATATCTCGACTTCTTGTCGCCTTCCACCACCGATCGCCGGCCCCTTTCATCTATTTGGTTAGTCGTACTTTTTCTGAGTTTTCTTAGAATTTCATTTTGATGAGGAGATTAAAGGTTTTGGATCAAATGTCTAGCATGGGTTATAGTCCAAAATGTTGTTGTATATACTACGTTGATTGATGGGTGTTGTAAGGATGGTGAAGTTGAACAGGCAAAGGAATTGTATTGTAAAATGGAAGAGCTTGGTTTGGTTGCTAATCAGCATACACATTGTTTTGATAAATGGGCTCTTTAAGAAAGGACTTAAAAGGGATGGATTCGAGCTCTATGAGAAGATGAAGTTGATGGGGGCTTTGCCCGACTTGTATACTTACAATTGTGTGATGTATGAGTATTGTAAGGATGATAAGATAAGCAAACCTTATGAACTGTTCGATGAAATGCGTGAGAGAGGAGTGGCATGTTATGTTGTGACATACAACGCTTTGATTTGGGGATTATGCGGAGAAAAGAAGATGAGAGAAGCATAGAAATTTATTTATTAGATGGACATAGATATTATCAAATTCATTGAATCTTTACATCATTTTCATTTATTGGATTTTGCCGGCTAGTGCAACTAGAATAAAAATACATTACCCTACATTAGATATTGCTATTAGGAAGGCTTTTTATACATTCTCTATTATTCATACCATACATAAAGTTTGATTATACACCTTGAAATTGCCCAAAAGTCATCCCTGCCTGGATTTTACAGGTTTCCCCACTAGCTTCAAATGTGGTATTAACTATCAGCCGCCAACAGTGATACCTGAGGGTGATCTTGCCAAGGTTCAATGAGCCATGTGCATGATTAGCAACAACACTGCACTGTCAACCACAAATTCGATCTCATGTATGCCAAGAGGGCATTTGTTCACTGGTATGTTGGTGAAGGAATGGAGAAAGGTGAGTTCGGTGAAGCTCATGAAGATTTAGCTGCTCTCGAGGAAGACCATGAAGAAGTTGGTGCTGAGGGTGTTGATGATGAAGAAGGCAGCGAAGATTATTAAAGTACTCGGCATCTAATAAGTTCATTTGATTATGAGAGTTGGGTTGCTGCCCTTCTCCTTGTTTTGTAATATCATGGTGTGTATGGATGTTCTCAAACTTCTGAGAAGAAAAACTGTTTAAATTGTGAATTTAGTTTCTGATCAAGTGTCACTTTGATATACAACACATTAATTTTCGTCATTTTTTTGAATTTGTCACTCTTTTTTTAAAATTCTATCACTTTTTGAGTGTTTATCATTTTTTTTGTTTGTCACTTTTTAATCTGTATATCTTATTTTAATTTGTACCACTTTTTGAATTCGTCACTTTTTTTTTAATATTTATCACTTTTTTCAAATACCTTCTTAATTTCTATCACTTTATTTAGTGACAAACATCAATTTTTAATAAAAGTGATACTATACGTAAAAAAATGACACTCAACTTTATTGAATATGTATATCTTCTTTTAATTTGTGCAACTTTTTTGAATTCGTCACTTTTTTAAAATTTTTCACTTTTTTAATGTTTATCACTTTTCCCATATACATTCTTGATTTCTATCACTTTTTTTAGTGACAAACATCAATTTTTAATAAAAGTGACTGTATGTCATTTTTTAATAAAAAAGTAACACTTAACTTTAAAAAGTGATAGTTACAATTGATTTTTTCAAAAGACCCTTAATTTTAAAGGTATTTTTGTAAATTGTCCATAATAATAACTCCCTAGCAGGCCCATAAGGAGAGCCTCAACACGTGACTCGGAATCATGCAGTTTTTGTTTCGGGTTTGGTTCGAGTTAATTGCAAAACATTCCCTGCCATCAATCTGTATCTCCAGCTGAAACTAGTAGGCACGAAGGTTCTACTAATCCGTGTCGCTGCCTTAAAATATCAACTCTGAAGAAATGCTTTACCAAGATTATCCGTCATGTTATGTTCTATACCGAAGACGCTAAATCTGCCATTTTTGCGTTTTGTTGCATATTTATTCTAAAACGGTGTGATATGAGCACGTTCCACCAATTGATAAAGAACATGTGTTGTGTCATTTCATATGTTGCATAATCCCAAAAATTGAACTACATTCTGCATTGTGCATGTAACGTGCTCCGAGAAAGATATATTTTCTCCACCTGCACGAGTCTGAACATGTAAGATTTGTTTAACATGACTTCTGTTTTTACTTCATGCACAAGAGATTTTGAAAAAACCTACCTTAATTTTTGTCTGGCAACTAATTTTTTTTTTTTTAAAAAAAAAAATTCTATTCCCAAAATAATTTTAGAAGAAGTCACATGGGGGTCAATTTTCTCTAAAAACTCTTCTAAGTAGAAGAAGCATTTTCATAAAATTAGTCAAATGAATCCAAAAGCAGTTTTTAATCTAAAAAATAAGTCTGAATTTTGAGAATGTCATTTCGCCCGATATCCAACACAATGGGTTAATATGATATTGTTCATTATATGGAACTCATTTGTTGCAGATACGCGTTAGCCTTGGTGCCATCAAATGAGTTTTATTATGTAAAAAGTGGAATTTGTGGGCAGGTAATCATTATTGTTGTGTAGTGCATACTTACTTGATGCGCCAGACGGGGACGGGACCAGACCATTCAGTGGGAATGGTCTACTATGGCCGTATGGCGGTGGCTCCACCACCACTAACAAACATCAATTATGACGTTAAAAGGTTACGTAGAAAGGGGTGTTGTTTGATGTATTATGCATCTCTAATTATCTTTTGAATTTAGCAAAAATTAATAACTAACTGTATTGATATAGCATGCTGATTATCAATCCATAAGTGTTAGACCTGCTACTTTATGGCGAATAGCACACACCCAACATATGTTGTTTTATTTCCACCAGATGCTATAATAAACATCAACCCAAATCAACTTGAAATTATTAACGAAAAACTCGAGCTTTTTCATGGGTTCTTAATCCTAATTAAATGCCAATCGAACAAGTATTAAACAGAACAATTTCAAATAGTGTAAACAAGAGACGACAAACCTGACATGGAAAACACATTCAGATTTTAAGTGAAAACCTTGGAGTTGCTCGACGACAACTAATGGGATCAGAAGCACGCTATGTTGATTGTGATTCGCTTGAGGTAATTGCAGGCTCATCCTTGGAGCGTGAAACAGCATCCTCTAAGGTGCCAGTGGTAACAGCCCCCAATGTCTTATAGAACTCCTCAGGAAGAGGACCTGGTCGATGCAGGGGGACATGCTTAGGCACTGGAGCATCATTCTCAATAACTTCACATTCGTAGTCGTCGGGAACACCCCACGGGTTCCACTCTGTGCCCAATTTAAAGAAATTCACAATCAAAATTTGACAAGGGTTGTGGCAGTTAAAAGATGACAAGAAAGCCAGACAACTTAGAGTATGTTTCGCCACCATTTTTTCAAAACTCATTTTCAACCACATATTCTCCTATAAAATAATTTTACACATAAATCGAAAATTTTTCCTTACTTTTTAACTACACATTCTCTAACAAAACAATATTCTAAAATGCAATTTGGCCAAAAATAAAAATAAAAATAAAAATAAAATAATAATAATAATAATAATAATAATAATAATAATAATAATAATAATAATAAATAAATAAATAAATTAAAAAAAGGGGGCTTTATTGAGAATTGATAAATTGGATGAATTGATTTTATTCTATACAAATCAATCATATATACAAATGCAATCCTATCTAAGAAATGAAAACAATCTACTCCAATTACCATATTACTTCCTAGCTAAATACAGAATACAAAATATATTGTAGAGAAGTGATTCTTGAAGATTCCTCAATTGCTACAAAAAGATTCCAACAAAGTGCAGCCTTTAACCAACTTGTTCCAACTGCCATTTTCGGTTGGAATCCATAACCAACTGGAGCCTTGATTTGTAACCGAAATGGAGCCTCCTTTAGGTCTATAAATAAGAGCCTTGGGTCGTGTTATGAAGCTAGCTCTCAGGAATGAAAAGAGAGCTCGAAAATATAGTGAAGAGAGAGCTCAAGAAAGGAAGCTCTGGGAAAGGTGAAGTTCTCGGGAATGAAAAAGAAGCTCCTGAAAAGCAGCTCGAAAATTATAGATGTAGAGCTCAAGATAGAGAGAAAAAAGGAGCTCTAGATGAGAGAATTCGGTAGAGAATTTGGAAGCAAATAGCTTTAGAGAGATAGGATATTATTCCTCTGAAAAATAGAATTCTGGAGTCGTAGAATTCTGAAGTAGGAAGTGCAGATTGGGGAGAACAAATCTGGAAATTCTTTCTACTGATTCATGTAATTGAATGTTAAGTTTTCTTGGTTAATAAGAAGCTTGAGGAAGAGGTTTTTCTTCCTGTTACAAATTCTTTATTGCTGGTTTTTCTTCTTGAGTTTCTTTCTGTTCTGGTTTCTATTCTTCTACTGGTGCAACTTTTCTTCTTTGATTCTTGGATTGATATTGGAGCTGGGAGGGGGAAGATAAAGTCCCAACATATATCATCTCCTACTCTAACTGACTTCAATGAAGTGTCTCAAGTCGTCTCAAGTCAGATAAAGACTAAGGGTATGTTTGGCAAAGTGTGTATAAACAGCAATAAATGAGTGGTAAAGAAGTGATTACTTCTTGTGGATCCTACAAAATGTGTGAATAAAAAGTGGTTTAACCAAAAGTGTTTTCAACCAAGATGTTTATAAACACATACAACAAAGAGCCACACATAGGCTAAGAAAACTATCATCAGGTTTCAGTTAATAATATATAACATGTTTGGAACAGTCTCCAGTGGTTAGCCAACTTGGGCATCTTTCTTAACAAGGTTTCACAGAATGCAACATCTCTTGAAAACAAGTTGACAAAGAAAGATGCATTCAAACAACAAAGCCTTAATCCATCAACCTTACAAACAATATAGCAGTGTGAAGTTGTCATCAAAAAAATATAGCAGTGTGATGTTTACTGACAAAGATTAAATAGTAGACTAAAACTAAAATTGGAATAACAAAAAGTCACAAAGGATTGTTTGGATAACTACACACTTCATACAACTTTTTATGCAGTTGCTTGGGACATGTAAAATACCTGGTTCAGCACAAGATTAATCCAAAACTTTTGTTTCAGCATAAACCTAGAAATAGGATGCTGTAGGAGCCAAATGGCTTGAATGCAACAATAATTCCTTGACAAAATTCCAACTCCCTAGAACTTATAAGAGAAATAGAGCAACAAAGGAAGAGCAGAGAGAAAAACAAATAATAGAGAGATATGAGCAACTATAAATATATTCTTGGGTATAAAATCGTCCTCCTAAAAGAACTCGTAAATAAGGATTGAGAGTTCCCAACATAAAGAAACATGTCAAACCCAGAATTAACTATATTTTAACTCATAAGACATGAATACATTGAACCCCAAAATGTTTTGATTGTTTATAGCGGCCAATTGAGCTGGAATTAGGTGACTAACATCCACGGTAAGTTTGAAGGTCTATTACTTCCATCAACAAATGGTATCAGCTCTTGACAAAATTCTTTTCATTCAAAGCCAAATTTGCATAAGCTGTTGGCTTCCAGGACTATAAATACATATGGGAAACATATACAATGTAAATAAAACTAGAAATGCTCACAATTTTTTCAGGCATATTCTAAAACTTCCAGCCTTCTAAATTAGAAGGCAAGATCTACCTTTTCCATTACCAGGGAATGATAATCATAAAAACTCATATCATGTTTCATTTGAAAGAAATCGAGACTTCCAACTTAACAAAACATTTGAATATGTTCTTCCCAAAGTAGAACTTCAAAACCCTAATTCTCAGTGAACAAACAAAAACACAAGCTTAGTAGATGTATAATTTGCTTCACATTTCACTCCAGCTCACATAAAAACATTGGAGATGGTCATATCATTTTAAGGAAAAATGATTTCGCTATAAAATAATTTTTCCCTTCCTATTTCTCCAGGCTCCAAATAAGATTGAGCTGACTGCATCATAACTTTCTAGAAATGATGAAGAGACTTTTTTCAACATCAAATTTTTCTTGTTCAGAGAGTTATTAATTGAGTTGAAATTAGCATTCAGCATTAAGCATGAAAGACTATTCACCAAGATTAGATTTTGTTCTTCACTACCTTGTTCAACAGATGAATTTACGTTCAAACTTGGAAATTTGTACCAGTAGGAAAGCTTCTAGGAGCAGTTTTTCTCCCTCACAATAGATATAAGAAACATTCTGATAGACCTCCAGTTCATCATATATATACACTTAAGGGGAAGAAGAAAGCTATTACTGTCGCTGAAAGGAATCAAAGGGCAGGGCTATAAGCTGCATCAGTCACTTGGCTCCAGAAAGTCCTATTGGTGGTTACAAGATTATGTTAGTAAACAGTTGAATAGTTGGGTATTTTGGTTGGGAAGATGTTGGAACTCTAGATAGACGTGTTGCTTTCAATTCGATGGAAGATTCAAAAAAGATTGAAGCAGCAGTGCAATGCTTTGAAGGGGAAGCTCTAGCTTCGTACCAGTGGGAGGAGAACAGACGGACTACGTGAAGTTGGGGAGAGTTAAAAACACTAATGTTGGAAAGATTTCAACTGTCACATGAGGGAACAATTATGGAGAGATTCCTTGCACTGAGGCAATTTCATTAATGGGCTCCAATCAAACACAAGGGTTGAAGTCCGCATGATGTGACCCAGAGGCTTGTCTAGTAATATGGAGATAGCTCAATGTGTTGATGATCGAAACATTCTGTTTAAGCAAGGCCCGGGATGTAGTGGCCAATCTCGCAGAAGAGCTCAAGTGAACTTTTTTTGGTCCATTTCAAATAACCCAATTAATAACCAGTCTAACGGGAGCAACGAAACCGTCGATTCTAGTCCCAAATCATAAACCAATAGCATCTCCTTTTCAGATTGACAACGAACTGCAAGCAAAAAGGGGGAAATGGCTATGCTATAGATGTGATGAAAAGTATTCAATTGCCCATTGATGCAAAAATAAAGAAATACACGTACTCGTAATCAGTGACAGAAATGAAGAATCAAACAGAGAGAGACGAGATTAAGGAAGGTCATGAGACAGAAGTGGGAAATCATTGGAGCTGTCAATTAACTCAATAGTGGGTTTTGACTTCCCCCTGCACGATGAAGGTTCGAGGCCAAATTTCTCAACAGGAAGTTGTGCTCATAGATTGTGGAGCAACCCACAATTTCACCTCCTCATAATTGGAACAGCACATGAATTCGTCTCGATAGAGACCACGGGACATAGGGTGTTGATGGGTACGAGACTAACAGTGCGAGGAAGGGAATTCGTAGCAGGATGGTTCTCCTTTTGCAAAAGCTCAGATTTCCTACCACTCAAATTAGGAAACTCGTGTGATCCTCAGAATGCAGTGCCTGGAGACTCTGGGAAGTATGTAGGTGAATTGGCAGGAGGTTACAATGAAATTTAATGTAGGTAGGGTGGCAGTAACAATTAAGGGCGATCCCAAACCTGAGTCTTACTTGGTATCGCTAGAGGCTATGGAGAAAACACTGAAGGAAGAAGTTTCGGGGATATTATTAGAGCTGGGGAATTTAACAATGGATTCTAATCGACCACCAAAAAGTGCACCAAGGAAATTGAGGATCGGTTATCCAGCTTTCCAAATGTCTTTGAAGCGCCAAAAGGGATACCCCCACGTTGACAAAGAGACCATGCATTGAACTCAAAACCTGGAATGGCTCCTGTGATTGTACAACTGTATCGCTACCCCTATGCCCAAAAGAATGAGATGGAAATCTTGGTTCATGACATGTTGGCTGCAGGAATTATTCAAGCAAACACAAGTCCTTTTTCCAGCCCCATTCTTCTTCTTATGAAAAAAGACGGAAGTTTGAGATTCTGTGTTGATTATAAAGCTTTAAACTGGGTCACTGTGGTGGATAAATTCCCAATTCTAATTATAGATGAACTTCTTAAGGAATATTTGAGGAAGTTCATATGGGTTTACAGCCACAACATTAAAGAGCATCGGGAACACCTTAACTAGGTCTGGGAGTTAATGAAAATTCACCAACTATATGTGAACCAGAAGTAATGATCTTTCGGGCAATTGAAATAGGGCATATTATTTAAGAAAAGGGAGTCTCAGCGGAGTCATGAAAATTGCAGCCATGCAAGATTAATCAAGTCTGCATAATTAAGGGAGTTACATGGCTTTCTAGGCCTCACTGCGTATTACAGATGCTTTGTCCAAAGCTATGGCAGCATTGCATGGCCGCTGACCGAACAACTGAAAAATGATCATTTTAAGTGGAACCAAGAGGCCGAAGCAGCTTTCAAGCAACTCAAGACAGCCATGTCCACAATCCCACTGCTGGCACTTCCAGATTTTACTCAAACTTTCATTGTGGATACAGACGCTACAGGCGTAGGACTGGGGGTTCTTCTTATACAGCAAGGGCGCCCAATTGCTTATTATCAGTCACATGTTGGATAAACGAGTGAGCTGCAAATCAATGTATGAACATGAGCTCATGGCCATTATGATGTCGGGGTAGAAATGGCGACATTACTTGTTGGGAGGAGGTTTATAGTGCAAACTGACTAAAAAAAGTCTAATTTTTTTGCTAGAACAACGAATTGTGAGCGAAGATTATCAAAATGGATAGAGAAATTAACGGGTTTCACCTTTAAAATACAGTACAGACCTGAATTGGAGAACAAGGTTGCAAACGCCTTATCTCGAGTGGAAGCAGTAGCAAGCATGATGGCTTTAACTATTCATGGAGGTCAAGTTTGAAATTGGCTAAAGGGTGCATCTTAAATTGAGATCATATCATCGACAGTAGGAGTGAACACGAATTATTATAGGTTTTTTATTACTATGCAACCAATTGTAAGCACCAATCACTACCTCAATCATATCAAATGCTTCCATCTCATCCAAATATTGACTAATTACTATAGATTTTTTTGTTACTATGCAACCAATTGTTAGGGCAAATCACCGCACCAACCATATTTGCACTCAAAGAACTCCTAAATGAATCAAGATTTTGACCACTAGTAGGGAATGCCGACTTAGAAATAACTGTAAATATTTGAATAGCTAACATATCTTTACCAATTTGGAGGATAATATTGCATATATTTGCATTCAATTTTCACCAAAATTATATGTCGAAAGGCTCATTAGTCAACTCTTCAACAAACCTTTAAGTAATCCACCAAATCATTCTAACAATTAATAGAAAAATCTAAAAACTACGTTAAAACGTAAATAATTAATTGAGAGGCTTGAACAAGAAATTGAGAAGCAAATAAACAAAAAAAATGTTGTCCGCTAAAAATTTAAGGATCCTAGCACAAATTAAAACAAAACTACCACCAATAATTATAGCAAACAATTACCACAAAAAAAGGATAAACTGGCCTTGAAATTAAGTTACAATTCGAGAAAATTATTAGTGGAAAGAAAAGAATGTGTGAGTTTTGAATTAAAATCCAGATTTAATGTCTAGTTAATTGTAATGTCCAGTCGATGAATATGGTTCAGCAACAATTGTTCAACACTTCACCCAATTTGAGGGTTTTGCATTCACATTTGTGATGACTTATGGGTACTTAGGTATGATTTAATTAATTAATTGGATGGATAATTATCCATTTGGGTATTAAGTTTAATTGGATTATGTCTAATATGGATAAATATTTTTAATTAGGATGTGTTTAGTTTTAATTGGTTGGAAAGAATTTAAATTAATTTATTTTCGAATATTTTTTTGTAAACGATTTGACGATTTGAAAACAGTTTGTAGAGATTGGAATCTAAACTAAACCGATTCGAAACAATTTGGTTTGGTTCAAAACCAAAACGTTGAATGACCCATGTGGACCCAAACCAACGGTAAAATAAATAAATAAAATTCGGTTCAATTTTACGATTTGACGATTTCGTTATTTAGCCCTATCGATAGTTCCTCGCATCGTGACCCAGTGAGAAACTTGTCACTCGATGCTATGGAGTGGCATATAAATTACAATTACCCCCCAAGAGTCCTATGATGCTCAGACTCGGGAATAGGTATCAAGTATGAGTATGTATCCAAATGTCAAATCTTTTATTTTTTAAAATATAGGATACAAGGATATGGTGGAAAATAGTCCAAATTTCAGACATAGGTATGTGGGTACGTCTTTTAAACTTTAAGAAGGACTGAAATAAATGAATTCAATAGTTCTAAATATAAAAAAAAAATTAATCAATTAATCCTTTAATAGACCGAGAAAATTCCAAAAACAAAAATAATAATAATAAAATTAGCATTTGGAGCATAGTTTCAGATCCCAAAATGAAACAAGAAAATAAAAATTCGTATATTTTTAGAGATAATCAATGAAAAATTATAACTTTTCTTTAAACCCACGAAATAAAATGAGGACTTCATAATTAAAGTGGACTTATCTGCCGGCCCATTTTATGCACGGTGAAGTGGAAAACTGAAAACCCTAAAAATATCTCAACAATCAGGCCAATATTCTTCCTCTGACTACATAAAAAGACCCATAATTTAAAACAAAAAAGGCCCAACATTTAAAACAAAAAAAGGCCCAAGTCCACACTATTTCCTCCTTCCCTAAGCCTTCACCAAGCTTTGCGACTTTCTGGTTTTACCCTCTGCGGCAGCAGCCAAGCTCCAACAAGTTCGGTCCTTGGCCGTGTCCCGTTGATTTTTTCCATGTTCGCCCCATATCCCATACCCATACTTGTGTCGTGTCGGGCCGACACAGGTACTCCAGCCGAAGTGAAGAGTCCGAGCATCATAGCCAGAGTCACCTATCCATCCCGTATTTCACATCTCACAACTACGCAAAGCCATTAAAAATTTGTTATTGGGTACGTCCTTTCCCTTGCAAATCAATGATGAACTGGAATTGTTGGAGGAACTCAAAGGCGAAGCTATAATAAGTGTGCATCATAATCCCAACAGCTAACTTCATGGCTTCAATAGAAGGATTCGTCGAGCTTTGAAGCAACATGGGAACCCTATTAGTTGATTCAGTAACTGTTTCCCTTATTTCACCTTGAGGACAAGGTGAGTGCTAGAGAGAGGAGTATTGATAGACCTCCAATTCATCATACGTATATGTGCAAGGAAAAGAAGAAAGGTGTTGCTGTAACTGAAGGAAATCAAAGGGCAGAGCTGAGTCAATCACTTAGTTCTATAAAGTCCTATTGGTGGTTTCAAGATTCTGTTACAGAAGAGTTGTGAGCTGCATCAGTCACTTGGTTCCAGAAAGTGCTATCGGTGATTACAAGATTCTGTTACAGGAGAGTTAATAATTTGGATAGAAAAAACTTGATTAGTTGGGTATTTCGATTAGGGAGCTGTTAGAACTCTATTATAAATAAGAGAGGGTAGTTCATTTTGATATTAGTGAATAAAATACAGTGTTTCTCTTCTAATTGTCATTTGTTCTTTCATTCAGCACATATATTTCAACCTATTATACTTCAGATACTCGGTTTCTCTCTTTCAATATATATTCACAGCTTCTTATCCAGCAGGAACATATAAAATTTATAACATAAACTCTTAGGATCCTTCTGGATCCAATGAACAATGGAAAACCCTGGGGAAAATCTTTCCCGGTGTTATATTCAAAGGAAGGGAAAAACCAAGCTAGTGCAAAAACAAAATCAAGGGAAGACTTTCACAAGTCAAATGTTATTTTTTTTTTTCTTCAGTTCTTCAGGCAACTGGGAACACTAACTGATTTCAAACTTAATTTCAAGTATTTTTTAGGGGAAGGACAAGCAAAATCAAGTTTCACATTGCCACCTATTTTCCTTTTCCTCTGAACCCAGGGATACGAAAAAAAGACTAGCAAACTACTTTGACTGAAGTTCAAAAGATAAGTTTTAAAACACAGGTAGAAGTAGACAGCTTATAACTCTATATCACCTATCTCGAAACCCCACAAAATGTGCCCACTCCAAAATAATAATATATAATGAATAATCTTAGCCCCCGTTTGGCTGAATAGTGTTTTTTTAAGAATGTGTGGTTAAAAAAGAAGAAAAAGTTTTGGATTCATGGGTAATATTATTTTATCGGAGAATGTTAGGAGAATGTGTGCCCCATAAGAAGGTGAGAAAAATAGATGACAAGTTAAGAATTTCAATTCACGAAAAAACAATTTGAATTCAGCCGGATTTTTCTCAGTTACAATTCTAGGACCTTAAATTCAACAATACAGACACAAAACAGAATCAGAGCTAGATTGTTGTCTCACATTTTGTTAATCCATCATGTGTTTCATGTTTCTTTACTAAAGAAAAAATTGGGGGAGAAAGTAGTTCCAATCCATACATTACCAGCATTATACAAGGGAATGGGAGACTGTTGAAAGATTTAATCGTCTAACTAAATATGCTGGAAGAATGAAGAAGCTACTGGAAGCTCCTGGAAGTTAGCTGGAATCAAGGGTAGTGGCGTAGTGCTGCCACTGAGCTGAAGGACGCTGAAATTGATTCCATTTTGTTGTAACAGAATTCTGTTGTTTGCCACATAGGCAGTGCTGTTGTATTTTTTGTGTATTTATACCTCTGTAACTTCCTCTAATTGATACATCAATAAAATCATTACAAAAGCAAACGATTATCTGCTGCTCATTTGGCTTCTCTCAATCTTGATTTCATTTGTCAATCAAATTGTTTTATGGTATCAGAGCAATGGCTGATAATGAAGGAGCTAGCATCACTGATACTAATCAAAACCAAATTCCACATCAAAACTTAAATCCCATTCAAAACACTCATGATCCATCTCTTCTCAGCAGCCCCTTTTTCATTGGTACAAACGAAAATTCTGGAGCACTTTTGGTAACCCAAATGCTTGATTCCAGCAACTATCACTCCTGGGCAAGATCGATGAAGAGAGCACTTCGAATCAAAAACAAACTTGGCTTTATAGATGGAAGCATCTGCGAGCCTTCTGACATTGATGACCCACTGATGGAGCATTGGCTCCGATGCAATGACATAGTCATTACTTGGCTACAAAACACGATGGCAGTCGACATTAAGGCCAGCACACTATGCAGAGACAGCACACCAGCTTTGGATGGAGCTGGAACAACGCCTGGCTCAACAAAATGCTCCCAGAATTTTTGAGGTCAAGCAAGGGATAACAACTTTGATGCAGGGGCAGGATTCTGTCAGCACGTATTTCTCAAAACTCAAGACATTACTTGATGAACTCATGAACTACGAATCAATTCCTAATTGCACTTGTGGAGGCCTACAAACTGTAATCAGTAACCAAGAAAGGGATTGGGTGATGAAGTTTCTTATGGGGCTGAATGATTCCTACAAAAGCATTAAGGCTCAGATCTTATTGATAAAGCCATTTCCTAAGCTGAATGAAGTATACTCTATCATACAGTAGGAGGAGAAGAGGAGAGACATCTCTGCTGGTGTACCTATTTCTGATGGAATGGCAATGATGGTGAGAAGAAATTCCATAAGGGAAACAGAGAGGAAGGATCTTGGACCTCAAAGGAAGTACTACTGCACGTTTTGCAAAATTTCTGGGCACTCACTTGAGAGGTGTTTTAAGGCAAATAAAGATAAACCAACCTGCACACATTGCCAGATGCCTGGCCATAGCATCAGCAATTGCTTTAAAATTCACGGCTATCCTCCAGGCCACAAATTTTATGGGAAGATGAAAGCAAATGCTGTTGTTGCTGATCAAAATGCAGAAGTTGTAAGGACTACACAGGAGCAAGTCTGTGACGGGAATCAAGTTAGTTTAACCCAAGAGCAATACACTCAACTAATGGCCTTGCTCAAACCACCAATCAATCACTCACACTCCCTCTCTGCCAGCCATGGTTCAAATTCTTCTTCCACCAAACATACCGATACACTCAAACTATCTGGTATTCATATTTCTTTATCTGCTCGTAGTGATGAAGGTAGAATGACTTTATCTAGTCCTTGGATCATAGACACAGGAGCTACTGATCACATGATATGTTCCATCTCACTCTTTACAGAGATAAAATCTGAAGTTTCACATCCCATTAGACTACCTAATGGAGGTTCCACTATTGCCACTCACATAGGAAATGTTAGGATTACAGAAAATTTGCACCTCCATGATGTTCTTTTAGTTCCATCTTTTTCATTTAATCTGTTGTCTGCTAAGAAGCTTGCTGAGACATCCAATTGTTGCCTTATTTTTTCATCTGATTCATGTTTTATGCAGGACCTTTCAACCTGGAAGACGATTGGTCTGGGTGAAGTGACGCAGGGCTTATACCATTTAGTGCAAAATAAAGCTTCTCCTGATAGCTTGATCCAGAAATTACCAGAACTCACCAAGAAAATCACTATGTCTGTTGCTGCCAATCAGAAGGGATATGACCTGTGGCACTTCAGATTGGGCCACCCCTCAGATTCCAGGTTGCATTTAACCAACCTACATCAAAAATCATACCTCAAACACACCATGAAACCATGTTCTATTTGCCCCTTAGCTAAACTTCATAGGAAACCTTTCAGTACTAGTTATCATAGGTAAGAAAAGTGCTTTGATTTAATTCATTGTGACCTATGGGGACCGTGTACTGATACCTCTTATGAAGGATCAAAATATTTCCTTACTATTGTTGATGACCACAATCGATGCACTTGGGTCTATTTGCTTAAATTAAAGTCTGATGCTTCAATTGCCTTACAAAGTTTCTATAATATGATTGAAACACAATTTTGTTCCAAAATCAAAATAATTAGGACTGATAATGGGGGAGAGTTTAACTTAAGATCTTTTTATTCTAGTAATGGAATAATACATCAGACCTCTTGCGTTGAAACTCCCTAGCAAAACGTTGTGGTTGAGAGAAAGCATCAACATATATTGAATGTAGCCCGGGCACTAAAATTCCAAAGTGGATTGCCTATGAAATATTGGAATGATTTTATTCTAACTGCCGTTTTTCTGATAAACAGAATTCCTACACCTATTTTGGATAACAAAACTCCCTTCGAAATCCTTTTCAAAAATAAGCCTGCTTATGACAATCTCAGAGTCTTTGGATGTTTGGCCTTTGCCACCACACTCACACACAATAGGCACAAATTTGATCCAAGAGGGAGGAAGTGTGCTTTGTTGGGATATCCTTTTGGGATTAAGGGGTACAAATTACTTGACTTAGAAGCTAATAAGGTTTTCATATCAAGAAATGTCAAGTTTTATGAGAATAATTTCCCTTTCAAGGATTGCAAAAATCAAAAGTATGTTGATAATTCAAGTCCCAGACTGCCTACTCCTACTCAATTGTCTTATCCAGAACCCTTTAATGAAAACATAGATTATCCCCCTACTCTCAATCCTTTATTACCAATAGAGTCAGATCAAGAGCCTAACCAAAACACAGAAAGTGATGAGTTCAATTCTGAACCAGCTGTTTTACTTGAGTCCTCCAATGGTTTCCAGGTTCCTCGAAGGTCTGAAAGAAACAAGAAAACACCTGCTTACCTGCAGGACTTCATTTGCCAACAAGCTACCTCACTCAAAGGAGGAGGGAAGAAGAAGCAACGGTCACAGATTTTGAATAGGCGGCATACGGTGTCGTTTTGCTTTCCCTTATTTTGTTAAAGTTGTAATATTCCAGAAGCACGTTTTCTTTCCTCCTAGCAATTTCCATTTTGTTAACAGGAGGGAAGAAGAGTGAGTGGTGGGATTTTTGATGCGTGTGAAATCTTCTCTCTATAGTCTCTTTCTAAACTTCTTCTTCTTCTCGTCTGTTTTCCTTCTCCTTGTAACATCACTTGGTTATTGAAATTAATATAGTGGAGACCGAATTTCCTGTTCAACTTTGAGTTATTATCAATGTGTTGTTGGATTTGGCTGAGAATCTAGCTCAACCATAACACATTTCTCCCCTTCCTTGATAAATTATAAAATAACATAATTAAATGTCGCCCAATATAACCAATTAGATAAAAATCACCAACAGGAAAAGAAAAAAAAGGCACTTCTTTTGAAAAAAATAAAATGGAAACTAACAGATACAAACTAGGTTTCAAATGCCTGCATACCTATCATGTGACCGATTAGCTTGAGCTCATCCTGGGCTTCTTCAATCAGCTCCTCGACCTGGCCGCATCCTAAGCGCTTCTCGATGGTCTCCCAGTCCTCTTCCTCCTGACAGACCTTTAGGCGGTGGCGCGTGAAGCTCTCAACGGCTTTACGGTAGCCTTCGTCGTCGGGGACCGCCTTGATCTCCGTTAAGGTTTTGTTGTAGAGCCCGATGAGCACCTCGCGGGCGTTGGGAACCACGTCGAGACCGACTATGCCCGTCGTCTCCTTCACTTTTGCCATCATCATCAGCGGCCGCGCCATCCTCCTCAGAAACATTTTTTTCGCCGGAAATGTACTCTGTTGGCTAACTCGCTGACTTTTGATTGTGAAATCTTTTCATTTACGATTATGAAACGGGCTTGAATTTTTATTTTTATTCATCAATTGAGGAAATTATACAAAACCAGGTCTTAAGTTTGGCTTTTAAAAAATCAGATTTTCAAGTTTTGTTTTCATTTATCAGGTTTTTTTTTATCATTTTAATTAAATAATTAACATATTAAAACCCTAATTTATTTGTCAATTCCTCACAACCCTCCACCTCCTCACACATCGTGTCTCTCTCTCTCCCCCCCCCCCCCCATCATCTATCTACCCTCCCTCCCTTCTCCTCCCTCCTCGCCCCCTCCTATGATGACAGCGTGACGCTGCTGAATGGCAGCTTCGCAGCAGAGTCGCAACGCTGCGGTTCAACAGCGTCTGTTTCGATTCACAGTGCCGACAGGCGAGTCAGGGGAATCTGCTGTCGATTCACAGCGTCAGCCGGCGAGCCAGTGGAAGCAGCTGCAGAAGACCGAAGCGTAAAAGCACAGATCTGAGCCTGGAATGGAACAACGATTTATTGACTCGGTGCGTTCTGGAGGCACTGACTCGTGAGTCCCTGAGTTGAGCCAACGCACCAGAATTGGATGAAGTTGAGCTGGATGTGTGTGTGGCTGTGACTGGAATTGGATGAAGCAGAGCTGAATTGTTATAAACATCGACTCGTGCGTAGTGAATGTTGTCTGAGATTTTACATATTTTGAATGTGAGGTTGTTGTTTAGCGTAGATGAAGTTTGTGGGTTGTGATTTGCGACTTTTGTAATTGTTGTTTTTTTATTATTATTATTATGGCGGTGGTTGTTGTGGTGTTGTAATGGGGCGACGATGATGGTAGTGGTGCTGTGATTGGTAGTGTACTGGGATTGGGGGACAGGTGTCAACGGCGATGATGGTTCTCTTTTGTGTTTGTGACCTAGCTATGGAACTGTGACTTTAAAATTGATAATTTCTAACTAAAAAAAGAATATGTGACCTTGTAAAATATGCGATGTGACATATAATTTTTTTGATCTGTGACCTATAAAATTTTAGATATGTGACTTCGAAAAAATCCATGACCTACAAAATTTTTGTGACCTATAAAATTTTAGATATGTGACCTCGAAAAAATATGTGACCGACAAAATTTTTGATCTATGACCGGAGAACAGTGATCTCTGGTCACCGGACTAGTCGCCGGAACAGTGGGGGTGGTGGAAGTGGGGTGAGGTGGGTTAATTATATTATATTACAGTTAAATATTTAATTTAATATAATAATTGTGAAATATAATTAATTAATTCATAAAAAACCTGAATTTTGCAAATTTAAACTTTGGGGCCTGATTTTTGATTTTGGAATAGATAAAGCCTGAGTTGTGAATTTTTCCCTCATCAATTTTGGGTCTGGACTAGTGGTGGCAATGGGCCGAGTCGAGCCGGCTCGGCTCATGCCCGCACGAGCCGAGCTCGTGGCTTGTCCACCACGAGCCGAGCCAGTTTGGGCGCGCTCGGCTCGTGCCCGAGCTCGCCCAAAACGAGCCAAGCGGCTCGGCTCGTCATTTTTATTTATTTGTTTTTAAATTATAAATTTATAACTATTGAATCACTAAACTTAAAAATATATATATACACCAACATTATCTAAATAACTAATTTTTTAAAAAAATATATATTTTTCAAAACATTTTTATTTTTAAAATAATAAAAACAAAATTTTATTTGTTAATAAATGAAAACCTAAATATATATATATATAAACACGTTTTGTAAACAATTTTTTAAATATACTTTTTCTTACTAACATTTTTATTTTTTACAATTCCAAAAAAAAAAAAAAAAAGATAAACCCTCCTCCTTTATTCGAGTTTGGGACCGGCTACTTCAATTTCGAGTATGCGGAGTTAAAAATTGTACACGAACAACTTGTTACGTGTACAATTTTTTGAAAAAAAATTATAAATGTATGAAAATAAAATAATATGATGAGTGTGGTGAAATTAAATATCACTTACTTGGTTACATGCAATTTTGGCATATTTATCTTGAATTCGATAATTAGCGTCTTCCCAGTCCTTCACGCATATTAACGCCTCTAAAATATCTTCTTTTAATCGACTCCTGACTTCAGAGAGAACTCTTTTCCCTGCACTAAAAGCAGATTTCGAAGCTACAGTGCTAACTGGAGGTGTTAGTAGATCTTTTGCCATTACAGAAATTACTGGCCATGGGTGTTCGTTATTTCGCCAGAATTCAATGACATTTTCTGAACTTTTACTAATTATTTTGTTAGTAGGCAAAGGTTGACTAAAGTAATCAATTAATTCATATGGCAACGCATTTGGATTTTGACTACGACTAGAAGTTTGAGTACATGTAGTGGAAGTCAAACTACTACTATTAGAGGAACCACATGCATATGCAGTTGCATCAAATCTATACGAGTGCATATTTTCAAATAAATTCAAAATTTCAGCGTCGTCATCTGTTAAATTGGTAGAAGGAGTGTGTGCAGGTACACGATTAATATGTGTACCCATTCGTGAAGCACATAATTCATACATTTCACGGAACGTCGTTTCCAAATTTCTATAAGTAATAGGTATAGTAAAAGTTAAAACATTTGACATTTGATCAATTATAAATTTAGTACCCAATAAATTATATCGGGGGTCCATGACACATGCTAAAGGAAATAACATAGGTAATTCTTCCCAATATTTTCTAAATTTCAATTCCATAAAATATATAACAGCATGAAAATTGGGATCATTTTGAAATCTAGCAAAAACTCTAGCAGTTATATAAAGACGTTCAAGAACCAAACAACTAGTGGGATAATAAACACCAGATAATATATTTGTAGACTCATAAAAAGTTGTCAAAATTTTTTTTATTTTAATAACTATATTCCAATCGGATTCATTCAAAATAGTATCGTCTTCGTCTCTAACGTGTCTTTGTTATAAAATTCAGTAATATACGCTTCATAACTTTCACATGATTTTAGCAATAAGTACGTGGAGTTCCATCTATGGCCTACGTCAGTAATAAAGGTTTTTGTATTCGTCATCCCAAATTCTGCACAAAAATCCTCAAATCCTTGTTTTCTACTAGGTGTACACGTGATATAAATAAGTGCATTCCTAATTCGGTTAATTTCATCATTAACATGTTTTAAACCGTCTTGTACTATTAAATTAAAAATATGACATACACATCGAATATGAAATAAATAGCCACTGAAATCGGATTAAGAACTCTATGCAATTTATCGATAACAACTTTATTTACAGTAACGTTGTCGAACGTAAAAGAACGAGTTTCACTCTCACATTTATACTCTCGAATTAATAACATAATAGCATTAAATATAGTTTGAGCGTTGTGCGGATACTCAACAATTTTAAAAGCAATAATATTTTTATTCATGACCCAAAGTGGGTCTATGTAGTGTGCAGTTGCAACCATATAACCCCTCTTATTAATCAATTCCCACATATCTGAAGTTAAAGATATCACATCCCCATATTTTTTCAAATTCGAAATCAATAGTTGCTTTGCATTAAGAAAATATGTAATTGTATTAGAACGAAGAGTATTTCGACTCACCCCTTGGTACCTCGGTTGAAGATATCTTTTGACGTAGTTAACGAAATGTTGGTTGTCCGCTATTGCGAGTGGCAACTCCGCCGCGGCAATGAACTTCACCATTCCCATTCGAGCTTCCTCCTCTGAAAACAACCATGTAGAAAGTTCTGTAGTAGTATCACCGGCTTGTGGAGTGCCATTGTAGTTGCGTTTGACCAGCTGGAAGAAGCCCATGTTTGGCCGAACATGATTTGTAGTGACGGTTGAGGTGGGGTGGTTCCAATGCCTTTTTGTCATGTCAGTCGTTGTTGGCAGTATTTACATACTGGTTTGGTTTCTCGAAGTACATCGACCACACGATCAGTGGGAACCAATTTGAAATGATCCTAACATTTTACCTGCTTCTTCCCCTTTCTCTTCTCGATTGCATCAGGAATATTTAATGTCGGTTCTTCATCTTGTTCCAAATCAATTGGAACACTAGCTGGAACATCAATGTCATCCAAAACAATTGGATGACTATCACGAACGTCGAAATCTTCAATATTTTCTGGGATTGGTAATTCATTAAGACCGGAGAATTCATTCTCAAATTGATTTTGGGCAGGTGTTTGTTTTTCGTTCTCCATACCGAACAAGTTTTCAACAAATGATCGTGGATTCATTTGTTATGAATAATAGAAATTGAATTTAGAAATGTAGAATTGAGAAGTGAATGAAGATTATGTAGTAGTTGTCGAACATAATTGTAAAATAGTAAGAAACAATGTAAAAAAAGAGTAGAAGATGATTATAGAATGAATGAAAATGAATGAGAAATATATTGTTGATAATTGATAAATCGAATTATGGAGAATGTCAATTGTAGGGAGTATTGTATAGTAAATAATGAGAGATTGATATTGGTGGGAAAAATGGTTGATTATAGTGGGTATTTATAGAAGAAAAAAATGTATGTGAAATTGAAAAAAAATTGAAAAAAAAAATATTGTGACCAAACGGTCACTGAAACAAAGTTCAGTGACCGTTCGGTGAACGGTCACTGGTTCTAGTCACTGAAGTTTAATTTTTTTTTAATATATATATAATTACACGAGCCGAGCGGCTCGTGGCTCGTGAAAACCCAAGCCCACGAGCCGGCTCATGGGCTCGTTTAGATGAGCTGCTCGCCGAGCGGCTCATTTGGTTGACAGTCGAGCCGGCTCGGCTAGTGTTCGGGCTCGTTTTTTTACGAGCTCGAGAGGCTCGTGGGTATGAATAGTACGAGCCGACAACCGCTCGGCCCAATTGCTACCACTAGTCTAGATAACAAACAAAATGACAACGTAATGCATTGTAACTTGTACATTCCATATGTTTAATCCCTCCTCTCTTAAAAAGGAAACCGTCTATTTACTATTCATTCTAGACATAATTTATTTTCTCATTTTATCCCTCTTCCTTTCATAAGAAGCAAAATGATGGGGGAATCAAAAAGTTGGGAGAAATTGCAGGCTGTATATTCCTTAATGAAAGGCGATAGCTGTGAAAGGTCATAAGAAACAAAATGTTGTGGGAAAATCATCAAATTATAAAGATTTGGTCAAAAATGTAGGCAGACGGTGGCTGTATATTCCTTAATGAAAGGCGATAGCTGTGTTTTTCTTGTTCTTTGCATTTATAAAGGCGGTGGCTGTAGGCGGTGGTTGTGTTTTTCATGTTCTTCGCATTTATATATACAAAAAAAAATTCTTTCTTTTCTTCATCGAGAATAGGCGACAACCGAAAAGTTTGGGGAAAATAGAAGAAGAGAAAAGGGAATAGACTATCAGGTAAGATTTTTATAGGTTTAGTTTGTATGTTTATAGTTTTTATATTTAAGAAATTGCAATTTATGTTATGTTATGTTACATACTGGAATTTGTTTGGTTCATTTTTTATGCGGAGAAGAAGAACAGAGAGAAAGCTAGAGAAGAAAGAAAATGAAATGTTGAGAGAAAATAAAATAAAATACAAGAATTGACATATTTTTGTTGTAGCTTATCTTAAAAAAAATAAAAATTCGAAGCAATGCGGAGCACATTGCTCCGAATGGTGTAGGTGGTAAGAACGGAATAAAATATTTTTCGAATTGGAAATGTTAAATGATTTTGTTGTAGATTATTGTTAGCACAAAAAAAAAAAGCAAAATGAACTGTAAAAAAAAAATAATAATAATAAAAAAAAGGGTGAAGTATTGGAGGCACCATGCCTCTACGAGCAGAGGCACTTTCCTCCGCTCGCGGAGACACTATGCCTCTGCAGTAGAGGCACCAATACCTCCGCGAGCAGAGGCACTTTCCTCTGCTTGCTGAGGCATGGTCTCTCCGCAAGCCTCCGCATGCGGAGGCACCATACCTTCGCTCGCGGAGGGGGTGTCCCGTTTTTTTTTTAAAAAAATAATGTTCTGCATTTTTTTTTCTTTTTCTTTTACTTTCTTACTTCATTACATACATACATAAAATTAAAATTTCTTCTATGTCTCCGCACGCGCGACTTTTTTATTTCTTATTTTTTGCTAATAATTCTACTTATTTACATTTCACACAAACTATAAATACAATTTCACTTGTTTATATCCAGGTCCCTGCCCCCTCGACCCCCGCAACATAACCGGGTAGGTCAATCCCCTTTGGGTACAATGTTTTCAAGCCCATCGAGGGGCATCACTCGTCAATTCGGTCAAAAAATATGTAACTTACTTCAATTTACTTCATATACTTGAATTTTTTATTTTTATTATGATTTTCATTATTTGTCATATTTTTAGTCATTCATGATTCTGTCAGTATTGAATTTGTTTCCAATTTTTTTTAGGTTGCAAGATATCATTTTCAAATTAAAAATATTAAAATTTTCAGCATCAATTGAACCGTGCTATCTTCAGGTATGATATTCTTTTATTCTTATATAGATTTTGTAAAGTTCAATTTTTATTTAGTCTCTGTGTTTTTTTCCCTAAAATTTATATTACAGTATTTATCATTCAATTATTATTGACAAATTGTAGACTCTAATTTGTATTTATTGTTTTCTTCTATACAGTGTTCTATTGTTTTTCCCGGTGGTTGTAACTGATTACAGTATTGCACTCTATCTTAGGTAAGTTTCTCCAACCGAACTATTCAAGTTTTTGTTTGTAGGTTTATATAGTATTTTGGTTATTTAATTATAATAATTTGTACATTTGTAATAAATTGATGGTTCTCAAACTTTCTTTGTGCATACTATTTTTTTTTCCTTTTAAAGTATATTTTCAGTTATTGTTCACAAAATTTGATATTTTAGTTTTATTCTATGTATGTTTTAACATATGTAATATTATTTCTTTCTAAAACTATTGCTTTTTACAATTACAGTTAGAGTTCAACTATTCTATAAAAATTGATAATTTTGTAATAGATATTTTTGTACTATCTGGTATTAGAGAAGTTGATTCAACTATTCTACAATTTTATTTTACTTGAATTTGTTGATAACCTTCTTTATTTCTTTCAGTTCCTGTTGATTACATTGAGTTTCAACTATTCAATATGGATAATTCGAGTGGTTTTGAAGCAATATCTCATCGCTAGAAGAAAATCAAAGGAATAGGTATCGACGAAAACGACTTCGAAGTGGCTGCAATGATCATCGTAGGAGGACTGTAATCATATATCATCTGGTCATAATAATTCGAGTGATGTACAAATGCAACAATCTATAATGTATCATGATTTCGAGGCTTCTACTTCAAACCAAGAGACACTTCATATTTTCGATTCTACATTACCAAGTGGTTGTAATGTATTGAACATACCAACGACTGCATACGTATTACCGACATGCAATAGCTGTAAATATTGTAGTGCAAGGAAAATTTATAGAGAAAGTAAAGATTTCTGTTGTTCTGATTAAAAAGTTCATATCTCTATGCCTAATTCACCCACTGAATTGTACAACTTGTTTACTTCTAAAGAATCTAAATGTATGAAATTTAAAAAAAATTGCACGGGGATATAATAACCACTTTGCTTTCACTTCTTTTGGTGTCAAATACGACAAATAGCTCTTTAAAGCATATTGAGGTATTTACACATTTAGAGTTCAAGGACATGTATATCATTATGTAAACGAACTTATCCCACAGAACAATAAGTCTTGTTATATGCAGTTATATTTTTATGATACAGATAATAAAATCCAAAATCATATAGAAGTTTCAGAGAATTTTGATGAATTTACTTTAATTATTCTAATTGAAATCCTGAAGGTAAATCCATATAGTAGATTCTTTCAGTCTTTAAGTAATATGACTAACTTACAAAATCATCAAATACATATAAGATGCGATCTAGGACTTGATCAAAGAGTATTTAATACTCTTACCTCATCTGAAGTAGCTGTTGTGTGGGTCGAAAACAATGAAAATGCTAAAATTCGCTTTTGTGACATTACTATATATATGGTCATTATGGTGATTCACATAGAGTTCATTATTACTACGGTTGCTATGATCCTTTGCAATATCCTTTACTTTTTCCATACGGAGAATTTGGGTGGCATGAAGGCATTGGGAGGTGCAGAAGGACTGAACATTTGTCTGAATTTGTTCAATTTCCTAATACAGTTGCCTCTGCAGCTGAATTTATAGAAAAAGAAAATCAAGGATTGCAAATCTCTGTTATTATAGATTTACCTAAGTTTTGCATTGTCAATGTTGTAATCGAATGATGAATTCCTTTTTTCAGTGCTTAACGGAATGAAGAAATGATCACAAATTTCTTGTCGAGAATATTATTCATATAAATTGCAAATTAGGCCTTCCGGTAAGTTTATTTTACTTCACAGTGGTAGATTGTTCTAGCAATATGTTGTAGATATGTATGTTAAGATTGAAACTGCACGGTTAGACTATTTTCGCAACAACCAAAATCAAATTCGAGTTGAACTTTATCAAGGTATTGTAGATAGCATTCAAAATGGAGAGACAAGAGGGTGCAAAATTGGAAGAAAATTATTTTACCTCAATCTTTTACATGTGGGCCTAAAGATATGTTAAGGAGATATATGGATGCAGTGGCTATTGTACAACGTTATGAAAAACTGGACATCTTCTTGACTATAACATGCAATCCAAATTAGCCGGAGATTAAGCAAGAACTAAAACACAATGATGAGATTCAAAATTGACCTGATCTAATCGTGCGTATATTTGGAGCAAAATTAGAAGAGTTGAAAAATGATTTGTACAAAAAAAATATCTTAGGCTCTGTTGTTGGGTATATATATGTTATTGAATTTCAAAAAATGGGACTTCATCATGCACTAATTTTCAACTACGGCCAAAAAATATGTTCTGCTATGATGTTGATAAGATAGTTTGCTGTGAGATTCTTGATGAAAAAAATATCCTTATCTTCATTCTGTTATTGTTAAACACAATATGCATGACCCTTGTGGACACCTTAATCTAAAAAACGTATGTATGGAAGCAAACAAAAGTTGCAAAAATAAATATCCAATAGATTATTGTAATACTACTATATTCGGTGATAACTCACACCCTTTGTATAAACGGCATGATAGTGGTATTTCTATTAAAGTTAGAGGTCAAATGTTAGACAATCGATGGGTTGTACCGTATAATCCTTATTTGAGCGCAAAATTTGACTATCACATTAACGTTGAAGTATGTTCTTCTATTAAAGCTGTAAAATATTTGTACAAATATGTGTATAAAGAATATGATCGTATTCATTTTTCAGTTTTCACAAATGAAATAGGAAAAGAAACCGACGAAATCTCATCTTATCAATCTGCTAGATAGATATCTTCACCTGAAGCTATGTTGAGGATTTTCTCGTTTAATTTAGCGAAAATTTATTCAACTGTTTATTCTTGACAGCTTCATATCGAAAATCATCAACAAGTAAGATATGACGACGAAGATAATTTATCTACTATTATTGATAACGAAAATACGAAAAGAACAATGTTGACATAATTTTTTGAGGTAAATAAAGTAAATGAATTTGCTTGTACATTGTCGTATCGGGATTTTTCAACACATTTTGTTTGGAAATCGACTAAGAAGATTTGGACTCCCAGCAGAAAACATGTTGTTATAGGACGAGTTGTCGCAGCGAACCATCTGAAGGAGAACGATATTTCCTACGCGTTCTTCTAAATCATATTCGAGGTCCAACATCATTTCATGACTTACGAACTTTGAATGGGATAACTGTTAGTACATATTGAGAAGGAGAACTTTTATATGGTTTGTTAAGTGGAGACAATCATTGTGAAGAATGTTTGTCTGAAGCTATCATTTATAAAATGACTGCTTCTTTAAGACGTCTTTTTACTACACTTCTCACTGTTTGCAATCTTGATCATCCAAAATTACTGTGGGATAAATTTAAAGTTTATATGACGATGACTATGTATATGAAAATATACCTTCAAGGGATGCTGAGCTACGAGCTTTAGAAGACATCAATTCTATTTTAGAATTATCGGGTAAGAACATAAATGACTATGAAATAGTATCATTCAGTGTAAATGTAGATGAAAATTAAAGGTTGAGAAGAATAGTTGCAGAGGAGACAACGAATTTGGATACAGAAGGAGGCTATGCTTGTACATCAAGCTTAAATAATGAGCAACAATCTGCGTACAATACAATTATGGAAAAAGTAAATTTCAAATCGAGTGGGATATATTTCATCCATGGTCCAGGAGGAACGGACAAAACTTTTTGTATAAAGCTCTCATAACAAGTGTAAGGTTTCAAAATTTAATTGCTTTAGCTACAGCATCTTTTGGAGTATCTGCATCTCTTTTATCTGGAGGTTGAGCAGCTCATTCAAGATTTAAAATTCCTCTGAAAACAATTGGTGAGGTTATATGTTCTGTTAGGAAACAATCGGCTCTAGGGACTTTGTTAGAAATGTCTACATTAATCTTTGGGATGAATCACCTATGGTTAATCGTTGTGCCATTGAAGCCGTTGATAAAATGCTTAGAGATATTACAGATTGTAATTTGTCTTTCGGTGGAAAAGTGGTCGTTCTAGGAGGAGACTTCAGACAAGTTTTACCAATGATACTGAGAGAAAAAAGAAGACATAATGAAAGCTAGCTTAGCCTTTTCGGACTTATGGCCTTTGTATTCACATCTACAGTTGATTGAGAACATGCAAGCAAAATTGGATCCCACATTTTTTGATTATTTGCTTAAAGTTGGAAATGGAACAGAGGAAGAACACAGTTGTAACTGCATTCAACTTCCGAGCAATATAATTGTACCATTTGAGGATGAAATTACATTTTTAAAAATTTTGATAAATCATGTTTTTCCAAATATAGAAGCATATGTTGATAATTTACATATGATGGGAAATCGAGTAATTCTTACGCCTAGAAATGAATGTGTTGATCATATTAACTGAATTTTACTTGATCAGATTCTTGGTGAAATTTTCACATATTATAGTTTTGATAAAGCAACTGACAAATCAGAATAGAGCGTACGGGAAGATTTCTTGAATACTTTGATTTCAAATGGTATTCCACCTCATGAATTGAAGCTTAAGATAAACTGTCATGTAATGTTATTGCGAAACATCAATCCTTCTGAAGGGTTATGCAATAGAACACGTCTTTCTTATAGAAAGTTTGATAAGAATGTAATTCTTGCCGAAATTACAAGTGGTGAATATTGTGGAAAACATGTTTTTCTTACCAAGAACTCATTTTATACCTTTGAAAAATGATCAAACTTCAATTCATTTTAAAAGAACTCAATTCCCGATTAGACCATGTTTTGTAATGACGATAAATAAAGCACAATGTCAGACACTTGATTACGTTGGTTTGTATCTTCCTGGACCAGTTTTCTGTCATGGTCAACTCTATGTTGCATTATCAAGAGCTAAAACAAGCAAATCTTTAAAGGTTTTACTAAACCCATCAAACACTGACAATTTACACAGTACATTTATGAAGAATGTTGTCTACAGAGAAATTATTTCATTCATTCATTTGTAGAAGTATAACTTTTTCGTAAGTATTAGTCACATATCTTAGTCGCTCATTGTTAGAATTATATTGCTGATTTCTGTTATTTATTTTTTCTATAACTAATTTAGCTTTGGAATATTTCAGGCTTTATGAAATTTGTGTATATTTTCCATACTCACTTGGATTTATGACAACATGGTACTCTAAAGTTACAAACATGGTGGAAGTAACTATAGCTAAGAGAACTTCGAAAAATCTCGTGTCTATACTCTTGATAACATGTTAGTTATTATTATTTTTTGTTCTAATCGTTATTAATGCATGGTATAAATTTTCCCATTAACCGTAATTCGTTTTAATTTCAGTCATTTCCATTTTGTCTATGAGCTTATAATCATACTTATGGACCCTACAATTTTTTACTTCAAGATATTACCTGTTTTCCTGATAAGCGCTCTGAAATTTCAGGATTAATTTATGACGATATCTGAGCAAATTACTTATAGTCCCTGTGTATTTTGTTAAAACTAATGGCGTTACTATCATTTTGTTGAGCTTGTTTGAATACATTCCCCACATTTTATATTTTTGTTGCCACTCTATCAGATACCATATTTATCTGTGTCTATGAATCCAAAATGGATCTTTTGAGGGCTGTAATAGTAGAAGCAGAAGGAACTCCGTACCATGATAGTCTCTTTTTCTTCTATGGCTTCTTTCCTGGAAGCTATTCCAATGTTCTACATGTATGTTTCAGATACTTTTGTGCCCAACAACTTGTATACCTCTGAATATGTCAATACATTGTCTTCTATTGATGCTAACTCACTTATTGTTACAGCATGTCCATTACCCGTCTGGTGGACTTCACATCAATCCAAACTTGTACAATTGTAACAAAGTATGCCTAAACCTTCTCAACACTTGGAGTGGTAGTTAGAAGGAGAAGTGGACCCCTAGTGTGTCAACTATGCTACAAGTTTTATTATTAGGCCTTTCGATCCTTGCATATTTTGATGATTAATTTCAATTTATTCTTTCCTTTTCGGTGATGACTTCATTATATATTGATTTGAATTTTGTGTTGTGTTACTCGTAGCATTTTGAAGACTTTGTGATAGGGCATTTTTGCAAGCGTTCTCGTGATATTCTAGTAGCATGTAAAACCTATATAGAAGGTGCTCATGTGAGTTGTCTTGTCAAAGGGAGTGTTGAAGCTGTTGATAAGGGTGATAAGAACTGCTCACATGATTTTAAGGTCAATTTGGCATGGTTAATCACTACATTAGTAAATGCATTTTCTCAAATTGGTGCGAATGACTGTCAAGAGTTCCTTTGTTTAACTCAAAAGACAAATGTACAAGTTCCTATTGAACCCAAGGTCCAAAACTTTTATTACTAGATTAATTAAATTAGAATTTAGAGTTGGACTTCGTATTTTGCATGCAAGACATGCTTATGTTAAATTTTGTTTTTCACTTCTTAAACTGTATTTAAAATTGCAAATTAGTGAATGTTAATGACTTCAGGATGCTTACCGTACATTTTAGTAAATAAAATGTCTTAAATATTGTATATTTAACTTTGTTTATCCTTCTAAGTTATATTTTCTCATATTCTGTATTATTCTATTGCCTAGTTATTCAATTATGTTATCTTCTTTTCTAAAATCTTAATGTCGGGTCGGGGTTCACGGTTTGCAATTTATAGGCTCAGTCCTAATTGGAAGTATGACATAACACTTTTAGAACATAGAAAGTACAATAAGCTAAATTGAATACGGATATATCCATCTAAATAATATAGATACGTGAAGCTCAGTTAAGCTATATAGCTTCAAGTGACTCCTAACAGAAACGACAACCTAGAAGGGCGGACCTAGGATTATGTTTCGGGGAAGGGGGGAAACAAAATTACGTAAAATGTAATACTTTTTTTACAATTATTTCTTACAACTTATCATACTTTGAAAACACCATATAATAGTCTCATTATTAATTTTATTAAATACATCTTTTTCAACGTACAAGGAAATTCTAAATCAAGTTTGGTAATACGTAGATGAACTGAAAATTAAATTGATATAGCAAGATACTAACGACATGTTTGGTATAGATTAAAATCAGATTTTAATCTGAGTCAAATTCAAACAATCAATATTAATCACATCTTTCATGGGTCCCACAATTTTTCAATCACACATTTCAAAAATTTCAATCACAATCTACTAAAAATTTAATTTTAATCCCCACCAAACATCATCTGAAGCAGTAGTTTTCACCTTGCTCATTCAAGAAAAGACCGCAAACGTGGACAAAACTCTACTAATGCTCTTTTGAGGTGCCAGTGCATAGGGGAACACAAGTGCATTAGAAAAAATAGTTTTTCCATGTGTATTTCCTTAGTACACTTTGAATCCATCAATAGTCTTTGCAATGTGGAAGCCTTGATTTCACGGGCTGCAACTTTGCTTAAACCCTGTGATCCTATCGCAGTTGTAGTTTACCAAACTTCGGCTGCACGTTATAAATAAATTATTTAAATAGATAGAAATTAGAAAATTTTAATATGATTCTTCGGCCAAAAGACGTCTACTTTCGTTAGTTGAGTTTTTGTTCCGAAGTCTATTATAGAGGGTATTAGTCTTTCAAACATTTTCAAGCTTTATAGTGTTCGTCTCCTACACTAGCTATTGTAATTTCCTGCTTTCGTCTATTGTAATGTTCAGCTTTCAAGCAATCAATGATCAAGTTTATTTCAATGCATTTCAATTTTATGTTGTAAACTTTCTTTAAATTGTGATCAAATTTACTTTCGTCCCGACACGATCGAGAAAAGGCGGAAGGTAGTCTAGCGGATTAGACTACTGCCGCACGGTGTCTCTTTCCGTGCCAAGAAGAAATGTAATCCGTGAAAGTTGGTATTAGAGCTGCGGCTCAAGATCTCGATAAGACAACTATGAAAACTGATCCAAATTTCTTGAACACCACAGAGGTGGTAGATGTTCAAAAGAGGAACACCAAACAGCATTTGGAAACGCTTGAGGTGACAAACACTAAGTTTTGTTTTGCCATGGAGAACCTCGGAGAAAAGGTCGAGGTGGCAGAGAAAAAAATTCGGAAATTACGCATCCAACTGGATGAAAGCCAAGAGGCTTGCGTAGCTATGACTGAAGTTGTTGACCTGATCTGCAGGATGAGATGGAGGTGTTGAAAGCTCAGTTACTAGTGTTTCAACGCGCATTTGGCAATGGACAAGCCATCGCACAAGAGTCGGTGCATAGGCTTAGAATTCCATAACTGTGTACCTACGGAGGGGCACGCGATGCCAAAGAAGTTAAGAACTTTTTGTTCAATATGGAACAATACTTTCTTGCGGTTTCGATCAAGGATGAAGCGAAAAAGGTCACAACAACTACCATGTATCTAGGTAGAGATGCAAAGCTATGGTGGTAAACGAAGTATGTTGATATTCAGGCCAACAAGGTCCAAATTGATTCTTGGGATCTTCTCAAGGAAGTTATCAGATCTCAGTTTTTTCCAGAGAATGTGGAATACGATGCACGTCGAACCTTACGAGAGTTGAAACACACAAACTCCATTAGGGAGTATGTGAAAGCCTTTTCAGGACATATGCTGAACATTCGAGATATGTCGGAAAAAGGATAAACTATTCACTTTCATGGAAGGGTTGAAACCATGGACACGCACGGAACTTCAGAGACAGAAGGTCACTGATTTGAGCACAACTGATGAGTGTATTAAACTCATTAAACAAACACCTTTCATTCTTAGTTTTTGGTTTGATCTTGAGTGTTTTTGAGCATTTTGATGCGTGTTTTGATGTTGTTTTGTAGCTAGGCAAATTGGATCAAAATGAAGTGATTTGGAGCTCGAATTGGAGTCATGTTAAGGATCATGGAGAGAGGCATGCATTGGAGAAGAAAGGATGAAGAAAGAAGTGAAAAAGAAGCTAACAAAGTAGGAACAAAACCAAGGCAACTGAGTGGCTCGCGCCAACAAAAAAGAGAAGAAAAAAAAAACTGCAAGCGGCACCAGCCCTTGACGTCGCAGCGTCGCATACAGGGTAAAGAGAAAAATAGATTTTTAAAGAGATATCTATCCCATTCCAACGCTAATTCGACCTACAACCATAAGGAACTATAAATACACTTTTGGAAGATCAAAAATGGTTTTTTTGGACGGCTGAAAGAAGCAAGGAAAACTGAAGCATATTTCTGGAAGAATTCATTCGAAGAAGGGACGATTGACACCATTTGGGGGAAGAAATCTAGCGTCCACAAGAGTTTTTTCTAAACCCTTGTTTTCTTATCCATGTTTTTAATGATAAACTCCATGTTGTCAATGATTTTTATCATGAACTAACACTTTAGATCTAGGGTTTGATGTAATCCTCTTGAAACATGTTTTGATTCCTTAATAATTAGTCTCTTTTGGATTTTTCTGTTATTTATTTATGTTGTTTGTGTTTAATGCATTCAATTACTTGAACAAATAGTTGAATGAATTGATGCATAAATTTCGACACTCGAGAGAGGAAAATTTGGGCGTGATCATAAAACAACATAACCTAGATTTCGTGGATTTCACGTGCATTATAATTTCTATGTATTTAGTTCGGAATAGAGATATTGGAATTAAATTGTAGAAATAAATTCTAGTTGGCACTCGAGAGAGGGGATAAGATTAAATTAGGGTTCTTGCCTACAAATTAAGAAACATCTGATTGAGGTGACATATTATAGGTTGAAAAACATTGTTGATAGTGTGATGAAATCATTCCCTAAGCTTCCATAATTTGATAAATCCTTTGAATTTTGTTTCTGTTTACTTGCAATTTTTAGTTGATCTCCATTAGCACAACAATCACAACGTTATTTCAAAAATTGATTGTCTAAATAAAGTGGAAACTACATAATTATAGTACTCAGTAGAAATCATATATCAATCCCTGTGGGTTCGACAATCTTCACTTCATCACTATATTACAAAACTTGACAATGTACACTTGCGACATTTTCACGTTATATAAAACTCGTGACAGCAGCTATGAGAGCTGCTGAATGTGTGAGTGACTATCAACCGGAATTGAGAGAGGATTGACCTTCGAGAAATAGTTAATCGGTTGAAGGTGGAAAGAGACCTTCAGACCCGCTCGAACTCAAATGGGAGAAAGCGTTATTCTCAGAATATGGGAAGAGTCTATCAAGGCAACCGCTAGAGTAACTTGCAGGGGAGCTATCAAAACTGCAGTCAAGGAAACTATAATGGTGGTATCAGTAATGACTGGAATCATGGAAAGGAAAAGGAGGACAGATCTGATGTCGCTCCTAAATTGAAGTGCTTTCTATGTGAAGGACCTCAACGGGTGGCGGAGTGTCCTCAGAAATGGATGGTGAATACATACTGTAAACTAGTAATTGAGGGCTCAAGTTTAAAGAAAATACCCCACAAGTTAGCTGTCATGGTGACACCAACTCCGAAGGGGATGAGGATATAGTTGGTGCATTCTCGCATTGGTGTAATACACTATCGTATTGAGTTACTAAAGGGGATGGAGTTCCCTTGAAAGAGCCGAATATCAAAGAATCGAAGGCTAGCATTTGAAGGGCAAAGGGCCTAATGTACATTGATGTGAGGATCAATGGAAATCCAGTTAGGGCTATGGTGGATACCGGTGCTACCAACAACTACCTCGCAAGTTCCGAAGTGGAGCGGCTCGGACTTGCTCTAGAAAGAGGTAAGGGGAAGGTCAAAGTAATCAACTCTGCTGCTCAACCAATAGTGAGAATAGCGAAATCTGTGCCGATTAAAGTAGGTCCATTCGAAGGAAGGACAAATTTGTCGGTAGTTCAGATGGAATATCTTGGTGATACAAAGACGGCAGTGATGTCGTATTCTGACTCGTTAATGATGATGGGTAGTAAATCGTACATTATTACCACACAGGTTGGGAAAATAGGCGAGAAGGGTATCTCGACCATGCAATATAGTAAGGATTTTAAGAGGAATGGACCCTCATTTCTGTGATCTCTTCGAGTTGAGGAGATCGAAGAGACAACCGGTTCTACTCCAAAACCTATCACCGAGTGTAAGGAATTTGAGGACATTATACCGGATGAGTTACCAAGAAAATTACCAACAATGAGGGTAATTGATCGTGGGATTGGACTTGTTTCGGGTGCCAAACCTCCCACCAAGGCACCATACCATATGACTCATCCGGAGCTTGAAGAGCTTCGAAAAAAAAGGAGAAGTGTTGGGAAGTGGGACTATCATGGAGCGCACTTCCGCACTACCACATCCTACAGACTACTGGCCTCAAAGGCTGGATGACATTGTAGGTTATGGGAAAACTTGTTTTGTTCGTCAGCAAGATGTGGCTGATCATCAGCAAAAGGCAGGCTTACTGGAACCCCTTTCCATCCCGAATAGATCAATCGAAAGTAGATCGACGAATTACATTAGTGGATTGCTAAGAGTTGGAGACTTTGACACTATCATCGTCGGGGGTGGACCGTTTATCTGAAAATGCAACTCTCACCACAACGCCCAAGTATGTATCAGCGAAGAGATAGCTCAACTCTTCTTCGAACATATTGTCAAATACTGGGGACTGCCTATCGTCATGATCAAGATTCTCGATTTACTAGTATATTCTGGACCGAGTTGTATAAACTTCTTGGTTCATCTTTAAGCATGAATTCTAGTTTTCACCCACAATTAGACGGACAGACAAAACGCTTCAATTCTATGCTAGAAACTATTTTCGGCACTTTATCTCTGCTTCTCATGAAATTTGGGTGAAACTTGCTGATGTGGCTCGGATGTGTTTCAATATTCAAAAGAGCTCTTCTCCCAATAAAAGTCCTTTTGAAATTACTACTGGCCAGCAACTGTTAACCGTACATACTGCAAATACCGATCAGAAACAACATAAAAAGTTTGTAGATTTGAAGCAACCAGTGTTTAAAATGAAAAGATCAGAAAAGAAGATTGATGAAAAGATTTTTGGCTACCAAACTACTCGAGCTTCTAGGAAATATTTTCAAAACTACTTGGTCAAATGGAATGGATGCAACAGCGAGAAGAATACTCAATGGCTCCGAGAACATCGCCAAAACAAATGGGGGAGAATGTCACGGGCTGCAGCTTTGCTTAAGCCCCGTGATCCTATCGCAACCGTAGTTTGCCCAATTTCGGCTGCACATTATAAATAAATTATTTAAATAGACAGAAATTAGAAAATTTTAGTACGATTCTTTGGCCAAAAGACATCTACTCCTGTCAGTTGGATTTTTGTTCCGAAGTCTATTATAGGGGGTATTAGTCTTTCAAACATTTTCAAGCTTTCTAGTGTTCGCCCCTTGTACTAGCCATTGTAATTTCCTACTTTCGTCTATTGTAATGTTCAGCTTTCAAGCAATCAATGATCAAGTTTATTTCAATGCATTTCAATTTCATATTGTAAGCTTTCTTTAAATTGTGATCAAATTTACTTTCGTCCCAATATGATCGAGAAAATGTGGAAGGTAGTCTAGCGGAGCAGACCACTGCCGCACGGTATCCCTTTCTGTGCTAAGAAGAAAGGTAATCCGTGAAACTTGGCCAGAGTTATTTTAGTCATTTTTTTAATCACTGCCACTTCTTAGAAGATATTAGAGAAAAATGAAGAATATCCCAACTCTTTAAGTGCCTATGAGTGAAGAAATCATCAAAAGTCATTCGAGATGGGGATATCGTGATTGAGTTTGATGTTGAAAGCATTAGAAAAAAAAAGGCATAATCAAAACTCCAAGAGGTAAAGGATGCACAAATATCACAAAATTTATTATCTGAATAACAAAATCTATTGACATATTACATACATCAAGACTAAACACGCATTATATCAAACATATTAACTACAGTACATAAATCAAGTAAATAAGAACACAAGGCTACTGCTTCAACTTTTTTTAGCATTCTACACAATTTTTGAATCCATACCCAAAGTAGATTTTGTCTAACATGAGATCTCAGTGAACTTCAAATCCGCCTTCTTCCAGCTCCTCTTCTTCCATCTCCTGTTGAATGCTTCATAAGCTTCACAAAATATGACTGTGATACTGATGAAGTTCAAGTTTCCAATCTGTTCCTTCAAATCCTCATCTCGGGCAACTGCAAAAGGCACAGCCGCACAGGGTTTGAGAATTGGGGGGAAGGAAAGGGAATCGGTTCGTTGTTGCTTCCGGCTTCTCAGTTTTCAGGGTTTGTTCATTGCAATGTGTGAGCCATTTTTTTCTAAGGGTGTGTTTGAGCTACATTATTTTGGAAGAATGTGTTTTGAAATAATAGATTGATGGAAAATGTGTGATTAAAAAAAGAAGAAAAAGTTATTGATGTAATGAAAAATATTAATTTATTGAAAAATGTGTGATTGATATTTAAAATGAGTAAAAGAATGAAAATGAAAATTTTAATGTATACCAAATAGGGGCTAAATGTTAAAAGCTTCAGCTTGGATATTTGGGTGAGTTTTTTTTCAAGGCAAAAAATAAGGGTCCAGTGGGGGCAACTATCCCCACTGCCCCCACTGGACCCTTAATGGTCTACCCCTAGCAACCTAAGGATCATTCTATAAATTTGGGATTAGCTAAACAAGTCCTTTTTTATTGGTATGAGGGGGTTCATTGCTAAATTTATTCGAAGATTTAAAAACAACTAGAATATTGACGATCACAATAGATCTATGGTTTTGGTCTACCCTCCATCTCATAACATGTTCTACTAGAATTTTTCTTTTTAAGTCTACGTAGAACGTCTCACTTACGAAAGTTGTCATTTCCTCTATCAGTGTCACCTCCACTTGTTGGCATATATTCTCATTTTTATCTTTGTTATTTTAATGCTTAGAAATCCATTTTAGCATCCCGGCAATGTTCATTTTAAGAACATTATCGACCAAACACCAGGTACCATTAATACATTTCAAGTTACTGGCACTTGGCAATAGGAGGGGGATCAATTATACAAATGATATAAGCCACGATCTCATGTCTTTGGGGAGTTAAAAAAACTATTGTGGAATGAGTAAGCAAATTGTACAAAAACTTGTGCTTACGCTGAGAGGTTCAAGTTCACAAGGTTTCAAGCATTTAAATGATGACAGGCGATGGAGAAAAACTGAGTACTAGGTCATGCTTCAATAGGATTCCAAGCAAAGTAACCCACAAGGCCCCTATGAGAAGTGGGTCTACTGTGCCAAGCACTCCTCCAGCCTCACTGAATACAAGAGGGCAAAGAAGAGAGGAAATGATAATTTTGATAAAATAATGATATTCGTAGTGTAGACTACAAGTAATCGCCATATATGACAATTTATTATTTGATGCATAAAGCAAATTATCATATATATGCCACATAGAATGACTCTTGATAATTTTCACTATATATAACATTACTCATTTTGATAGGCTTCAATTATTTGTATGAAAATTGTGGGTGAAAATAACGTCTCCCAAAATAAAAATTGATGGTATGTTCTAAATTGAAAAAAGATTTGTAGAATTTGATCATAATCGAACATAATAATATTAACTTGTCAATCCTGTCTACAAAATATGCAATCCGGTCCTCGATTTTAATCATACAAACTTCAATTATTACAATTTTATGCATTATCCCTACTCCATTTGTCATCACAATCTCCCATAGTCACAATTCTTTTGAAAACTAAATCATGAAATTGACATAATCCATCTCAAGTCACTATAACTACAACTAAACCGTGGATTACCATATTTAATTTACATTTTTCAGTAACAAGACAAAAAAGTCGAAATACACTAATTTGAAGGTCCTCGAACCCATCGGGCGGAACCAGATTTCGATACACCGGAATAATAGTCACCAACATTTGCCACAAAGAGTGGGTCCCTCTCTTCAAATTTAAATTCATTACTTGTACATCCACTTGGATTTCCCTCATCAACTCGTTCCAACTCTTTCGTTAGATCATCCATCGTCTTTCTTAATGTAGTTTTACTCATTTGCCCCGACTCTCCAGTCGAGACACCGACCATTGTGACCTTCGGAATGAAAGGGGACAGTTTTGTCTCTTGTCTTCTGCGTTCCCGGGTTGAATTCACCTCACTGTGGTGAAAGGAGAAAATTTAGCATAAAAGTAATGCTTACATTCCATGAAAATAAAAAAATTGAACGCGTGTTTTGACAAGAGCTCCAATATAGTGGGAACCTTCTGTCTGCTATGCCATTCTCTCCTTGCTGTTGCTTCAACCAAGGGTGACTTGACCAATCTCCAAATGGAAAGCGAAAATTTGGAGTCGTTCCTTGTTTATCCATTGTTTCCATGAATGAAGAGTCAGCAATGAAGTTGGATGACTCGTGAGCTCTCATAAAAGAAGCTGCACTCCTGCAGCAGAAAATCTTATCAGGAAGTTCCACGGAAAAAAGCTGTATACACACAAACAAAGAATTTGACACAAACAAAAAATTCAGCCAGTCATTGCGAGCAGATTAGTCTCTTGAACATATCAAAGACATGAAACTTGGTGTATTGGTGAGCAAATGAAGGGAACACAAAAAAAAGGGGCAAAATTGGATTCTAAAATTAGTCGGATAAGAAACAAGTAAAACTTCATGTTTACACTAAATTGTGAATGGATTGATAAAGTAAAATTTCAAGCTCTATTTTCAACGAAAGACGAAAGATTGTGTAACGGGTACCGTTTCTCAAATGAGTCGACCACGTAAGGGAATTTGGGTTGAATTCCAGAGGCTTTTCGCAACCATCTATTCCCGAGAAGAATTTTATCCAGCCCATACAGAAGCTGAATCTCAGCAGCCTTTGATATGGCACTCAAGAGTATACCAGGGTTACTCATCTCATCCAGCACCTCCTGAATCTGTTAAACATAGTTAAGAACTCTTAGTTGAATGGTGTTTGCCGGGGAAGAAAATGTGTTTTGGGGATGGGGGGATGTTTGGCTATTTTAAATTATTGAACTTTTCCCAAAAATGTTTCAGTATGTTACTTCTTCAAAAAACAAAAAAAATAAAAATAAAAAATCATTTATTTTGATAGTAACTCTTACCTTCGTCAAAATAAGTAACTTATTTACAACAGTTATAACTAAAAAATTAATTATTTTAAAACTTACTTACAAGCTTACAATTAAGCTTACTCATAAGTAAACCTATTAGCCTTAGCTAAACATGCTCTTAGATAATCTACTTCCGGCCGAACAGTTCAGTTCCCACCTATCACCTATGTTATATCAGTTCTCCACTGCCTTTTTGCCACAATAATCATTGTCATAGATTCAGAATGGTTGTGATATAAATGTTTTATAGCGAATAAGAAACAGTGGAAGTATTGATTTGTACCTCTGGATGTTCCAACATGCTTTCTGCCATCTCTTCAACTACATCGGCTGCAAGGTTGTCGTCAACAATATCCCGTTGGCGTTGTAAATGTCGTGTTTGAATTAATGAATGGAAATGCTGGTCGGCAGATTCTTCAAGAATGTTGTCAAGCATGTTTTTGTCAAAGAAGTACGGGGTATACCTGATAAAGAAGAGTAACATCACAAGTGTCGGAAACCCAAATAAATTTAATTGAGAAAACAGTAAAACTTACAGAATTCTATGCAAGTGTCAAAAAATAAAAATTTTGAGAATCTCGCAAGGAAAAAGGAGAATTTGGCCGGGATTCTAAAATTCCAAATTCAAAATCAAGGACGGATTACTGTATATTTATGGACAAATGACTGAAACTAGTACAAACTGCAGACATTTTCGTACATATTCGCTTCTCCATGGATAAAAGAATCTGTGCCTAATTATGAATTCGTGAACTCCAGAAAGCAACTAGTATATAGGTTCTAATCTGAACAGCATGTAGGACATTGCAAACGTATTAACTAACCACTTTATACCGTCAGATGTTGCTATGGCAATATCCAAGTTTTGAGCACTAAAAACAGGAACTCCCTCCACCTTCTTCTTCCTATCGCTGTGCAACATGGTCTTGAGAAGTTTGTTAGCCTCCTTCACCTGCAAGCAGTAGTAAAATACTTTTGCATGACAAGATAATATCAGTGTTCCTCAAACACCATGTTAACGTGTCATTCAATATTTGACAAGATATCTGCTTTCTTGAAAATGTAGTGCTTCAACCATTTGACAATGTCAAATTTGTGCAACACAGCCCTGGCTTAGCTTTCTATTACTATTAATTACATGTCAGAATATTCATGTCCAAAGTCCCAAAATTTATGACGGAATCTCCATGCCTAAACTTTGACAAACTGCAAGCATGAATTAGCCACCGTTTGGCCCCCTTTATCTCTCTTTAATTTAATTTTTAACTAGTTTTCAACCCAATCTTTTTGACAACAATGGGGCCCCATGTTTGTACCCTATCTAATCACTTGGCAGAGGATATCAATATCCAAGGCACCGTTGGAAAATGTAAGGACATTACCACCCTCCACTTCCCCTGACAAATTACAAAATTACACCCCAATGCATAGCCCTAGTTTTGGCACCTAATGTTTGTAGGGTATTATGGTCTTTTAGTCCAATAGTGTAAAAATTTCCATTGATTATTATTGACCACCAATTCCACGTCACCTGCAGTGTCAGTTGGAATGGATACATAAGGACCGCATGTGGTTGAAAACTTTGGCAAATAACGAATTTTAATGGAATTTAAAGGGGGCCAAAAGGGAGCTTAGTGATTCATAGCCTTTTAGTGATGCGTATGCTCCAATTTCCCACCAAAAGAGATAGTTGGAATGACTAACCTGTTTCTCATTTGCAATAAATTGAAATAAATGAGGTTTCTCCTGCAAAGCACATAGAAAAAAATTAATTAATCTCAATTAAGCTAGAACTACATATTTTAAGAGAAAATAAAAAACTAATAATTGCATCAGAAAATATGCTCACCAAATGAACGTATGCATAAAATAGCTATTTACTTACGAAAAGTATCATAATTTCAAGTAAAATACAAGATGCGATTAACAAGGATGTTTCCATTGGTTAAGGGTACAAGGCTATATAAGATTCCAGATTCCCATTTTTAACTCTTCACTTGGAACTCCATGCTAACTCAAAAGGGAGCACGCAATCGTGGATTGGAAGAGTGTTTCTCAAGAAATGAGATGCAACAATTGGTATAACTATATTATAAAATAACGAAAACTAAATTTTGGAAGGAAAAAAAAAAATCGAGAAAAATAACAATATCTTATGTCAACGTGTATTACAATTTTTTTGCTCTTAATCGAGTCCCCGATCCCTACGCAACACAAAAAGTAAATGCACAATTAGTAAATTATTGGTCATTGAAATTGAGAAGCTAGTACCTTGAAATGTTCATAGGCTATATCAAGACGACAGGCACCAACCACACCACTGGGTATATTCAGCCATTTTACATAGGAAACTGGAAGTATAATGAGTTAGAGTGCAAATCATCTATAACCACAAATAGGTTAATTAAGTTTGAATAAAACATGCCTTTTTATCTACAGAAGAGGAAAGGAAAGTCGATTATACGTATAAAATTATAAGAATGTGAAGCAGATGACATTTTGGTATCATGTAGTAGAATGAAAGCATCATGAAACTTCATAATGGACAGGAATCCAAATCCATCTTATGTAATGATAAAACATAAACGATTCCCACACCAAAAGAACAGCTATCATCCAGAAGCTGCTGCTTTCATCAGACCATGGGAAGCTTCAAATATAAACAGGGTAAGAAAATGTGTTTCTGAGCAGGTAGAACAAATTAAATTATAAGGAATAATGAGTTGGAATGTCATACCAGCATCACCTAGATCCATGAAAAAACGAAATACAGGACCATTCCTTTCGCTCTTAGTAACTGATGCAAATATCTTCTTTAGCCACTCTGGAGTTCTATAAATTATGAAAAACACCAAAACAAAGAATAAATTATCAAAAAGTACTCTATTTGGAGTTTCTAAATATTAAAAAGGTATGTGTAATTGACCATCGGAAAAATATATAACAAGAATGCAAACCCTGTGATGAGGGGGACCTTCAAAACTAAATGGGCAAAATTTCTTCAAAGTATTAGTTAGATAAAAGTTCTGGCATCTATTGAGAAAATAATATGTGAAAAAAGCCGATAATAATCCCATAATCCCAATAATGCAGTTTCCAATCTCGGTATGTTTAGTATAATTAACGACAGTCTTATCTTCAGTATACTGTATGGCTGCATTCATTTAGGACTTTGATAATAGCAAAGCCAAGATCATTTGGATCAAAAAATAGGTTTAGGACTGAAGGACACACATGAATATACTTCAGGGGACTGTGAGAACGACAATTGAAAATTTCACTAGGTATAAAATAGAAAAAAAAAATAATGGAAGTATCTTCTTATTTCTCAGCCAGAACTTCCGTTATCAAACATGGCCAGCCTCTCTCTTTATCTTGATCAATTAAATTAGAAGTTGAAATATATATACCAACTTGTAGTCTTTGTAATTGTTAGGGACTAAGATGTAAATTTCCTTTTTCCAATCCTTGTATATAGTTGGTAAAATATCAATAAAATAAATATAATTTTTCTCCCAAATCGACTTGGTAACAGGGCCACTCTACAGTAACCCGAACCCTAGCTGGCGCCGATTCCGACTCTTCCCGATTACCCAGACGCTGGCGAGGTCTTCTACCGCCAGCTGCATCTTCGACGCAGCTTTCTCCTCAAAACCCGTCCCAGTGCTGCGTCGAACCTCGAGACCCGTTGCATCTTGATTCCTATTCAGCCAAGCCGCGCGACTCAGCTTTTTTAGTGGGACTTCTGCTTGATTTTTTGAACCATTCTGCCTTGTCATTCTTCTTTAGGGCTGTCAAGTTACCGAGGTTCGATATTGTTGGTACAAGGTTGATTTTTTGAACTGTTCTTCCTCATCATTCTTCGTTAAGGCTGTCAAGGTTAAGGTTGCTCTATAGCTGTTGAATTTCTCGAAGAAGATTGTCTTCCTCATCATCTCTGGATTGTTATATGTAGCACGTAGAGCACAAACCACTGTCTCTCTATCCCAGCTGTTAACTTCCATTTTTTCGGCATCTCTACAAGCTGTTTTTCCCTGTATCGATTGATTTCGCGACCTTGTCTGGGTGACTCCTTCGTGGCACAAGGTTCTGAATAATGGCTGATAACAAAGTGATTACATCGTTAATTCATGAGACGTCATCTCCGATTCACATTAAGTTAGATGACACTAACTATCTTGTGGGGTCAAAATTACTGGAAATGCACACTACCCGCCGGAAGAAAAGAGCCCACATTTTTGGTGAACTAACTGTACCAAAAAAGAATGATAGTAGCTATGGTGAATGGGTGGCAAATGATGCTATCGTTAAGTCTTGGCTTATCAATTCTGACAGATGCTCTTGTGGCCCACTTTGTTCAATTTGACACAGCTAAAGGTGTGTGGGATACAATTAAAAGAAGTTATCTTGATGTCTCTGATTCGTCAAAAGTTTATGAACTAATGAAAAAATCCTTTCAGCAAAGGCAACAAGGGCGGCCTCTTGTCACGTACTACACTGAAATGAATTCCATTTTCTTAGAGCTTGACTATCGCAGACCCAATCATATAAAGTGTGCCGTGGATGTTGATGCATTAAAAGAAAGGTGTGTTGAAGATAGGATTTATATGTTTTTGGCGGGACTAGATCATAGTTTAGATCAAGTGCGTAGTCGTATTTTGGCTACTACACCCCTTCCAAGCTTGGAAAAGGTGTTCTTAATTGTTCGTCGTGAGGAACAGAGACAACTCACCATGGGGTCGAAAGCCATTCTGAGATGTCTGCATTGGCGGTAAAAGGGTTCAATCCTCGAGCACGAACCCTTATTCAGTCTACTAAAACTTGCTCATTCTGTCACCTTAAAGGGCATACTGCTGATAAATGTTTCAAGAAAAATGGCTATCTAGACTGGTATTTAGCAAAGAGGACAGAGAGGAAGGGTAGAAGATACTCTCAAGCTACGCTTTCATCCGCCGCTTCTACTCATGCACCTACACCTATTGCTTTCCATGTTGCTCGTTCGTCTCCCGAGGAAGGTATTTTTGGGTTGCAATCTACTTCTACCGTATTTGATTTTTGGGTTATAGATTCTGAAGCTACCGATCATTTTACCTATAATCCTTCTACATTTGATTCCTTGACTACTTCGCTTGATCAGTATGTTCAGATAGCTAATGGGACTCCTGTCAAAATTACTGGGGCCAGAAATGTCTTGTTTTCACCTACTTTCTATCTCTCACAGTTTTACTTGCACATACATTTTCTACTAATCTTTTATCTATTAGTAAAATTACAAAGCATCTTGATTGCTCCGCATCTTCTCACCTACTAATTGTGTATTTCGGGACAATCGAACCAAGATGAGGATTGGTACTGGTAGAGAGGAAGGAGGGTTGTATTTTTTGGAAGGAACAAGGGGTTTGCAAACTAAGGATAGTTATGGTCTTCAAGCTGTTAGTAAATCCTCTCCAAGAGATAGAATTCTTTTGTAGCATTGTCAATTGGGCTATCCTTCATTTTCTTATTTAGAACACTTGTTCCCAAAGCTGTTTAAAAACATTTCTAGTTCTAATATGCGGTGTGAACAATGTATTTTTGCCAAAAATCATCGTATACCTTTTAAAGTCAATTTTAATAAAAGTGTTGTTCCTTTTACTTGTGTTCATACTGGTGTTTGGGAGTCTCTCTCTACTCCATCTATTACAGGTCATAAATATTGTCTTTTTCATTGATGATTGTACCAGTATGTTGGATATATTTGTTAAAATCTAAGGGTGAAGTAGTGCATGTTATTCCAAAATTCTCAAAAAATGATTGAGATACAATTTCATACACGGGTTAAAGTTGACAATCATCGTGAGTTTGTAAACCAAACCCCTGGCAACTTCTTGACTCACGACATTCTTCATCAAGCCACTTGTGCTTACACACCTCAACAAAATGGCATCGCAGAGCGAAAAAACCAACACATTCTTTAAGTAGCTCGGGTTTTATGTTTTACTATGCGTGTTCCAAACCGTTTTTGGGCTGAGGCGGTGACAATTGCTTTCTCATAAATCGCATGCCCTATCGCATTATTGACTTTCAAACCCCTTTAAAATGTTGTCCCAGTTTCACTCTATTCCCTCTGTATTAAATATATGTCCCAAAATTTTTGGTTGTGTATTATGTCCATGTGCATTCTCATCTCAGAGATAAATTTGATCCCCGTGCCCTGAAATGCGTCTTCCTTGGCTACTCAAGCTCCCAGAAGGGCTACAAATGCTTTCATCCCCCTACGAGAAAATACTATGTTTCTATGGATGTGAAATTTTGTGAATCAGAATCTTTTTTTTTCTGATGACGTGTCGTTAGTTCTTCTTCAGGGGGAGATTAGTAGCAAGGAAGAGGAACGAGTGTGGTTAGATGAAAATAAGTTGTGGATTTCTGGAAAGTAGGGAGAATCCCAAGTTGAATCCCAAATTGAATATCGAGCTGTTCCAAAAGTGTTATACAAGAAGACACTCAGACAATGCTTGCACTCCTATATTACCTTCTTCAGACCCTGATAACCCTCCGATTGATACTACAGTGCCATCTGATTCTTCGAAGATTGAAAATGAGGTACCTTCTCTGCTTATCCCTTCTATTCCTATCTCTATTTCTGATTCTAATCCCGCAGCTTTAGATATTGTTGATACTTAGGGTAGGAGATATCCCCTTCGAGTCCATAATAAGCCTGATAGGTTTTGTTTTTCGAAATCTTCTTCCAATGCTATCTTTCCCATCTTTGATTATATTTCGTACCACCGTTTATCTAAGACTAACCCAACATTCGCCCTCCGACTTTCTTCTATGTCTATCCCTAATCACTTTCACAAAGCTTTTGATCAACCTAAGTGGAAATCCGCTATGGTAGAAGAGATGAATGCTCTCCAAAAGAACTCTACTTGAGAGAGGGTCTTATTACCACCAAGGAAAAAGATCGTGAGATGCAAGTGGGTGTACTCATTAAAATATAGGTCAGACGGAACTATGGATAGGTATAAAGCTAGATTGGTTGCCAAAGGGTACACACAGACTTATGGGATTGACTACCAGGAAACTTTTGCTCCAGTAGCTAAGATGAATACCGTTAAGAGTCATCCTATCTCTAGCAATCAATCTTGATTGGCCATTGAGGCAATTTGATGTTAAAAATGCATTCTTCATGGTGATATGGCAAAGGAAGTGTATATGGATCCTCATCCCGATTTTACTCCTCTAGGGGTAATGTGTGTAAGCTGAAGAAAGTCCTGTATGGGCTAAAACAAACACCAATGGCGTGGTTTGGAAGATTGAGTTGTTCAATGAAAAAGAAAGGTTTTAAATAGACCTTCATTATACTTTATTTTATAAAAGAGATGGTCATAATATTACTATGCTTATTGTATATGTGGATGATATGATTGTTACTGGCAATAATCCCAGTGAGATTGAGAAACTCCGAAGCCATTTGACAAAAGAGTTCGAAATGAAGAACTTGGGTACTTTGAAGTATTTCTTGGGCATTGAGGTATCACGATCCCAGCAAGGACTTATCTTATCTCAACGCAAGTACGTCCTTGACCTTCTAGCAGAAACTGGTATATCGGCTTGTGTCCCTGTTGACATACCTAATGAGGTAAACCATGGCCTATCTATTTATCCTGATCAAATTCCCACAAATAAAGAGAGATACCAGAGATTGGTGGGGAAGTTGATCTATCTAACCCACACAAGACCTGATTTGTCATATGCAGTTAGCGATGTGAGTCAATTCATGCATAATCCCAGTGAGCAGCACATGAGTGCAGTTAATTGGATATTGACATATCTGAAGTCCTCCCCAGACAAGGGCATTATGTATTCAAAGAGGGGCTATTTAGATATTATGGGTCATACGGATTCTGATTTTGTTGAATCGAGATTGGACAGAAAATCCACATCAGGATATGTATCATTCGTTGGAGGCAATCTTGTGACTTGGAGGAATAAGAAACAGAATGTGGTGTCACTATCTAATACTGAGGCGGAATATCGTGCATTGCATCATGCAACTACTGAGCTTACATGGATAAAACTTCTCCTTAGTGAACTCAGCTTTGGTCCCAACAAGCCTAAATGTTACTCTTCTGTGACAACACTGCTGCCATTAAAATTGCAAACAATCCCGTGCAACATGACAGAACAAAGCATGTTGAACTTGATAGGAACTACATCAAAGATAATCACGACTCCAAAAATATAGAGGTTCCATACATCAAGAGGGCGGAACAATTGGCTGATATAATGACACATGGAGTTGCTAGTGGTTCATTCTTTACAATGATATCCAAGTTGGGCATGCGCGATATCTATGCACCAACTTGAGGGGAGAGTTGAAATATATATATACCAACTTGCAGTCTTTGTAATTGTTAGGGACTAAGATGTAAATTTCCTTTTTCCAATCCTTGTATATAATTGGTAAAATATCAATAAAATAAATATAATTTTTCTCCCAAATCGACTGAAGGAAAATACAAGCAGGGGGTTAATGTTAAATATATAATCAGCAAAAGTTTGTTACTAGTCATGTAGCATTCATCTCTGCGTATCAATGCTTTAGCAGCTCTAGTCCTCCTGTGAGAGACGGGCAATGAAATCCTTCTGTTGGGCTTGCATGAAGCCGGTATGGATAAAGAACTCCCAGAATGTTATTTCCCAAAACATAGTCTGTATCTATCTACTAGGCTCAAAATCAAGAAAGCAAAGCAGTCTGTGCATTCCACATAGATCAGACACCTATGGGCATTGGTAACTTAGTTTCTATCCATGAAAGAGTCCTTATGTAATCCCCAGCAATTATTTTGCATTTGGTCATCTATAAAACCTTATAATTTTAGAGCTCACTCCGGTAATCCATCTACTCAAAGGAAGGTACTTCGATATTAAAAATTTCCTCCTGTAAGATTCCATTGGGCACTGATAGTCCCCCCAAATTCATCCGGTTAATCTCTTTTTGAAAGAATTTGGAGCATGCCATAACTTAATTTCAGTTTATAAAACCTACTTGTAAAGAAGGACTTTCCAAGGTCTTTATGAGTTTGAATCACTAGCAATTTCAACAACAAATCTGAATTTTTTTACCACTCCAATGGTCCAGAACTCAATCACAATGGAAGGAGTCCATAACCTACAATCTAAATGCCAAATTTTATAAGTTTTCTAGCCAAAACTATGGTTATAGGCCATTTTCATTTTTAGTATATTTTCACATATGAATTTTCTACCCTTTCTAATCCATCTTTCCCTTTCTCACTCAATACCGCGTGGGTAGTCTGGTTATGGAGAGTTATGGGAGGTTGAGGAAAGTTAAAGACTTGAATTCAAAGTTCAAATCACTCCCTCCATTTCATTTTTTATATATTCCGGGTCAATTCATCCCTCATGGTGATAAACCTCCCATTAGGTACATTTAACTCTAGAAGGGTTAAGAAGACTTGTGCACTAGCGGGGAAGAAGCAGCAACAGATTCTGTTAACTAAACAGAACAGCTTCAACAGAATTAGTTACTAGAGGCTTATATAAATGGACAGGAGGAAACATGGCGCATAATTTGGTTACTGTCTGCGGAGAGTAATAGAGCCTCTCAAATGCTCTGCAATTTATTGTATTTTCCTTTCATTCAGATTGTACTTATAACAGCCCGAAAATTTTAGAATAAAATTTTATTTGTTTTATATACAATATTTTTAATATTTTGATTTAAGCATATTTTGATAATATTGAAATGTTGAGGGACTAAAGTGAAAAATGTTTTCAATTTTTTTTTGCGTGTCAAATAATTAGATTTTGATAAGAGTAAGTTTTAATATATCAATATTGGACTCTTTTTATATTGAACTCTTTTTGTAGCTTGTAATTAATTAGAAGTCTTCGATTCGAGAAAAAGTTAATTCGGATAAGTTAGTCTCGAGATATTGAAGTTTAAAGAAATTTTAATTTATTAGTTTTTAATTAAATTGAATTTGGATGAGGGTAGTAGCGTGTATCTAAAGATGGGTATAGAATAACATTTTTATTTGATTAGATTTGTATTTTTGAATTAAAAAGCTATCATCACTATTACTCATTGGAATTAGAATTACAACCTCCACTAGGAAACCTATTCTATACAAACCATTGACTGTGCCCATGGAAAGGGAAGATAGCTCAAGAGTATAGAGACGAGTTTGAGAAGAAAAACATTTAATTTATTTGATAAAAATTTTAAAATTACAAGATTGAGAATAAAATCTCAAATCTCAAATTACAATTGAAAATTTTAAAGAAAGCTTTAAAATTACAAAGATAATCTAAAAATTTCTTGAAGATAAATATCTCCTGTTATTTCACACTTGATTTTGAAGAATGGAAATCTGAGATTTCATCTCATTAATCTCTGATTTTTTTGAAGAATGGAAATCGGAGATTTCATCTCATTGATCTCTGATCTTAAATCAAAGATTCAGATTTTAACCTATTCATAATATTTTTAATACTATGAGGCCCATCTAAAGGATCATTTGGTTTTGAAGGGAGAAGAGATTTGAACTTTTTCTTTAGTTGATGATTGTTAATTTTCTCAACTATTTATTGAAGTCCTTCTTTAGTAAGAACATTTACGATTTTGCATCCACAAAGTTCCTTAGATTGATTAGAAGAGGATGAGGAATTAGAACTAGTTTCTATTTCGGAATCAGAAGATTCTTCTTCATCAGAAGAGTTGATTAAATTTAGAAGTTCAAGTTTAATATCTTCATCTATTTGAAGATTATACATCTTGCCTTTCATAGGACATTTATTGGAATAATGTCCTGTTCGTTTGCATTTCCAGGAAGTAACATTGGAATTTTTTGAAAATTTCTTCTTTGAAAATCGTTTTCTAGAAAAAAAAATTTGGAATTAGATTTTTGAAAAATTCTTTCTTTTTGAAAATTCTTTTTTTCTTCTATAGAAACTTTCTTTTTTTTTTTGTTTTTGAAGAAGGGGGAGTAATTTTCTCAAGGCCATATTGTTCACAGAATGACCAAGCTCTCTACGGCCTTCAGAGCTTTCTGATTTTAACTCGGCTTTGAGTTTAAGATCATTGCAAAGAGTAAGACCTTCATTGATAAAATGAATAATTTTCCATATGTAAGTTCTTCATATGGACTTTTGATAGAATTTTTAACTTTTTCTGCAAAGAGTTTAGGAAGTCCAGATATAAATCTTTCTTTCCAATAAGATTGATTACAATCTTCTCGAAGTAAAACATGAGTTAAAAACGTGTCTTTATACCACCGAAAATCATGTAGTTTTGAACATCGAAGATTCATAAGAATATCGAATTGTTTATCAAGAACATCAATAGGTGTTCCAATAAAATGTTTGATGATACTATAAATAAGAACGTCAAAAGTGTCATTTTCTCCAGTTTCATCATTTTGGGCATTTAGTATTTGGTGTTTATATTCGTCATCAAGATAATTATGCCACCATTGTTTAAGTTGGCCAGCAAATCCGATAACAAGATTGATAGTTGAGGTTTTCAAATCAACACCTTTGAATCGATATGTCTTCCAGCACATAGACATGACTTCAAGGAGTTGAATGATCTCATATTCGGTAGAACCGTCTATATTCCATTCGACCACAGAGTCGCCACTGAAAGAAGTTTGAAATTTTGTTTTTTCTTTGAAAAGCAAATAAGAAGCAGAATGTTGAACATAGTAAGGAGGAACTTTTGAATATTGATTTTTCTGTCCTAATTTGTTGATATGAGATATTTCATTTTCAACAAATTGATCTTCCAGATTATAAATAGTGCTGATATTTTTTGAAGAGGAGGATAGTTTAGATAATTGAGTTGCAATCACTTTTAGAACTTGAGTCTCATTATCTAATTTTCCTAATTGAGGAATCATATTTGAAGGATGTGGTTTGAATAAAGAGTCGATAGGTGTCTTACCCTTGTCAACAATTTTTTTATATAGATTTCTCAGTGTCAGAATTTATTTCAATTCTGTTAAGTTGAGTACACATAGATTGTAAAACAATATTTGTATAATTATTTTGAGCTTGAATATTTTTTATATCTTTAGCAACGATTTCAGAATCATCTGGTTGTTCACTAGGTATCCTTTTGAGGGAAGAAGCAAGAATTTCAATATTTCCTTGAGAGACTACAATTTCTTGCATACGAGGATGAGTAGCTTGAAAGCTTTCACCTTTTGGTGTCTTCCAAGTCTTTTTTGAATCATTTGTATTTTGAACAGTTTTTGTTTTAGTAGGTTTTTTTATTATAAACTTTGAAATATGCCTACACATAAAAACTTAAATCTTCTGGAAAAGATTTAAACTTTTCCAGTAAGATTTAATTTCTTCTTTTGAAAAGCTTTTTTGAAATAATTTTTGAAAACTTTTTAACTTCAAGAGTTTTATCGGTATAAATTCATTTCTCCTATTTATTGTAGAAGAAATAACATCATATTGCTGATCAAGCCTCTCTGAAAGAGGTGCCATATTAGATAAGTTTGGAGAACCAGGTTGTTCCAGCTCATCTTCCTTTTCTTTTTGAGATAATGAGTTTTTGGAATATTATGATTGAAATCAACTTCTTAGAAAATCTTGCAAATTGAAAAGTATTACTCTTAGATCTAGATGAATACTATCTTTGAACAGTATTTGAAGATGTTGGCTTATCAAAAATTACCTTAACATATCCATCAGGGAATGAAATAATTTGTTTAGGAATTATGCGAACGGAGGCTAGCTAGTCCACGAAATTGAAGATTCCACGGAATTCTCTTAGGAATCTTGATATTTGAATGAAGAGGATTGACTTCTACCAAAAGACTTTCATCTCTTGGAGAAGATCGAATAGCACGAATATTAAGTTGAGTATTCAAAAGTCAATAATATATTCGATATATTAAAGCAAAAACTTTTGATCTATCATCAACATCAAAATTCTTGGTTTGAATTTGAAGATTAAGAGCATTCAGAATAGCTCCATCTTGAAGACTGATTGAAAATTTTGGATAATAGTTTGAAAATATGGGACCACTCTCGAGATTAGATTCGAGCATAGAGAATAATGAATGTTCAAACCTTAGGAGTCTCTTATCCCTTAAGGTTAGAAGAACAGGAATGTCTAGACCAAGTCTAAACAAAGGTTTGACTGCTTTTTGCACAAGTCCAACATGAAGATATTTAAATTTCTTCTTGTGGGCTAAAATAGCTTCTTTTGACAAAAGATTAATAGAAACAATTTGATTTTTGATAGGGATCGTTTGCTCTAAAGTTTTTATAACATAGTTTTGAGTAAAATCAAACATTTCTATCTCATAAGTAGAACTTTTATCTACCTTAGGGATAGTCCAATTTTGAAGCTTTTGCTCTATCTGGGCAACTTGAAGTTCATTTGAAGTAAAATCATTTGATGCAGATGATGAGGATGCAAATGCAAATGCAAATGCATGATCATCTAGTTCTTCATTATCATTTTGAAAAATATTTGATAAATTATTATCTCTACTATTTGAACCACTACCTTTGCTAAACCAGTTTGACATAAAAGACATAGGGCATGTTTGGTACGGCTTAAAATTCAATTAAAATTGAAAATATAGTCGTTATTGGATCTCACTCGTCTAATAAAAGTCAACAATAACGGCTAGTTTTTCAATTTTAATCCGATTTTAATTTCTACCAAACACGCCCATAATTGAAATGCAAGAAAACGGTAACTTACTATTGTAGACAAAATGTGATGCAGCGCCAATGCAATTCAAGCCAATAAACAGAAAAGAACAGAAGAAGCAAGAAGAAAAGCCAGAAGAAAGGGGAAGAAGAAGCAAGTTTCATTATTCAGAAATCCAATATTATATTAAAACTCTAACCCTAATTTACTACACCCAACTCCCTAACCTCTCTCTCTCTCGCGCCTCCTCTCCCCTTCCCCTTCCCCATCTCTGTAAATCTCCCGTCTACCCAGGAAGATAAGCCACAAACAGTAAATGCAAAGGAGAGAATGAATATAAGAGAGTCTCGACGGGCTCTTCCAATGCATCATCTTTGTCTTCAGCTGTATCCACAGAGTCACAAATCATCGTGTTCTTGAAAGCAGAAATGGGAGAAAAAAATCCCTTCTTTTTCCCAGGGAAAATGTCAATAATTCAGATTTTTTTTTTTTTTTTTTTTTTTTTTTTGGGAAATTGAGGGGAAACTAGAATATGAAGTAGAAGGCAGAAGAAAAGAAGAGGTTGGTCCAAAAGCAACGGGAAACTGCATTCACCATAACCATTCTGAAAAAGAAATCAATTCTGTAAAATTGTTCTCTCCTTTTTTCCTTCTTAATGTGGTATTATGTGTATGTTTTCAGTTCTGTAATTGACATCCACGACCAGCGAGCTTTTGCTGTTCCAATGCAAATCCAATAACAAAGGTTTGCTGCTCAAAAGCGCATTCATCTGGCAAAACTCTTTGTATTTTGTAGTGTTAGTGGTATGTGACCAAGTATTTAACTGTGACCTAAAAATTTGACAATATGTTACTGAAAAATAATTCGTGACCAATGAAATTAACTGTGACCTATAATTTTTTGAATTTGTGACCTCGAAATTATCCGTGACTAATTAATTTGATAATATGTGACTAATAAATAAATTGTGACCTATAATTATGTATATGTGACCATTAATTGTATAATTGTGACCTGATTAATAAATATTTTTAATTAATTACCTAATACCTGAATTTTGAATTGTTAAATTATCTACCTGATTTTTGAATTGGTGTAAACCACACACCTGAAATATGAATTTTTCCCTATAATAATTTGATTAATACTCTATTCAAGGGCGGACCCATTAAGGGCCCAACCCCCACTGGGCCCAAAAAAAGTACCTTAAAAAAAAAAGCCCACCCAACCCAAGCCCCTTTTTTAAAATATTGAAATAAGCCCACTACCCATCCTTCCCTTTCCCTTTTCCCCCAATTCCCTTTAGTTCCCCCGAATTCAAATCCCTATCATTCCCCCAATTCTCCCGACTGAAGACCAGCGACTGGAACTTGAGCATTCTTCTATAAATAAAGGTACAAGTATGACCAGACCTCTCTTTTTAGTAACTTCGCTCGTTAGCTTTGTTTTTGGCTACTAGAACTTGAATTGCTACATGTTAAGAAAGGCAATTTTAGAGCGTTTTCATTTTGCCTGTTTAAATAAGACAGGTAACTCCACATTTTGCCTGTTCTTCAGATTAGTTTTGACTGGAGACTAAGCTTCATTCTCTCTTATCAAACCTACTGCTCTTTAAGGTTCTAGAACTTAAAATAATAACAATCAAGCAAATAATGATGCCTGTACTGGTAAAAATTTCAATTATAGGTTAATATTTTGTCAATGCCTTCAAACTGATATTAATTTGCTAAACATGAATAACTTGAAGAGTGGAGAAGATCTCTTTTTCGCCATGGGGATAGAAGGCTAGGAATATATTGCATTTTAAATTCTGCAGATTTAGCTATAGACATGAGGAGTCGAGGAGATGTGTATGGTGCTTTTTGCTTGGAAGATCGGCACTCCTTTTATGGCTATTAGGTTGTCACTCTTTCACCGTCTTCTTTCGCTGCCCTTTTTTATTTTCCATGATTAAATTGGTCTACTTCATTTATTTTGTGAACCAGTTGTGCACTTGGCCTGTTTGCTTGCACAAGTCCACTGGAATTAGCAATCATATAGCTATACATATTGACGGATAAGCATACGTTATTTCATATAAAAAGGGTACCTTTTAGATAGGAAGGGGATGTCGAAATGGGTAGAAACAGCCATTAAACCAGTACCGGAAAGGTCGCACATGCTGAAAACCTGGCCCACAAAGGCCGGTCCCCCACCCTTGCTGGTCGAGATTCTGACCGCGGAAGGGAACCCTGAAGCTGAATCAGAAGTTCTGTTCTTGGTAGCAGAGGAGGATGGATGAGATGTTCTTGATTGGGTTGAGGAAAGCGAATCAGGCAGAGTGGACTCGGATGGTGAAGCGAGTGAGAGGAATGAGTTGGGGAGGAGAGGGATGTGAAATTTTGGGGAAGGTGGTGGTGGTTTGGCGGTGAGGAGGGAGAAGAAGTTGGTGGAGGCGGAGTGGAGGAAGCGGGAGAGGTGGTTGCCATTGTCGGCTGCGGAGGCCATAGGATGGCGGAACCCTGGGGGGCAAACCGGTGGATTATGATGGGATTTTCTTCCCCAATGTGCAGTTAATTTTTTATGACGATGGAATAATATTACTGTCTTCAATCGTTCACTGGGAGAGATGGGAAGAGACAAATGTGAATGATAATGAATTGTTGTATTATCGATAAATAACATTATTAATTTACATGTAAAAGAAAAAGGTGTCGGACATTGATGACATCTTCAATGTTTTCAAAATATGGTGGGCAAGAAATCAGAAGAGTGTTTGGTGGGGATTAAAATTAGATTTTTAATAGATTATGATAAAAGTTTTTGAAATGTGTAGTTGAAAAAATGTAAGATCCATCTTTCAATTGTCTAATAATATGTTGTCATGTAACATAATATAACAAATCATGTCAAAAATGATACAGTAGCACGATTGTTTTTTAAAAGGGAGAATTGCAGTCGCATATCAAATCTTTTAGTTTGTTGCAAACTTAATCCAAACTTTTCATTCGTATCAACCATCATATCAAACTTTTCAAAAATTCATACCTTTAGTCCAAACTGATGGTTGACCATTAGTTGATCAAAATAGTAAAATTTGACTAAATGTAAAAAAGGACAAAATACTAACTTTACAATTTTAATAAAAAAAAAAACAATAAAAGGGGATATACTTCTTCCGACCCCACCCCATAAGAACCAACAACCAAGCCACTACCATGTTACGTCGACAACATCTCAACCATCTACTGAACACAAGCCAACCTTTACCGTTCCGTCGTCATCACCTATTGCCTCTAGCCAAATCATAAACATGTTGTTTTCAACTCCATTGGCTACTCCAATCTCGTTAACGACATCTCAACCATTCGCTGCAATAGCCTATGCCACTACTGCCTTTCGCAGGCAGACACCACCCCGTTCAACCCAATGCTCATCGATCACTAGAACCTACCCCAACAAAATACCTTTGCTTCTTAACATCGCCGCTTCCCACAAATATCTGTAAAATACAATCGTTGACTTTCTCGTCTCGCCCCAAATAGAAACAACCCCTGCTATCCCCAAATCTCAATTTCACCATTTGCAACAATGTAACCATCTCCCTTTCAAAACCCAATTCCTTTTGTTCAAAACCAGTCCTCCAAGCTGTAGCAGTGGCACCACAATTTCTCAATCTCCGCCACACACCAATCTCCATCTTTAACTTTATAAAGTTGTACTCCACTATCATGGAATTTTTTTTAACAAGATCATTGATTAATACAGACTTATTTCACAAAAAAACGGAAGAAACCTATGTGCAGGGGTGAACCCTGATTTTTTATATTGTGTGTTCAAAAATTAAAATGTATTTTTTTTAAAAAATAGTATAATATTAATGAAAATAAGTTAATACGCATTTTAATACTTTGAAAACATTGTATAATTACATCATTATCAATATTGTCAAATGAATTTTGCTTCTAGTGTAGTTTTGTTAACTATCTCGTTGACATATGTTGAGTTGGCGGCGAGTAAATCAAATTGAATGCAGGAAGTAAATAAATTGAAATAAAATTCAAAATTAATGTAAATATAATTCGAAAGTAATTCAAATTACATTTAATTCGTAATGATCCTAAAACCCTTAAACGAGCCTTATGCTCGGCCTATATAAGAAATGAAAGATCAATATTAGTCTAATATGTCTTCAATAAATTTAATATCACAGATGTTCATCAAGCAACCATGCATTTTTTTTATTTTTTATTTTTTTGTAAAAGGACAAATTATTGAAGGTAGGACGGAATGTAATGTCCCCCAAAGATTGGACCCGATGATGAAAAAAATTATATTTGTATAGTAAATATTTCCAAGACTAGAGTTGCACACATTATTTTTCAAAAGGAACAAATTATAAGTAAAGGATGAGTTAAATTCTTTATTTGGGGATTTGTGTTGTTATTAAGTAAATGAATTGTAGGGACAGTTTTCAAAGTACCTAAAATTTAGGAATAAAACCTACAATTAACCAATTTTAAATTTTCTTTGATTGGGAGTGATGACATCAACCTTTTATTATTATTATTATTTTTTTTTTTTTTTTTTTTTTTGAGGAATTGACCTTTCATTACCAAATTATTCATACATCTTTCTATACTAGGTGCAAGCAACGTGCAATGCACGTTTGCTTAGTTTATATTTAATAGTATTGTTTAAGAATTAATTTGTTATTAATAAAAATGTAATTTTTTTGGTTAATTAAATAATTAATGATATAATGTTTATGTAATTGATAAATAATTAAATAAAGTGCTTTTCTCTGTCATCTCCAACCCAAAATCACAAACAAAAAACTCAAGGTATGTTAAGAGGTAAGAAAATGAGTTTACTTAGATTCCGTTTGATTCTCATTAATGTAGAATGAGGATGAAAAATAGAGCCGTTATTAGACCTCACACAAGAGATAGAAATTCAAAATTGATAGATTGATGTGATAGATAATGGTCATATTTTTCATTTTTATGGGTTTTTAATGAGAAACAAACGGATGCTTAAACTTTTTGTATGGCTTAAGTCTTTACTCTTTTTTAAGTAATAATGCAATTCATTTTATCGTTAAAGTATGATATGTATTACGATAATATATGTATATCATGTGTTAGACTTAGTATTGGTAAGTGACGGGTAAATTTTCGAGGACGAAAATATTTTAAGTGGGTGAGAATGTAATACCCCGAAAATTTTCATAAAATATAATTCAATTTTTATATATTATATTTTAATATTTTGAAAGTTATGGACTAAATGATACATTTATCAAATTATATTTTATTTGTGTCAAATATTTAGATATTGATGGAGTTATCGTAAATATATGAATATTGGTCTCGTTGGATAAATCGTAATTAGATACATAAATCAGATTCGAGAAAAAGTCGATTCGGATAAGTTAGCTCCAAGATATTTTAGTTTGAAGAAATTATCAAAAGCTAATTTTTTATTATTATTATTATTATTATTATTATTATTATTATTATTTTGAAAGTAGGGGGGTGTGAAAAAAGATTTTCCGTTAAAACAAGATATTCCGTTAATTTTTCCGTTAAATCCGAATCGACTTTTTCTCGAATCTGATTTATGTATTTAATTACGATTTATCCAACGAGACCAATATTCATATATTTACGATAACTCCATCAATATCTAAATATTTGACACAAATAAAATATAATTTGATAAATGTATCATTTAGTCCCTAACTTTCAAAATATTAAAATATAGTATATAAAAATTGAATTATATTTTATAAAAATTTTCGGGGTATTACATTCTCACCCCCTTAAAATATTTTTCGTCCTCGAAAATTTACCCGTCACTTACCAATACTAAGTCTAACACATGATATACATATATTATCGTAATACATATCATACTTTAACGATAAAATGAATTGCATTATTACTTAAAAAAGAGTAAAGACTTAAGCCATGTAAAAAGTTGAAGCATCCGTTTGTTTCTCATTAAAAACCCATAAAAATGAAAAATATGACTATTATCCATCACATCAATTTTGAATTTCTATCTCTTGTGTGGGGTCCAATAACGGCTATATTTTTCATTTTCATTCTACATTAATGAGAATCAAACGGAATCTAAGTAAACTCATCTTTTTACCCCTTAACATAGCTTGAGTTTTCTGTTTGTGATTTTGGGTTGGAGATGACATAGAGAAGCAATTTATTTAATTATTTATCAATTACATAAACATTACATCATTAATTATTTAATTAACCAAAAAAATTACATCTTTATTAATAACAAATTAATTTTTAAACAAAACTATTAAATATAAACTAAGCAAACGTGTATTGCACGTTACTTGCACCTAGTTCTAATATATGTGTGTAATACACACACACACACACTTACTTTGAACAAGCAAGAAAAACTTCCATTGTAAGCACTACGCCAAAAATGAGCATTTGCAGCACATAAAAGACAACATTCAGTAGTTAAGTGTTGTTAAAGGGGTCTATCGCAGCATTTTAATAAGTGAATATTGTTATTGGTTAATATAATTGAGCTTTAGCAACATTTTATAAATAAACGTTGCAAAAAGTGTCTTTCGCAACGTTTATTGAATGTTGCAAAAAGTTTGATTTTTTGCAACGTTTAATAAACATTGCAAAAAGTGTCTTTCGCAATGTTTATTAAACGTTGCAAAAAATCAAAATTTTCTCAACGTTCAATAAACGTTGCGAAAAGTAATAAACGTTGCGAAAAGTTAAGCGGGTTAGGCGAATTAGGTTGGATCAATATTTTTAATTGTGGACTGGGTTAACCCGACCCGCCCAAAATCTTAGGTTTAGAAAGATACCCAAATTAATTTGTCTTCTCCTCAACTCATCTTCAGACTCTTCGATCTTCCGTCGTCGATTCTTCCAAATCTCATTTGTGATCTTACTAAAATTGAAGAAATTGGCGTGAATAGCGCGCGGGAGAGGAATTCATAAAGCCACCTTAGGGATTCTGTTCTCTGATTTTCACACTGTGTGTGTTTTTGTGTCCGAAAAATTCAAGATGGATTCAGAAAGAAGCGATGATAGCCCAGCAGAAATTCAGAAGTCAAGATCGAAGACACTGCGAAAACCCAAGGGTGTCGAACTTCTTAAACAGAGTATGTTAATATCTTGTTAATTTCTTATTTCTACGTTTTTTTATTGTTGTTGTATTTACTGTTTTAATGTTGTTATATTTGAAGAAAGATTTCATTTTTTAAACAAAAAATGTGGATTACTTATGTTGGAGCTTAAAAAGGACTAATCTTTTTTTATTTATTATTCTTTAAGTTCAATTCTATTGTTTATCAGAGAAAATGTAGTAAAAGCTCAAGGAAAATACTGAATCTTGCGAAATTGCATTTTATGACCGCAAAATCTTAAACTTGAGATTCCAGTGAAGTGAAAACTCTGAAATTGCAACTTGGTAGATCTGACATTCTATATCTGAGGTTTTTTCTATGGGGTTTTAGGGCAATTTAACAAAGGGGTTTCTAATTTCTGCTGTTTTGGGGCTAATTAATTGCTTAGGTTTTATTCTGAAGAAAAGATGGCTCTTCTTCTCTAGAGAAATCATCTTCAGGGTACCAACTTCCATCCATGTTGAATACTGTTAGGAAATGTAAAATTAATGATTCCCTTAAGTTTGGGAGATCCAAGGTCTCCCCTGAGGACCATGAGACATGGCGCATGCGAATACTTGATCCGAGTAGTGAAATTGTGCTGAAATGGAACGAGGTTTTCATTGTTTCTTGCTTGGTGGCGCTCTTTGTCGACCCAATGTATTTTTACTTGCCTAGTATAGGAGGGAATAATGATTCTTGGTGCGTGAAATCTGATATGAGTTTACAGATTGTTGTGACATTTCTTCGTACAATAGCCGATCTTTCTATCTGTTGCATGTGGTGATTAAGTTCAGGACTGCTTATGTGGCACCCAGTTCACGGGTGTTTGGAAGGGGTGAGCTTGTCAGGGATCCTAAGAAGATTGCCCAGAGATATATAATATCTGATTTCTTCATTGATCTTATTGCCACACTGCCTCTGCCTCTGCCTCTGCCTCAGGTACTTGCTGCTGCGTCTCTTTTAGGATTCTAGAACTCTACCTAATTATGCGTATCATGTCTTATGAGCATTAATCTGATAATTTTCGTGTTTATTCTAATATTTGAATTTAATTTGATGCGAGAATGGGCAGCTTTATTTTACAGATCCCAAATTGACCATATTATCTACCCCACTTGTACCAGTTAGTTGACTTAGAATCAATAAATCACTTCACTTTCAGTAAGGCCTTGCTCAAACTTCTCTTTGAGTTAGTACTTCCTTGCTACCTCTACTGTTTTTTTAATACACCTACTTTGCTGGATACTTTTCAGCTTTACTTCCACTTTCATTGGCCAACATAAATTACGTCTTATACTTAAGCAATTTTTGAAGTTAACTTTTATTTGTATATTCTTAATTTCCAGGGCATTTTGATAGTACAGAAAACAGAAGATGGCCTATTGAATTGGTTGCAGTATATGAGCTACTGAATTGGTTGCAATATAATTCAAGAAGCCAGCAGCTTCCATCTAAGGCTACGTCAAATTGAACTACATGAGGAATCCCTAAAGGTACTTCGGCACCACAATTTTGCTGTAGCCTTCTTCCACTAATCATTTATTGGAAAGCCATGGTTGAGTTTACTAAGATGGGTTGTTCGTTTACCAGACTTTCTCAAAATGTTGAGTGCAGTCATCCAGTGCATCTCTTTTCTTGCAAGCCAAAAGAAAGGAAAAAAAATACTAAGGCACTTGAGCAGACACTGAAATGGCTCAATTGGTTTAGAAACTATGAATTCTTATTTAATTGAGCAAATGGGCAATCCTAGTTATTTGCTTTGGAAACTATGAATTCTTAGTTAATTTGTTGCATTTTGCAGGTTCTGTCTGTAAATGAGGTAGTGAGTACATTGGAAAACCCGAAACTCCAGTGCACACTTATACTAGATGCCATCTGTGCTTTGTTGAAGAGCCTGTTGCACTTGGGTGGAGTTGTGAAGGATAAGAGCATGTTACACTTATACAATGCTGCTCTTCCAATCTCTGCTGAAAATTATTATCATGCATGTCTTTACTTCGTGTGCCTACGCATTGCCTCTACACTAATAAGAAGGCTGAGTTAGTGTGTAAGTTTGAGGACAGAAAGTTAGAGATACTACAGCGGCACGGCACTTGAAAACCACAAGTCCATTGTATTGATTCAATGTTGTATTAATTCAAAAATTTGTAATGAAATTATCAATTTTTATGCAATTTCAAAATTTGTTTACAAAGTGTCATTTTCAATTTTGTTAGTCAATTACCATGTATAACGATGTTTAAAAAAAATTTCTACTTCAACGTTTAAAAAACGCTGCAAAAAGTTTACCGCAACATTTAAAAAACGTTGCAAAAGGGTTTTTCGCAACGTTTAAAAAACGCCGCAAAAGGGGTCTACCGCAACATTTAAAAAACGTTGCAAAAGAGTTTTTCGCAACATTTAAAAAATGAAGAAAAATGGTCTACCGCAACGTTTACAAAACGCTGCAAAAGGGTTTTTCGCAACGTTTAAAAAACGCTGCAAAAAGTCTTCCCTCAACAGCAATACTGACATTCGCAACACACGCAAAAACGCTGCAAAAGGTCTACCACAACGTTTTTTGGCCGCTACAAAATGTGTTTTTTGGTGTAGTGAAGGGAAAGAAAAGAGAGGCGGATTTTTTTAAAGCATTGATTGTAGCCATGAAACAATATTCACGTCCAATTTCATCGATTCAAAATCTTCAAACGAAGGTAGGTAGATGTGACAAGTATGGCATGGCCCATTGCATAATCCTTCGGAAGAATTGATATTTCGTAATAACATCACAAGAGAGTTTACTTTAAGTTTCAATTCACATAGTGGAATACCATTCGAAGTCAAGCTATTTAAGAAATCTTCTTGTAGGCTCAATTCTAATTTATCAATTGTTTCATCAAAACTATAATATGTATAAAGTTGACTAGGAATTTGTTCAAGTAGAATTATATTAATATGATCAACATATTAGTTCATAGACGCAAGGAAAAACATGATACATTAATTCCTTTAGAGATGTAATTTCTTCCTCAATTGGTAAAACTATTTTGTCTAGAAGTTTGATATGTCTACAAGTATGTTCTTGTTTTGTTCCATCTCCAATTCTTAAAAAGTAATAACAAAACGTAGGATCAAACTTCATCCTCATATTTTTTACTAATGGTAGATAGAAATTCGAAGGCCATAAGTAAAAGAAAACTAAGCTAGCTTTCATAACAACCAATAGGACTTGTCGAAAATCTCCTTCGAGCACTATCACTTTTCAACCAAAGAATAAATTACAATCAGTAATATCTCTAAGCATTTTACCTACAACTTCAATAGCACAACGATGTATACCATAGTTACTTCATCCCAAATGATTAACTTAGACATTTTCAATAAATTTTCTAAAGTTGATTGCTTGATAACAACTTATTTCATCAACTGTTTCCAAAGGAATTCTAAATCTTGAATGAGTTGTTCAACCTCCAGATAATAAAGACATTGATGCTCCAAACGATGTGGTTGCTAAAGTAATTAAATTTTATGACCTTACACCAGCAAGAAGTGATTTATATAAAAAAAAGTTTTTCCTATCCCACCTGGACCATCAATGAAGAAAGCATCACTTGATTCTGATTTCACTCTTTCCATAGTCATATCATATGCAAATTGTTGATCTTTATTTAATATTGATGTAAAAGCAAGGTCCCCTTCAATATCAAAATGAATTGTCTCTTCTTCAATCATTCCCTTCAACATTTCATTCTCGTCTATATTCACATTGAATTACACCATTCTATAGTCATTTATGTTTTTACCCAACATTTCTAAAATAGAACTAATGTCCTCTAAAGCCCATACTTCAGCTACCTCCACAAGTATATTTCATGTACATAGTCGTTAATCATATAAGCCCTAAATTTGTCCCACAACTACTTTGGATTATTAATGCCACAAAGAGTAAGCATGTAGCGAAGAGACTTCTTTAAAGAAGTAGACATTTCATACATGATAACTTTAGACAAACATTCTTCATAGTGATTGCCTCCACATAATAAACCTTTAGAAGTGCTGGTTCTCGACATGTAACAACAGCTATCCCACTAATAGTTCGTAAATCATTAAATGATGTTGGTCCTCTAATATGATTTAGAAGAATACGAAGGAAGTATCGTTCTCCTTCATACTACTTAGCTGTGATAACTCATCCTACAACAATTTGTTTCTTTCTAATACCCCAATTTTTTTTGTTTTGAGTTCTACACAAAGTGTGATAGAAAATCATGATATAATAATGTTCTAGCAAATTCATTTGTTTTGATTCATGCGAAAAAATTCAGTCAACATAGTTCCTCATATTTTCGTTTTGAAGAATAACAAATAAATCATCATGATTTACGTATTTCGGGTTCGACCTCTTCGAAGATCGAACCAAAAAAAAAAACTAAACATAGATTGAACAATAGAACGCAATAAAACAAAAGCAATATATACAAAACAAGAAGAAATCAATGTAGTAATGATTGTACTCACAAATATATGTCTCAGTTGGCGTCATTTAGGTCCATCTAGTTAATAAACAGGAACAAAACGGATAGGTGTTAAAAGGAGGTTCCAAAATGAATAGTGAATTTTGGATCCCCTCTTTTATAAGAATTTGACCCATGTAATGCACGGATTGTATTATTTTGAAGGTAATGTTAGCGTCTTGAATGTTAAGAATTGTTAGGAGATTGTATTACAAAATTTTAATAAACACATTTGTATAAAACCACCTTAAAAATGCTAAAGCGCAAAATCATTCGTTTTAAAATCTCTCCCACGAGAGAAAAAAACATGTTCTTTACCAATTCGGAGAAACTATAAATGAATACACAAATAGAGGCTCAAACTCTCTGAAAATAAAGAAATTAAGAAAGACATTCCTGAAAATCAGATGAATTATATCTTCAATTTTTGCAACCAAAAAGAAATAAACTATGAAAACAAGAGAAATAAAAAATCAATCCAAAATAGATTGAAAGAAAAAAAAAATAACTATTAAATATATAAATAGACAAGTGAAAGTTGCGTAGTTCGACCCTAACAATACCTAGAGGGGGGTGAATAGGTAATAATGCGGAATTAAAATAACTTAAGAATTAAATAGCAACAAGTCACTAATTTAATTATTATTCTAGATGGTTAAACACGCAAATCAATTTTTCATATGTTTAAATACCGCGAATAAAGTAAGCAATAAAGAAACACAAGAATGATCACAAAGAAACCTAATCGGGTAAAAACTGTGGGTACTTTGTCAATCAACAATCCACTATAAACGATTCTTTAACTTATAGTCTACCAGACTAGACAATGACACATACTATCTGATATACTGACTGCAATTATTACAGCTCTCCTGGATTTTGTGTTGCTGCACCAATTCCCAGCTACAATTTTCAAAGCTCTCCTGGATTCTGCTATCCTACAGCAACTACTAGCTTTGTGGAATCGTCTATCTCTTGTGGATGCATGAAGAACACCACGTTCTTCACCAATTGGAACTACAGTCACCTTCTCTTGATCTTAAGCAACTCTAACAGATATGGAAGAAGCAGCAATTTGATATTTGGATTGTGTATCTGATGTTTTTCTCTCCAAAAGCTAATTATATGACTAAGGGTATAGCTAAATAGATGAAGAAGATCTCACAGCATATGTTTCTCTCAATATTAACCCTATAAAATATGTTATGTGGCTTTAGAGTATTTATAGGTATGTTATGGAACAAATGGACTGGGCAAAAAATATTTAAAAATGAATTAAAAATTTTCCAGACAACACTATCGCTCGAGCAACAGCTTGTCACTCGAGCGAAGGAGAAGTGACAGTCTAGCGACGAAATTTCTGTTTTTGAAGCTTGAGCCAACCCTTGGCGAACTCTAGCAAAAATCCATGTCATTTTCCTTCTTTTCCATTCTTGAAACCCTAGACCTAAAAACCATACTTTTAACTAGTTGCACATTACTCCTTGACTTTTTACAACATATCAATTTCAGTCATTTTTTTCATAGAATAGCCAATTATATAATATTAAATACCTAACAAACTCTCCCTTTGGCATTCTGTGAAAAAACTACAATCTAAGTTAAGACAGTATTAAAGAAATCACAGACTCAAAAACTCAATTTAAAATTGTCTTAAACGAATTCTTCATTTTATTTTTCAGTACTTGTTTCTTGAAATAGACAACTCAAATACCCAGTATAAAATGTATGTGAAATGGTATCAATAATAAATATAGTTCAAACAGTTTAAGTGTAAACATGATTTAAGAAGTTTGCAATTCATAATGTATATTTTCAGTTTCATAACATAAACTAAATTAAGACATAATATCAATGCAACCCAACATACCAAAATGAAACGTTGACCCTATTAAAACATCAAAAACTGAATTTAGCAAAACTGATTATATCATATAATCAAATGTTTTAGATACATCAAGTATATGAAAACATATACATCATTGTGAAAGCACACAACATCAAAACCTATATCTGTATCATCGACACTACTCTCCAAATAATAATATCATCTACTCCATGTATATATCTACTCCCCATTTTTGTCACAAAATGATAAGGAAAGAACCAAAATCTAAGCAGCATCGTCAGAATCAGTTCGAGGAAGCAACGTCATCATCCCAGTGGCGACGAATCAATCGAAGCCCATTCTGAATATATCCAACAGCACCCTGAAACGTAGTAAACTCGATAATGTGTCGATCAATAATAGCTCACAGTTGTGTAAGCTTAGCCACCATCCGAGCATGCTGCTCAATTAGTACAGTCATCTGTCCCATGAAAGCCACAGAAGGATCAACAGGAACAGAAGGAATATCAACAGGTGGAGGAACTAACTCAGTGGGAGGAGCAGAAGTATAAGACGATGGGATATCAGTAGATGGAGGAGCAAAAGAAGTAGGAGAAAAATTAGATAGATCAATAGAGATAAGGTCATCAAAAAGATCAGCTGGCACAAACGGGCCAACTGGCTCAGCCGGCTTAGAAGAAGCATGTGACCTACTCTGAGCAATAGTAGTGTGGCAAATTGGCCGGGAAACTCACTGAAGAACCCCCTTAGGAAAACTAATGCCAAGTGCTATCACAAGGCAATAAATAAGGTAGACATAAGGAAGTCCCACTCGAGTCCCTGTGACGTGAAATGCACACAAAATCTGCTGACATATGAAAGTGGGCAAATCATAAAAGTCGTCGTGCAATAAGGCGTACAAAAATCGAGCCCTCTCCATAAGTAAAGAAGAGGTATGTGAGACTGGCCACACATTTGTGAACACGATACGCAACAAAATATATCGGTCAGTTGGTATGGATCAAGTGAGCATCGCACCAAGACCACCCTCCAACGGTGTATTGAACACCGTGGAACGAACTAGAGAGTTCGATGGAAGTGTATCAACATACATATATGGAACTAATGGGTGAATAACTCTAAGAATATGAAAAAGACTCAATATAACATCGGGTGTGATCTTAATTTGATAACCCAAGAATAACTAACTAAGAGAGGAGTGAATTGGTTTTTGAAACTTTTTCGTCACTAAGTCTCAAAACACTTCAATACACAAGATATGATTGCTAAGTATAATACTAGAATTAAATATGCAAGTTCGATAACTTAATTAAAGTATAGATATAACACAATATAAATAGCAATGTAAAGTAAAGTGTAATAATGTAAAGATAACAAACTAATTTAATAGGATTCGATACACAATGTGTTCTACGACACCGTTACCAAGTTCTCCATCACGAGCAAGGTCAAATGCACTATAATGGTAACTTAAAAACAAGGAGTACCGATATTTAAGTGACTTACAACAAGAAGCACTTATCCTTAGGTGACTTACAACAAGGACCACCTATCCTTTACAACAATCGAGTTTTCACAAGGCTTTCGAAACCACTAAAACATAAATGATAGGTTTACAATTGAAAGAAATCTCTTAACAAATGATATAATCAAGTCAAGTATTTAGAGAGTTAGGATAACATTTCAATAGATAGCAAATAATAAAGTTCAAATGTTTATGATGAAAACTTTGATGAAAGATTGATAATGAAATAGTTTGTATTTTTGTATCAAAATTTTCAAACCAATGATCTCTCTTAACAAATAATGTGAGTTAAGTATGAAGAGAGATTTACACTTAATCAAAGTGTTGGCAAAGAAAACTCCTATCAAGGATGAAGAATAGATGAGATTGTGAAAAGTTCTTTGCAATAAATTTGATGAAATATGTTTGATTGATCAAGAAACTCTTTGTAATAAATGAAGTAGAATATAGAATTAAGTAAACTCAATGATTTTTAATAAATAAGCTCTCAAAATATCTCATGTGAGTGGTTTAAAATTGAATGCACAAGTGATGGATATTTATAGAGCAAAATGGACACTCTCAGTCACTTTCGATCAAACTGAAAGTGTATAGTCGTTGAGAAATCAAACCGTTGGAATTTCGGTTGACCAATCCAGCATTTTCGGTTGGCCGAAAGTTGACTTTTTTTTTAATTCCTTTTTCAAAATCTATTTCATATTACAAATGAAAATTATTTTTATACAAGTGATGGATTATGAAATAATTTGAGCTTTATGCACTTGCTAAGAATCAATGAGTTAATACCTTTACATTTGAGTTTTGATAAACTACTTCTAAACTTTAAACTTTAAAGTTTTTGTTCTCTTCGAGTCTCATTTGATTGTTTGTTCTTCAACGGATGACAATTTGAGTCTTTAAATGCTTAAGAAGATATATTCATGAAAAACTCAACAAACAAAACTTATTAGAAACCTAAGTGTATTGTTTGTTATAATCAAAACAAGTGGAGCTATATTGAATCATAGGTCAACAATTTCCTCCTTTTGATTATGACAAACAATATGTGATTTGTAGTGATTTGAAGAAATATACAAGATATTCCTCCTATCTTTTACACATCAATGAGAACCAAGTTTGCATCATATATAACATGATGTTCTAAAGACATGCATTTCCACAATTCATTAACATAGTAAATTACATCTAGAAATCATCATATAATTGAATTCACAAACTCCATAATGATAGTTGAAGTCACAAATTATAATTGCAAGTCACAATAAATAGTTCATAACAAAATAGAGATAACAAGTCGCAATTACAATCACATTTTCCTTTCTTTTCCCCTTTTGGTATCATCAAAAAGGAATGGAGACAATGAAGCTAGAAGAAATTCTCTCTTAATTAAGGCATAGGTGCAAGTTAGGAAAAAACAAGTGAAAGTAATTATAGGTCCTGACATAAAACATGAGTTCAAAAAGAAATTAGAACATAGAGATAAGTTTTAATCTTCCGCCGGGGAGGAGGCCCTTGAGGATAAATGGAATACATGTGTGCAAAGAAGGCCTCTTGTGATAAACTCATTTGCTACATTCATTGATCAAGTGCATTGATGATATTAGTAAGAGAATCAATCTGGCCTTGTAGGATGTTGAAATGATCTTTGGTCATATATCGGCCGGGGGTCGGTGCTACTTGTGGAATAGGACCCCTATGTTGTGCTCGAAGAGAATCATCACCATCGCCACCATGACCACCCATTTCTTCCTCCGTCTCTTCTAAAGTAAATGGCCAAGTAGTAGGCCATGAGTTATTGTCGAAGCCTTAAGTATGACACACCCATTGCCTATTACCTTTAACAATTTTCATGAGTTTAAGGGTGTTGAGATTAATAACATCCGTGTGTTTGGGCTTAAGAAAAGGCTCATCGTATAATGGCACATTGAAATGTTGAAAGATTCTTGTAAGAAGCATGCCATAAGGTAAGCCTAGGGTTCTAGAAGACTTGTGCATTTGTCGAATGTGCTTAAAAAAGATGTAGGAAAAGTTAAATTGACGACCAACAAGAAAGGAGTCCAGAATGAACAAGTCGAGGTGATGAACCACTTCAAAATGTCCACTCCGAGGGACTATGATATGAGCAATAGCATGGTGAAGAACTTTGCATGGTATAGTAAGGTGATTTAGGATTAAGGTCATTGTGGTGGTTAGTGGTCGATCGGTGATTCGACAACAAGCTTCGAGTTCGTCATGACCCTCAAACCTAACGGGATAATGATGAATATAAGCAAGGTTTTCACATTCTCCTAACCCAATTATTTCTCTAATGGTATTCCATTCGAGTGTAATTCGTTTCTCTTTAATAATACAAGTGACATGGGGTGAGTAAAAAGAAACATCTCGATAAAATTCACGAATTAAATTAGGATAGATATTTTTCGAGATAGTAACCACCTTTGTAAACCTAATATTCTCAAAATATTCCTCTATTCTAAATGAAGGAGCGTTGGTAGAGGATTCAAAGAAATCAATTGACTTACCGATTACAATGGGACAATCGGTGAGACGGTCGGGCATGCGTATGTCATCTTCAATATTTGACGAGCTTGCTTTCCCTTTCTTTGATTTCTTCCTTGGAGGCATGTATATATTCGGAATTCTTGATTTGTAGTGAGAGATTTTTTTTCAAAATTTTGTTGAGAAAACTAGTGAAAAATGATGGGAAAAGAATGGGTAACAAACTTTTGAAGATGATTAATGCTTAAAAAACAATTTGCAATGAAGTTTTGAAGAGAAATCAAGATTTTTGAGTGATGAACTCAAAAACCCAAATCTTGAATTTTCTTGATGAAAAATAGAAGAAAAACTTGAGATTTGATAAGAAAAAGTGATGAAAGTGATAGATTAGGTGAAAAGTTGAAGTGATTTTGGTGTAAAAGATGAAAATTGTGAGATTTTAAGGGATCAGAAAAATCGGACTTTAGGGTTGAAGAAATTGGGGATGAGGTTCTGGTATTTTTAAAGAAAAAGAAAGAGGTGACCGTCTCAGGGAACTCCGGTCGACCGACGTATTTCGGTCGATCGAAATTCCTAGAATTTCGATATGTTTTGTGCGAGAGTGTAAGATGGGAGTTTTTGACAAATTTATAGCACTAGTGTTATCACACATAATATGAGTGTTTTCAAAAGTTAAGTAATAATCGCTAAGGGTTTGTTTCATCCATAAAACTTAAGCACAACAACTAGCGGCCGATATGTATTCGACTTCGGTGGTTGATAGTGCGATGGAATTTTGTTTCTTGCTAAATCATGACACAAGGGTAAATCCTAGAAAGTGATAAGTTCCACTAGTGCTTTTTCGATCAATTGTACAACCCGCCCAATTGACATCCAAATAGCTAATGAGGTCAATGTGTGTGCCTTTTGGATACCAAATGCCTAATGTCCTAGTACCACATAAATATCTAAATATTCGTTTTAAAGCACTTAGATGTGATTCTTTAAGATTTGATTGAAATCTAGCATATAAGCAAGATATCGGGTCTACTAGCGGTTAAGTAAAGAAGAGATCCGATCATACCTCGATATTTTGTTACATCAATTGAAGTTGATTGATGTACTAATTGGAGTATTCATCGGTTTCAAGTCTTCAAAATCGAATTTCTTGAGTATGTCTATGATGTACTTTGTTTAGCTAATGAAGATGCCTTCATTAGTTTGTTTGATTTGAAGTCCAATAAAGAATTTTAGTTCTCTCATCATGCTCATTTCGAATTCCTTGCTCATGTATTTTGAAAACTCATCAGAAAGGGAAATATTAGTTGCACCAAAGATAATATCAACGTAAATTTGTACGAAAATCATGTCATCCTTTTTTCTTTTGATAAAGAGTGTAGTATCCGCATTTTCCATTTGAAAATCATTTGAGATAAGAAAGTTATTCAATCTTTCATACCAAGCTCTCGGAGCTTGCTTCAAACCATATAAAGCTTTTCTAAGTTTAAACACTTTTTTCCGAAAATTTGTGGTTTTTGAAATCGGGAGGTTGTTCAACATAAACCTCTTCTGGAATGAAACCATTTAAAAATGTACTTTTTACATTCATTAGATAGAGAGTAAAACATTTATAACAAGCAAAAGTGAGAAGCATGCTAATAGACTATAATCTAGCAACCGGTGCAAAGGTTTTTTCGAAATCTATACCTCTTCTTGATTGTAACATTGGGCCACTAATCTAGCCTTATTACACACAACAATACCATTTTCATCTCGTTTATTTTGAAAAACCCATTTTGTACTAATAATGGTTTGATTATTTGGTCTATTAACCAAATCCCAAACATGATTCCTCTCAAATTGATTTGCATTGCAAGAATCCAAAATTCATCACATTCGACTTCTTTAAAATTCTTTAATTCAATTTGAGAAATGAGAGCACAATTATTTAGAAAGCTTTTGGTAGAATTTCTAGTACTTACACTTTTGGAAGGATCGCCGATGATGTGCTCCTTTGGATGTAAAGGAACAAACTTCCATTTAATGGGGGAGTATTGGATCATTTTGATTCTTGGAAGTTTCTTCTTCTCCTTGTTGAGGAATTTCTTCTTCCAAGTCTTTGTCTTCAACTTCTTTAGGATCTTCCTTATTTTGATCTTGAATATTCATTTGCTCAAAAGGGATTTCCAAATCTACATTGATACGTTTCTCTTGATCAAGAGAATTAGTTTCATCAAAAGTAACATGTATGGATTCTTCCACTCCTAAAGTTCTTTTGTTAAAAACTCTATAAGCTTTGCTAGTAGGTGAATATCCAAGAAAGATTTCAGCATAAGATTTTGAATCAAAATTTCCCAAATTTTCTTTTGTATTAAATATAAAACATTTGCAACCAAAGACTTTAAAACAACTAATGTTGGGAACTCTATTTTTCCAAAGCTCATATGGAGTTTTGGTGTTCTTTCGACTTACCAAAACTCTATTCATAATGTAGCAAGCGGTGTTAATGGCTTCGGCCCAAAAATATTTGGGTTAATTATTTTCATTTAACATGGTCCTAGCCATTTCTTGCAATGTACGATTCTTTCGTTCTACTATACCATTTTGTTGAGGAGTTCTAGGAGCCGAAAAGTGATGTTCATATCCATTTTCTTTACAAAAATCATCAAACGGAATATTATCAAATTTTCTACCATGGTCACTTCTAATGGTTGTGGTAGAGTATCCATTTTCATTTTGAACCTTTTTATAAAAGTGTTTAAATACTTTTAAAACTTCATTTTTCAAGTTTAAAAACAAAATCCAAGTGAATTTTGAGAAGTCGTCAACGATAACAAATGCATAGTGATTGCCACTTAAACTTGCGGTTTTAGAAGGTCCAAAAAGACCCATGTGAAGAAGTTGTAAAGGTTTTGTAGTTGAAGAGAATTGCTTGGTTTTGAAAGAGCTTTTTGTTTGTTTTCCAAATTGACAAGTATCACAAATTTTGTCCTTTTCAAATTTCAAGTTTGGTAGACCTTTGACAAAACAATTTTTTGAGATTTTTGAAATTAGATACATACTAACATGTCCTAATCTTCTATGCCATAGTCAAGTATCATCTTCAAAGCTTGACAAACATTTTAATTCCTTTTCAAATTCAATGTTGATGACATAAACATCTCTACATCGGCTCCCTATGAACAACACATTTTTCGATGTAGCATCCTTAATAAGGCATTTCGAATAATCAAATTTGATATGATAACCTCAATCACATAGTTGGATAATACTTAGCAAGTTATGTTTGAGATTATCTACTAACAAAACATTTTCAATAGATGAAGATGAAAGATTACCAACATTTTCAATGTCCATGATTTTTCCTTTGGCATTATCTCCAAATGTGACATGACGTCCATCTTTCTTTTTGAAGCTTGACAATAATGTTTTGTCTCCGATCATGTGTTTTGAACAACCACTATCCAAGAACCAATTGCTCTTTACCTTTGAAGGCACCTACAAGAATTGATTTAAATTTTGATCTAGGCACCTATTTAGCTTTGGGTCATTGATAGTTAGTGCTAGTGGACCCTTGAACCCACTTATTTCTTTGAAAATATAATTTCTTTTTTATTAAGCAATTAAAAGCTACATGTCCAAATGTATTACAAAAACTACATGTGATGTTGGAAGCTTTGACAAATATGTTTTCAAGAGATTTTTGTTTTAGAGAAGGTTTGTATCCAATGCCACTTCTATCAAAGATACATTTTTATTTCCCAAGCATTAACTCAAAGTTTTTCTTTCCTTGAGTGAATTTGTGCACAATGTTGGATAAATCAAGGACTTTTTCTTTTAGAGAAACATTTTCTTTAATTAGGAGTTCATGATCATCATTTTCCTTCTCAAAATCCTTTTGATTTTCTAAAATCTTTTTAGTCTCATTTTTCAATAAAATGTGTTGATTTTTGAGGGTAGAGTGTTTGAGAGCAAGTTTTTCAAAAGCACTAATAATTTCATCATATGAAGTAGATAATTCATCATAAGAAAGAGTGTCATTTGTGTTTACCTCATTATCTATGGCCATGAAGCACATGTTTGCAACTTCATCTTTACTTTCATTTTCTTCTTGCTCATTATCACTGTCATCCTAAGTAGCTTGTAGAGCTTTCTTCTTGAAGATTTTTCTATTGTTCAGACATTCAAATCTTTTATGGCCGGTTTATCATAATCATAGCAAACAACATTTTTGTTCTTTTCCTTACCTTTGTCTTCTTTCTTTTGGAATCTACAGTTGTTGCGAAAGTCTCTTCATTTTTTGACAAGGAGAACAAGATCATCAATTTCCTCATCACTCTTGTTTGAGTTTGAGGTTATTTCATCATTTGATGATTTCAAAGCTATTTGCCTTCTAGGAGAATCCTTTTTTTCTTCCTCTTTTTCTTTTCTTGATTTCTCTTTTGTTTCGGCATGATTTAACTCATAGGTCATCAATGTTCCATAAAGCTCTTCTAAAGGATATGTGTTGATATTTTTGGTGTTCTCTATTAACATCTTTAATGAATCTCAATCTTCCGAGAGAGACCTAAACATTTTGCTCACAAGTTCACCACTAGTAAATTTTAGATCAAAGCCTTTAAGGCCATTAACAACATCGGTGAATTGAGTAATCATGCCAGCAATGGGTTCATCTAGCTTCATAAAGAAGTTTTCAAAGTTTTTAAACAAGAGATTTATCTTAATTTCTTTTACTTTATTTGTACCCATATGTGTTATTTCTAATGCATTCCAAATCTCATATGCGGAATCACATGTGCTAATACAATTAAATTCATTAATGTTTAAAGCACAATAAAGAAGATTTTTGGCTTTTGCATTCAATGACGATTTTCTTTTATCATCCTCATCATATTCTTCTCTAAGCTTTGGAATATTTTGGTCCAGTTTTCCATCAAGTTTAATAACATTAGTAAGCTTATGAGAACCAAATTCAATAACCTCCCAAACATTACAATCAATCGATTGAATATAAATTATCATTCTAGTTTTCCAATAATTATAATGTGTATCATCAAACAAAGGAGGACGATTTGTAGAATGTCCCTCAATATTAAGATTAGTCATAACACAAGATAGTTAAATCTTAAAAATGTGCACCTAGGCTCTAATACCAATTGATAATCCAGGAATAACTAACCAAAAGGGGCGTGAATTGATTTTTGAAACTTTTTCGACAATAAGTCTCAAAACACTTCAATACACAAGATATGATTGCCAACTATAATACTAGAGTTAAATATACAAGTTCGATAACTTAATTAAAGTATGGATATAGCACAATATAAATGGCAATGTAAAGTAAAATGCAATAATATAAAGATAATAAACCAATTTAATGAGATTCGAATACATAATGTGTTCTGCGTCCCCGTTACCAAGATCTCCATCACGAGTAAGACCAAATGCACTATAATGGTAATTTACAAATAAGGAGTACCAATCTTTAAGTGATTGATATGAATGTAAAATACACATTTTCCCTCCTGATTTTATACCCTCGTATGTTTATTTTGTGCCAAAATGTACTCATTACACTCATATTTTGATTTAGGCGGCAATTCTATGGATATGGCGTAATTTGGAAGAAATAGGTGAAAATAGACCAAAGTGGAAGGAAATGAAAGTTCAAGGACTAGTGTGCAAATACACAAAAGTTGTGTCAAACCAAACGATGAAGATTTGAGAGTCAATTGGTTGAAAGAAGATGTCAAAGGGATGAAATATCGTCAAAATATGATCAGACATCAATTTCCAATCGAAAAGTTATACACCAATTTTCAGCCTCATATTGAGATCCATTTTTTATATGGCAAACAATCAAATTGGATGATTATATCTGAATCAAAGTTGTAGCCCTTTGAGTTAGCTTTACAAAGCATCTTGAATCATCTCAATCGAACATCTAGATAAGAATATATGGTCAAAACCCTGAAAGCTATTTGACAGGAAAATTTTGTACTGTGCGTACGCACAGGCCTGCATGATGTACGTACGGGGAGATGCAAAAACATAACTACTAAGGTTTTTAGTGCATTGTGTATACACAAAAATTGAACTATGCGTACGCACGGTTCATTTTGGACCTGAAATTTCACTTTTCTTATACGACTCAAACTCTTTTAGTAACATATCTTGCACGACTTATCAATCCTAGAAGAGATGAAAAAAGACACCAGAACGCCTCCTACCTAGTTTCTCTCTATTTTTCTTATAGGTATCATGTGTAACTAGCTATTGGTGCTTGATTAAAGGATACCGAAGCCTTGGAAAACATTATAACTGTGAAATCCACCTATTTTCATTGTTTAATTTATATTTTCAGTATTGAATATTCTTCTATGCATAATTTTATGATTGCCATATTTGATTGCTAAGAGATCTATTAGTTTTTCACACATCGCAATCTATAGTTAAGTTAAATCTCAAATCCGTAATTGTTTGAATCATTTAACTTGTGAAGCACTAGAATTTGATAATTTTCTGCGATATAGAATGTTTAAATAGATTGAATACAACCACTAGTGTTTGTATTATCTAGTTCATCGATTTCTCTATTATTTAAAACTGTTATTAAATTGAATCTTTAGCGCTGGTATGAGATTATTTGATAATTAGGGTTAATTAGAATGTTGATTTTTTATTAACTAAAATTAAGGAGAAATATGAATTTATTCCAAAGATGAATATTGTGAATGTGAATTTGAATATTCCTTGTGGATTGATGAGTAGTTATAAATCTCCAATGGTGGAAGTTGACGTTGATCAAAACTCGTTTCATTGATTTAATACAAGTCGTTAATTTACATTGTTATTTGTTATAAAATTGATTTCGTTATAAATAAAATCCCATCAATCGTTATACGAAGCATAAATTGTTGAATTGCACACTCTTCGTGGGATCGACCCTTACTTCTATTGCTACATTAGTTTTAGAGATTTAAGGACTATTTTTTGGTGCATATGACAGCACATCAAATTTTGGCGTCGTTGCCGGGGAGTGGTGTTAATTTATTTTTATGCTTCTTAGTTGTTTATTTTATTTTAGAAAAAGAAAAAAATCATAATTTTCTAGGTGTTTAGGTATTTTATTATTTTTAGAAATTTTAGCATAGAATTTTATTTGTCTTTCTTAATTCATGTTTTTTTATTTCAATTTATTTTTCATTCGTTCTATTTGTTTATGCCCGCAACTCGATCTTCTAATTAAAGTGATTTGCAGTATGATCCAGAAATTGATAGAACTTTGCGCAGGTTAAGGAGTAACATCCAACAAAATCTTGAAGAAAACAATCTCAACCCCAACAATCCATTTGCAAGTAATTTTGAGTTTGAAGGAGAAAGAATCATGGCCGAAAATAAGACTTTGAAGAAGCTTGCAGCCCCTACATTGAATCAATAACCTTTATGCATAACATTTCCTATTTTAGATGCTACTACTATATTTGAGCTTAAATCTGGACTAATACACATTTTGCCTACTTTTCATGGTCTTTCAGGTGAAGATCCTCATAAACATATGAAATAGTTTCATGTGGTCTGCACGAGTATGAAACCCACTGGAATTACTGAAGAACAGATTAAATTGAGAGCCTTTCCATTTTCTCTAAAGGATTCGGCTAAGGACTGGCTCTACTATCTACCATCAGGAAGCATTACCACATGTGATGAAATGAAGAGATTATTTCTACAGAAATATTTTCTAACTTCAAGGGTAGCAAATATTAGGAAAGAAATTTGTGGTGTCAGACAAAATCACAGGGAATCTCTACATTAGTATTGGAAGCGGTTCAAGAAATTGTGTGCAAGTTGTCCCCATCATCAGATCAGTGAGCAACTTTTCATCCAATACTTCTATGAAGGTCTTCAACCCACATAAATGAGCATGATTGACGCTGCAAGTAGAGGAGCTTTAGTTGATAAAACTCCCGAAAGAGCGAGGAATTTAATTGCAAACTTGGCAGTCAATTCTCAACAATTTGGCACTAGATTTGATCCCCCTTCTAGAAAGTTAACGAGGTAAATGTCTCATCCATTGAATAACAAATAGTGAATCTAACTACTCTTGTTCATCAAATGGCCACAGGTAATGTGCAAACAGTGAAGGTTTGCAGAATTTGTTCAGTAATCGGACATCCAACCTATGCATGTCCAACTCTTCAAGAGAACCCACGGAACAAGTTAATGCAGCAGGTGGTTTTTCCTGGACAACCACAAAGGAATTATGACTTTTTCGAAGACATACAATCCAGGATGGATGGATCATCCCAATTTTAGCTATGGAAATTCGCAATCAAATCAACATGTTGCTCAAAATCACCTAAACTTTCAACAATATAGGTAGCCATACCCGCCTAGACAACAACATGGCCAATCTTCTAACTCTGAAATGTCTTTAGAAGATATTGTTAAATCTCTTGCAACTAACACTTTACAATTTCAATAGGAGACCAATGCTAGCATTCAATGTTTGGAGAATCAAATAGGTCAAATGGCTAGTGCGGTCAATCGGCTGGAATCACAAAGTTCGGGAAAGCTACCCTCTCAAACAGTAGTAAATCCGAGTGAGAATGCAAGTGCAATTATATTGAGGACTGGCAAGGAAGTGGAAACCCCAGTAAATGAAGTTCACACATCGTTAGAACAAGATAATGAGAAAGACATGGACATCACTGTAGAAAAGAGTAACACAATTAAGGATAATGCTCCAAAACGTAAGTTTTCTCCACTATCTGATTATAAACCAGTAGCCCAATTCCCTCAGGATTTGGTAGAATTTAGGAAAAATGATCCAAATATGGAGTTTTATGAAACTTTTTGAAAATGTGAGGTAAACATCCCTTTGTTAAATGCTATTAAGTAAATACCCCGTTATGTTAAAGTTTTAAAAGAATTGTGTACTATTAAGAGAAAGAAGAAACTGAAACGGTGTGAAAAGGTGAAAGTTGAAGAAAATGTGTCTGCAGTCATTCAAAGAAAACTTCCTACAAAATGCAGAGATCCAAGTATGTTTACTATCCCTTGCTTGATAGGTAATATCGGATTTGAGAAAGCCATGTTAGACTTAAGAGCTTCTGTAAATGTCATGCCGTATTCTATTTATGCTTCTTTGAAACTTGTCCCCTTAACTGAAACTGGTGTGGTAATTCAATTAGCTGATAGATCAAATGCCTACCTAAAGGGCGTGATTGAGGATGTTCTTGTACAAGTTAATGACTTGGTTTTTCATGCTGACTTTTATGTGCTAGATATGGAAAATAGTGACCAAACTAGCCCTTTCTTGTTAGGAAGACCATTCTTAAAAATATCCAAAACTAAAATTGATGTTCATAGTAGTACATTGACCATGGAATTTAATGATGAGGTAATTACATTTAATATCTATAATGCCATGAAATTTCCTGTTGATGATCTAGCACGTGATGTTTTTAAACTTGATAGGGAGGATGAATTGGATATCGCTATTCGTGAGAATGTAGAGAAAGAGAGTGATGAATTAATGTTGAATCCCAGTTTGCGAGAAGTTGTTGATATGTTGAACACTCCTCCAAGGTCACAACAAGAAGGTAAGGGTTTATATATTGATTTGTCTGTTTCTAATGAAAAGCATCTACCTTCTGTCGTGCAGGCCCCCGTTCTAGATTTGAAGTCTCTCTCTAATCACCTTAAATATGTATCCCTTGGAGATGACAAAACATTGCCAGTGATAATTTCCAACAAACTGACTACATTGTAAGAAGAAAAATTGTTGAAGGTCCTCAAGGAGCATCGAAAGGCCATTGGTTGGACAATCATAAACATCAAGGGAATCAGTCCATCCACATGCATGCATCACATTTTGCTTGAAGAATGAGAAAATCCCTCCCGTCAACCTCAACGAAGATTAAACTCACCCATGATGAATGTTGTGAAGAAAGAGGTCCTCAAGCTTTTGGAAGTGGCATGATTTATCCTATTTCTGATAGCAGTTGTGTCAGTCCAGTTCAAGTGGTTCCTAAGAAAATGGGGATAACCGTGGTGAAGAATCAGAACGATGAATTGGTTACCACCCATATTCAAAATGGGTGGAGGGTTTGTATAGACTATAGAAAATTAAATGTTGTGACCCGAAAAGATCACTTTCCTTTACCGTTTATTGATCAAATGTTTAAAAGGTTAGCTGGTTATTCTTATTATAGTTTTCTTGATGGTTATTTAGGTTATTTCCAAATTGCAATTGCCCTAGAAGATCAAGAAAAGACAATCTTCACATGTCCATTTGGAACATTTGCATACCGCCGCATGCCCTTTGGTCTTTCTAATGCTCTAGCTACTTTTCAACGATATATGGTAAGTATGTTTTCAGATTATGTTGAGCGTATCATAGAGATTTTTATCGATGATTTCATAGTCTATGGGGATTCATTTGATAACTGTTTGCAGAACCTTGAGTTAATCCTTAAAAGATGTGTGGAAACTAATCTTGTTTTGAATTCTAAAAAGTGTCACTTTATCGTAGAACAAGGTATAGTTCTAGGGCATGTTATCTCATCTAAGGGCATTGAAGTAGATAAAGCTAAAATTGATATTATTCAGTCTCTTCCTTACCTCACTAGTGTGCGGGAGGTTCGCTCTTTTCTTAGACATGCATGTTTTTATCGCATGTTTATCAAGGACTTCTCCAAAATTAATTTACCCCTATGGAAATTGTTACAAAAGGATGTGGCTTTTCAATTTGATGAGGCATGCAAAATGACATTTGATAAGTTGAAATAACTGTTGACTTCTGCATCAATCATTCAACCCCCTGACTAGAACTTCCCCTTTGAAATCATGTGTGATGCAAGCACTTTGCAGTAGGAGCAGTGTAGGGTTAAAGAACTGGAAAAGCATCTCATGCCATCTATTATGCATCCAGAACTCTAAATGATTCCCAGAGAAACTACACCACAACTGAAAAAGAACTATTGGCTATTGTTTTTGCTTTAAAAAAATTATGTCCTTATTTATTGGATAATAAAGTGATTATTTACTCTAATCATGCAATTTTACGTTACTTGATGACAAAGAAAGATGTGAAACCAAGACTAATACGATGGATACTTCTCCTAAGTGAATTCAACCTAGAAATCAAAGACATAATGGAACAGAAAATCGTGTTACAGATCATTTGAGCCGTTTAATTAACGTGAATGCTGAACTCCAATTGCAGGAAACCTTTCCTGATGAGCAATTATTTTCTGTAAGCACAACTTTACCATAGTATGCAGACATTGTAAGATTTTTGGTTGTTAACACTCTACCTTTTAATTTGTCTAGGGCTCGAAGAGAAAAGCTAAAGAGTGATGCGAAATATTATGTATGGGACAATCTACACTTGTAGAAGCATTGTGCAGATCAAGTGATTAGAATGTGTGTTCCTAAAAATGAGATTACTTCCATTCTCACCTTCGTCACTCTTATACTTGTGGAGGACACTTTGGAATAAAATGAACAGCAAGAAAAGTGCTTGAATGTGGTTTCTATTGGCCATCCTTGTGTCGAGACGCCTACTCCTTTTGTAAGTCATGTAAAAACTGTCAAAAAATAGGTAATATATCTCAAAAGATCGAAATGCCACAAACTACCATACTTGTTTGTGAAATCTTTGATGTTTAGGGCGTTGATTTCATGGGACCATTTCCTATCTCTTTCGATTTACTTATATTTTGCTTGCTGCGGATTGTGTTTCGAAATGGGTAGAAGCCAAAGCCACCAAGACTGATGATTCTAAAGTTGCAGATTTTATCAAGTCTAATATATTCTCCAGGTTTGGGATTCTGATAAGCTCTCATCAGTGATCGTGGAACTCATTTTTGTAATCGAACTGTGGAAACTCTGTTGAGAAAATATCATGTCACCCACAAGGTGACAACTGCATATCATCCACAAACTAATGGTCAAGTAGAGGTGTCAAATCGGGAAATCAAATCCTTCATTGAGAAAACGGTCTGCCCGAATAGAAAAGATTGGAGCTTGCGCTTGGATGAGAATTTATGGGCATACAGGATTGTATACAATACAACCATCGGTATGTCACCTTATCGATTAGTGTTTGGGAAACCATGTCACCTTCTAGTAGAGTTAGAACACAAAGCCTACTGGGTCGTCAAGAGTTTCAACATGAAGATGGATGAGTAGAGAACACAGAAAGTTGCAACTTTAAGAGCTAGAAGAAATTCGCAATGATGTCTATGAGAGTGCAAAACTTTACAAGGAGAAGACGAAGGCTTTCCATGATAAGATGATCTCTAGGAAGGAATTTGAAGTTGGTCAAAAAGTCCTCCTATACCAATCGCGGCTTCGTCTGTTTCCAGTAGAAGTTCAAAGTCTGAAAACCTCAAAGGTATTCAAGGTGAATGGTCATAAACTGAAACTTTTCTATGAAGGTCTTCAGGTAGAGGACGTGACATGATTGGATCTCAAAAACTCAATCTATGCCGATTAAAGGAAAAAGCAATAAGTCGAGCATAAGACAATAAACAGAGGCGGTGCTTGAGAGGCAACCCAAGTGGAGTTCGTTCTTTTATCTTTTTATTTTTCGCATTCTTTATTTTTATTTTTTTAGTTATATTTGTCATTTTCTTTGCATTGGACCTTACATTGGGGACAATGTAAGTTTTAAGTGTGGGAGATGGGATTTAGACTTATTGCATTTCAATTTTGAGTAAGCTTAATTTCAATACTTTTTACATGATTTTTCAAGAAAATGAGTTGATAGTTAAATGATTATTTTTAGTTGTGTATGCTATTTGCTAAAATTAATTAGGCTTTTGAAGAACTCATAACATGATTGAATGAATAATCTTCCAGCTTAGAGTTGATTAGTGGAGTTATTTTCTTTGAGGATGGTAGTAACTAAATTCTGTAGACAAAAGTCGGTGAGATTTTTAAGCCTTTAGACTGATACATCCATAACAATCTCATTATTCTTTTTCATGTGTGATATTCTTCCATGGTTTTGTCACTCTAAAACTTACCTTGATTCTCTTCAAGATCACATTGATACATGCATGCACGAACATGATTAAGGCCATCTCTGTTACATAAATGAGCTTCATTGGCCAAATAGCTGACCCTGTAATTGAATTTTCCATTGTTGAGCCCCTTTGAGCCTTATTGCCTTTTCTTTTTATTATCTCACATTACAAGCTTTAAACTGGAAAAAACAATGTCTTTACCCAAACCTTAGAACTAGTAGAGTATTGTTGAATGTCATGAGAAGCGTGGGTATGCAAGAAAATCAGTGTGGGGATATCAAGATTTATGGTAGTGCTATTATTGGTGAATTGGAAACAATTTTCTATGTCAATTCAGGGAGTTCCAGTATTGGTGTATAATTTGGAGTTTACATAGTGCAAGAAAAATACAAGAAGAAAAAGGAAAAAAATGAATGATTGAAGAAAAAGAAAAGAAAAGAAAGTAAAAGAAAATAATTGATAAAGGAGAGTGATTTTAATGTGAAAAAGATCTATATTCATAACTCTTCCTACCAAGAAAGAGTTCAATTTGTGTGGGATAGATGCAAAAATGACGAAGATATCATGTTGAGTGGTTGGTTTACATGTCTTATGTATATTTTTTAGCTAAGTCTATTTATCTTTACTCCACTAGTTTCGATGGCTCTTGAGTCACATACCCAAATATTTCCCACCTTGACCATAAGCCACATTACAACCTTTAAAAAGTTATGATTCTTGTAAAGCATGTGATCTAAGTGGTGGCGAATGAGAAGATATGTAAGCATATGGTAGAACATCTCCATTGGAGTGAATTTGAGCGAAACACTTACCCTTTTAAACACATGAAAGTTGAATACCTATATTCCGTGAGGGTTTACATGCTTAGTTTACTCCATTTTCATATGAAAATGCTTGCTAATTGATTATGAGTTGTATGGAATGTTTGTTCGTGATATTTTATGTGTTTTGAAAAAACTTGATGGTTCTATATTCTTGGCATTATGACCTGATGTTTTTAGTGAATTAAATTTGAGTTTTGTCTAAGGACGAACAAAAGCTAAGTGTGAGTGAATTTGATAGGAATATAAAATGCATATTTTTTCATCCTTATTTTAGGCGCTCGTATGTTTATTTTGCGCCAAAATGTACTCATTATGCTCATATTTTAATTTAGGTGACAATTTTCTAGATATGGCGTAATTTGGAAGAAATATGTAAAAATGGACCAAAATGGAAGGAAATGAAAGTTCAAGGACTAACGTGCAAATACACAAAAGTTGTGTTAAACCAAACGATGAAGATTTGAGAGTCAATTGGTTGAAAGAAGATGTCGAAGGGATGAAATATCGTCAAAATATGATCACGCATCAATTTCCAATCTAAATGTTATACACCAATTTTTAGCCTCATATTGAAACATTTTTAACATGGCAAACGATCGAACTGGATTATTACATCTGAATCAAAGTTGTAGCCATTTGAGTCAGCTTTCCAAGCATCTTGAATCACCTCAATCAAACATCAGGAGAGGAATATATGGTCAAAACACTAAAAAATGCGTACGCATAGTTCAATTCTTGCGTACACACAATGCACTAAAAATAACCTCAGTAGTTATTTTTTTGGATCTCGCGTATACAAGATATGTCGTGCAAGATATGTTACCAAAAAACGTATGCGTACGTGCATACGCGAGATGCAAAAACATAACTACTGAGGTTATTTTTAATGCACTGTGTGTACGCAAGAATTAAACTATGCGTATGCATTGTTCATTTTGAACTTGAAATTCCACTTTCCTTATACGACTCAAACTCCTTTGGTAACGTATCTTGCACGACTTATCAACCCTAGAAAAGACGAAAAAAGACACCAAAACGCCTCCAACCTAGTTTTTTTCTATTTTTCTTAGATCTATCATGTGTAACTAACTCTTGGTGATGTCTTGGAAAACATTATAACTGTGAGATCCACCTATTTTCATTGTTTAATTTATATTTTCAGTATTGAATATTCTTCTATGCATAATTTTTGATTGTCATGTTTGATTGCTAAGAGATCTATTAGTTTTTCACATATCGCAATCTATAGATAAGTTAAATCTCAAATCCGTAATTGTTTGAATCATTTAACTTGTGAAGCACTAGGATTTGATAACTTTCTGCGATAGAGATTATTGAATTTTAAGAAGAATGTTTAAATAGATTGAATGCAACCGCTAGTATTTGTATTATCTAGTTCATCGATTTCTCTATTGTTTAAAGCTGTTATTAAATTGAGTCTTTAGCGCTGGTATGAGATTATTTGATAATTAAGGTTAATTAGTTTCCGATTAACTAAAATTAAGGAGAAATATGAATTTATTCCAACGATAAATATTGTGAATGTGAATTGATTAGTCCTTATGGATTGATAAGTGGTTATAAATCTCCAATGGTGAAAGTTCACTTTGATCAAGACTCGTTTCATTCATTTTATACAACTCGTTAATTTATATTGTTATTTGTTATAAGATTGATTTTGTTATAAACAAAGCCCCCCACAATTGTTATTCGAAGCATAAATTGTTGAATTGCACATTTCGTGGAATCGGCCATTACTTCCATTGCTACATTAGTTTTAGAGGTTTAATGACTATTTTTGGGTGCCTACGACAGTACACCAGTGACTTACAACAAGGAGTACTTATCATTAAGTGACTTACAACAAAGAGCACTTATCTTTAGGTAACTTACAACAAGGATAATTTATCTTTAACAACAATCGAGTTTTCACAAGGCTCTCGAAACCACTAAAACATAAATGATAGTTTTACAATTGAAAGAACTCTCTTAACAAATGATATAATCAAGTCAAGTATTTAGAGAGTTAGAATAACACTTTAATAGATAGCAAATAATAAAGTTCAAGTGTTTATGATGAAAACTTTGATGAATGATTGATAATGAAATAGTTTGTATTTTTGTATCAAAGTTTTTAAACCAATGATCTCCCTTAACAAATAATGCGAGTTAAGTATGAAAAGAGATTTACACTTAAATCAAAGTGTTAGTAAAGAAAACTTCTAACAAGGATGAAGAATAGATGAGATTGTGAAAAGTTCTTTGCAATAAATTTGATAAATATGTTTGATTGATCAAGAAACTATTTGTAATAAATGAAGTAGAATATAGAATCAAGTAAACTCAATTATTTTCATAAATAAGCTCTCAAAATATCTCATGTAAGTGGTTGAAAATTGAATGCAAAAGGGATGAATATTTATAGAGCAAAATGGACACTCTCAATCACTTTCGGTTGACTAATTTCGGTTGACTGAAAGTGTATAGCCGTTAAGAAATCAAATTGTTGGAATTTCGGTTGACCAATTCAACATTTTCGATCGACTGAAATTTGAATTTTCAGTTGACCGAAAGTTGACTTTTTTTAAATTCCTTTTTTCAAAATCTATTTCATATTACAAATGAAAAGTATTTTTATGCAAGTGATGGATTATGAAAATAATTTGAGTTTTATGCACTTTCTAAGAATCGATAAGTTAATACATTTACATTTGAATTTCGATAAACTATGTCTAAACTTTAAACTTCAAAGTTCTTGTTCTATTCGAGTTTCATTTGATTGCTTATTTTTCAACGGATGACGATTTGAGCATTTGAATGCTTAAGAAGATATATTCATGAAAAACTCAATAAACAAAACTTGTTAGAAACATAAGTGTTTTGTTTGTTATAATCGTGGAGTTATATTGAATCATAGGTCAACATAATTGTCCTACCCTGAAGAAAAACTCTAAAAGTCAAACCACTAACATCATGAATGTTAGCATAAAATTCCTGAAATGGAAGGGTAGGAGGAGGTGTCAACTCAACCAATAAAGGCTCCCAACCCCGAGAAGTGAAAATAGTAGCGAGGTTAGGGAAAAGATCAGACATAATGACCTCACGCTCAAACAGAAAGGGTCATAATGAGAAATGCGACCCAAAAGTATCTTAGGCAATCGTAGAGATAAACTTAGACCTACTAAACAAAGTGGAGATACTAGGTGTAGAAGCGGCAGTACGAGCTCTCTTAGGCGACATCTGAAATGAGTATGACCAAAACATCAATAACTCGATACAGTAGACATGAAAGCATGATATGTATGAGATGCATAAAAGCGCACAAACCAAGGCAAACGTGGTAAATGCAACATGCCTTAGAATGAATGCACAATGACATGTAGTGATGCCTAGACATAGGTGTCGTGAAGATCATGCGTGTCGAGATGTCCGCCACAGTAACGTAACATCACCTTGCAGTGCCAACACAAAGAGGGGCGCTACCCCCTCGACCCCCACAACCTGATCGGGCAGGTCGATCCCTGTCGGCGGTGTTGCCCCCGAGCCCCTCGAGGGGCACCACTTGTCAATTTGGTTAAGAAATATGTGCCTTACTTCAATTTACTACATACATTTCTATTTTTTATTTTTATTATGATTTTTTTTATTTCTCATATTTTTAGTCATTCCTGATTTTATCAATATTGAATTTGTTTTGAATTTTATTTAGGTTGCAAAATATCATTCTCAAAGTAAAAATATTAAAATTTTCAACATCAATTTAACTGTGCTATCTTCAGGTATGATATTTTTGTTCTTCTTTTTTAGATTTTGTAGAATTTAATTTTTATTTAGCGTATTTTTTTCCCTAAAGTTTCTATTTCTATTATAATATTTATCATTCAACTATTATTGACAAATTGTATACTCTAATTTGTATTTATTCTTCTCTTGTATAATAGTGTCCAATTGTAATTGATTACAGTGGTGCACTCTATTTTTGGGTAAGTTCCTCCAATTGAACTATCCAGGTTTTAAATTATATATAAAATATAAGTTTATGTATTACGTTTATCATTTTCGATTTCTCACACCTAATTTCATACTGTTCCTGAGACAGTGAAATGGAGTTTACTATTCTCATTAGTAAACAAAAAATTGTTTCCAACTCTTTGTATATATTTTCACTTTAATCTGATTTTTGTTTGTTAACATTATACAAGGTCTGACTGATATCCATCTCTCGAATTTTCTCATCTTCGTTTTGCTTGGGTGAAAATGTAAGAATTTCTTCTCTTCTAGAAATTTAGCTTTATTCGATAATGTTCAATTAGTCTTTACTTGTTGATAGTAGCATATAAAAAATGTTTATAATTTTCTATAGATTTCATTTCATCAATATTTGGGGCAGCGACTTCAATGTTTATTACTATTGCATTGAATTTTACAAATTTCATTACTTGACTTTAAATTTATGCATTTTATAAATGTTATACTAGAGTTTTATGATTTTTATCCATCAATTTTATTTCACATTGTGCTAAAGTTGATATTATTATTATTTGTTAGTTGTTTAACTAATAAAATATTTTCTATTTTATTCAGATCAGTGGTATATTTATTGTCCTCATGAATTCTCTGGAAACTGGTAATGAAGAGCCTGAGTTTATTAATCTTGAAAGTATTTCCAAAAGCACAAGTAAATCATATAATGCTTTCATTCGCCAACAACAAAATCGAAGGCAAGTGGATAGGAGGAATTGAGTGCAAACAGTAAGTTTAGATCATCGTAAAAGGATAAATGATATCTCAAAATAATAATTCCGGTGTGGCTTGTGTACATGAATCTATAATACGTTCTTATTCTGGGGGTTCCACTTCAAATGAAGAATTGACTAATGTTTTTTTATTATGAATTATGTGGAAGTTTTAACCTATTGAATATACCAACTACTGCATATGTGTTACCAACATGCGACTATTGTAAGTATTGTGGGGCGCGAGAATTTCATAGAGAAACGAAAGGTTTTTGTTGCTGTGATGGAAAAGTAAAAAAAATTTATGCCTGATTCACCAAATGAACTGTACGATCTATTTATTTCTAAAGAACCTACATGTATGGAATTCAAAAAACTTTCACGTGGATATAATAATCACTTTGCATTCACTTCATTTGGTGTGAAATACGATAAGGAACTCTTTAAAGCATACCGAGATATTTATACATTCAGAGTTCAGGGACAGATATATCATTATGTAAATCAACTTATGCCACAAAATAATATGACAAATTATATGCAATTGTATTTTTATGATACAAATAATGAAATTCAAAATCATATAAACATTTCTGAAAATTTAGTATAATCTACTTTGATTATTCTAATTGAAATCTTAAAAGTAAATCCGTATAGTGTATTATTTAGGTCTTTAAGTAATATAACCAATTTGCGCGACCATCAATTACAAATAAGATGCGACTCCGGACTCGATCAAAGAGTCTTCAATACTCCTTTAGCGTCTCAAATAGCTGTTGTATGGGTTGAGAATGATGAGAATGTAAATAATCATGTTCGTGATATTACTATATATAGTCATTATTGTGATTCACATAGGGTTCATTATCATTATGGTTGTTATGATTCTTTATAATATCCTTTGTTTTTTTCATTTGGTGAATCGGGTTGGCATGAAGGCATTCAAAGATATAAATACACATCTTCTCAACTTGAAAATTTGGTTGACCATATTGTTGTTCCTAATACAATAGATTCTGCAGCTCAAATCATTGAAAAAGAGGCTGAAGGTTTGCTCGTATACTTTTTCATATGTTTTCTAATTTTAAAAACATAGATGTTTTAATTACATATAAAAATTGTTTCATTTTTTCTCATGCAGTGCTCCATAAAATGAAGAAATAGTCTCAAGTTTCATGTCGTGAATATTATGCATACAAGCTACAAATTCGGCCTACTGGTAAGTTTGTATTGCTTCACACTGGTAGACTTTTTCAGCAATATGTGGTAGATATGTATGTTAAGATTGAAACAGTCAGATTAGATTACTTTTGTAATAACCAGAAATAAATTTGTACTGAACTTTATCAAGGTATTGTAGATAGTGTCGAAAATGGGGAAACAATTGGATACAAAATCGGAAAGAAATGTGTTTTACGACAATCCTGGGCAAAATGGCCAGGCGCACCACACTTGTAGCATTTTAAATCGAACTAGAATGGCCACATCCCCCCCCCCCCCCCCCCACCACCACTTCCATCCCTAGAATTATGAAAGAGCTATACTCTCCAACCATTTTTACATGTTCCAATTAGTAAGGATATGATTTCTGGCATATTACATAAGAAACTTAACATGACATTGTTGATCGAAGAAAATATAATATAACAAGATAACTAAAAAAATTATCACTTCAACAGAATTAACATTTCAATGTTGAACAAACATGTGAGGTTGTACATAAATTGATATATCTAGTAGAATTTTTTTTTTCATTAATGCTCACTAGACCACTTTACTGGACACCCTCTCATGTTACTTTGGAGAACGTGGATGTAATGAAAATGTCGTCATCCAGAAGTTCTACTTGTGAAGATTCATGTTGAAAAAACAATAATAATATATTTTCTTTAAATACATGCAATTTTATCAATATTAGCCTCATTCTAATAGGATGAAAGTCAATTTTCTACACCATGGTGTGTACTGGTGAAAAACTGAAACAACTAAGTGTCTTTAAATTGGAATTGCAGAAGTAAGATAGAGTAAATTTCAACAGTTTTACCATCTAGCTCTCGTATATCATCTTGAGCATCCCTTCCTTCATCAAAATCAATGAAAGCATAAGGGGTCTTCTTGCAACCCAGACACTACACAAATCATTAAAATTTAAAATAAGAAAAAGAAAAAAAGCTTGTCAAAAGATAATAGAAGATAAGACAATAGTTACATGATAGAGCTCTAATGAATACTTACAAGCAAGCTAATACGATAAAATGTTGATCCACCTATTAGGAGGAAAAATCGTGAATCTAGCTATCCATGCTGACTTGTTTTTGAGTCAGGGATCAATCTTATCTCTTCTGGTAGAAGATATTTATTTTTCAGTGGTTTATAATTACATTAGGACAAGCTGACCATCTTCTTGATGTGCAACAGAATAAATCCAATGAGTTCCATATAACATAAAAATGCACTTCTATTCCAAATCAAAAAAATGGCAATTATGAAAATGCTTATATTTGACAAATAGAAACAAAAACCCATCAACCTAAAGGATAGCACACTGCTAAGGTAACAATAATACAGAATAGTAAGCCAAAAATGTAGATCCTACCTACTTAAATGAAGCCTTGATAAAAACATATCTGATAATGATTTTCAATCAAAGAAGCAAACATCTAAATCAAAATAGTTCATAATTCTATATTAAGATATGAATGTTTCTACCAAAATTTCCCTCCATATCTTCATGGTATTTTAGCATAGTCAAGAGGGATATATGCCTATATAATACAAAAATTCCTTAACAAGTTTAGTTATAGCCCACATTCCCAATAACATACAATAGTAAAAACTCTAGCTTTTCACCTTCTGATAACTCCAAAAGTGCAGAATTCATCTTCAAGTACTCGTTCAGTTACTTACAGATCCAAGTTTCCGACACACACCCAAAACACCCTGATAAAAGAGACCAATTTAACGTTATTCACGTATATGTTCTAATTTTCAAATCAAGTGACTCAAAATTGAACATATATTGCATTCAATAACAATAAATAAAATCCAAAGCAACAAGGAACAATTATTTTTAGAAAATTGAAAAGCCAAAAAAAAAAAACACCACGTGCACTCAATATAGATTTAATCTAGCAAAGACCCAAACGTGAAAAATTAGGAAAAAGAATGTGAAGTTTATATATATTACTGTAAACAAGTGAAAGTCCCGGGGCTTTTGGTTCATAAAATTAATATTTTAAACATTTAGTGTGCGTAAATACGTGTGTAAACATAGAGATACAAGAGATACCTAAAACCCTCTTCAAGAGTTACCTTTCAGCTTCCAAAGTGCGAAACACAAATAACCCCAACAGACCACCATATTTCCCCTACCCGTATAACATGCCATCAACTCCTTCTATCTTTCGACTGACCTACAACAACCAACATCATCGTCGGCTCCACCACCTTCGACCTGTCGATTCCACCTCCATCCCAACTCTAAACTATGGCCATCTTGTCTCTTCACTGCTCTATGCTCTCTACCCTCCACAACACCAATACCAACACGCTCATCTCGAAATAGTCAAGAAATTATGCGTGCTCACAGAAACGAGAGGCTAAACAAAGGAACGGTGTTCAGAGAAGAGAGAGAAAAGAAACCACAGTAGAAGGCTCTGGAATGTATGCTTTTGTGTTTCTTTACATTTAATAGAAAGAAACAAAAAAAGGTAATTAGCGCAAAACGTCCCTACCTTTACACGGTTTTGTGCAAAACGTTCTTACCTTTCGTTTCTTGGTGCAGAACGTCCTTACCTTTCCAATTTTTGGTATGAAACGCCATTTTGACCATTTTACCCTTCTATTGAAATAAAACAAACAAGAAAGGAAAAATAAAGAATAAATTGCAATTATGGGTTCAAATTTTTAAAAAGGTGCAAATTAGTCACAAATATGAAAAAATCATCAATCTCTAAGCCTCCACATTTGAAGGCAAAATCCCCAACCTCCGATCACATTGGCCGTCGGATCAGCATACTACCTTGAAGCCCTCATTGCCCTCTTCACTACCCACTCAACCACCAACCCCTATTCAGACATATTTGACCAAAATCGAGCTACAAACTTCACCGCATGAAATGCGATCAAACGTTGGAATCACGCTGTCCGGCCACCTTTCTAGCCAAAACATACCACTAGCCAACTCCCCTACTCAAGACGGCCTTGACCATGCAAACAATTTAGCCCAAACAACAAGGATAAGATCTGAATTTGAAATTGAAAGCTGCCCGTTGTAACAATCACGACACCGCACCAGTTTTCCTCCAATTCTGAAGCCACCATGATGACCTATGGTGGCGGACCACGTGGGTTGGGTGCTCCATCACCAGCGCACCTAGCTCAGCCATGGGTTCCCTTCAATTTGGCTCCAATCATCTTCAATTTGGGTCTGAAATGTTCGCTGGTGCGAACTCGCGAGTGTAGCAATTGGACTGTTTTTCTTTGAAATTGGTGGTTGTTGGTTGCTTGTTGGAGGAAATTGTTTACATAAATAGCTTCGACTTTATGAGGGGAGTCGACCAGTGGTGGATTCCAGCCGGTTGGGTGGCCGGACGGCGAGTTGTGGGTGTTTAACCGATTTTCAGGCTGCGATTTTTGAATTTGATTTTCGGCCAAATTACAACGAGTTATGGGGATTTCTTGGTATGTAGTTGTAGAGTGTAATGAGGAGAACATGTTGGAACCAATATCCGACGGTTTGGACGGCCGGGATTCGTCGAAAAAATGAGCTCATGTATTCTGCTAAAAGGGGGCAAAAGAGAATTTTTTTGTTCTTTTTAATATTTTTATAAGTTTTGGATTAATTTGCATTTTTTAGAAGTTTAGGAGTAAGATTGAAAATTATTCTTTATTTTTCTTTTCTTTTGTGTTTATTTTATTTCAATAGAAGGGTAAAATGGTCAAAAATGACATTTTGCGCCAAAAATTGGAAAGGTAAGGACGTTCTGCATCAAGAAATGAAGGGTAAGGACGTTTTGCACAAAACCGTGTAAAAGTAAAGACATTTTACGCTAATTATCCAAACAAAAAAAAAGAAGACCAAATTGGTTTCAAACCAGTTCAATGTGAAAATCAATGTGACAAAAATGAACACTGCACACCACATTCTTACTTTTATAGTAGAGGAGAAAAGTAGTGATGGTGATATATTGAAAAACATGTGGTTAAATGATTAGGAAACGTGTGATGGGAAAAAATCCATTCCAAACCAGGGCTAAATTAGATATCAGGAATGTGTGCTACTTTAAAATATTATTGTATTAATAGAGAAAGGCAAAAATATAATAAATTGTCACAATAATCACTAAACTTATATATGTTTCTTGACTGCTCACTAAAGTTTCAAATGTCGAGTTTTGATCACTAAACTTATGAAAATGTTGGACATTACTCACCGACATGATATCATTTTGACAGCGCTAACGGAATTTGTGACGTGGCAAACGGAATACACCTATAGCGTCCAAACACCGTTATGCGACCAATCACGGCACACCAAATTGTAAAGTAAAAAAGACGTTTTTGATTGTTCATTATATTTTGGAAACGTTTTTTATTGCTCACTATACTTTTAAAGACGTATTTGATTGCTCGCTATATTTTAATGTGGTCGAGTTTTTGTCACTAAATTTGTAAAATTGATGTCGGTCTATCTTGAAAATTTAGGAATATTGTTCAAAGTATCAAATGCATACAACAAAATTTAATTTTGCAATATGTTAAAAAGAAAATTGTCAAGACATTTTGCAATATAATTGATCAGCACAAGTGAATTGGAGGTGTCTGCTCCATTTTTTTTTCATTGATGGCAGAATTTTGGTAGACTTTTTTTAATGTAATTGGCAGCTGCAAATGTTTTCATTAATGCACATAATTAAGGTGAATTGTTTTGGTGTATATGTTTTGCAGCACAAAAATATTGGTTACGAGTGGTTCATGTTGATTTGTTGTTAATGTAGATTGGGGATTTTTTGAGTGAATGTCGTACATATTTTTGTTAAAATTAGTCATCGGAATCATCAATATTTTCTTACCATTTTATTTATCCCTCTTCATCATTCTATTTATAGTTAGTAGATGCAAATGTTGATCAGTATTTATTGGACAAATTGTAGATTGTCCAAGGTAACTTCAACTGGTGTAATGCATAAGGTGATAAAAAAAAAATGGTACAGGGAGATCGAGTATCTAGATATTTCAGTTTTAATACGGACGAATGTCCCTATTCAGAATCGAAGTTAGTTCTAACTCCTGTCCTTGGGTTTCTCTTAAAAAATCTAGCTTCAAATATATATCAAATATGGAAAGAATTGTAATAAAATTCATGTATATTGTAAAATATCTTGAAACATTACCTTGTAATAAACTACAAAATTAAATTTTATTGTATGCAAGGGATCCTAGAAAAACATCAATAATTTACAAGACAGTCTGGCTTTAGTTTTACGAGTTTAGTGGCCAAAACTCGAATACCTTAAAGTAAAACTAGCAATAAAAAATGTCTTCTAAAGTACAGTGAAAATCAAATACTTCTTTTTTAAGTGACAATTTGGTGTGTCATGATGGGTCGCATAATGGCGTTTGGGTGTCATCTATGCACTCCGTCTATCGTGCTATTAACTTTGTTAGGATTGTGAAAAGGATGTCAGTCGTGTTTAATATTTTAATAAACTTGATAATCAAGACTCGACCTTTAAATTTTTTTATGAGCAGAGAACGACAATAAGTTTAGGGGTTGTTCTCTTCATGTTTCGATTTTTTGTTTTGAGTTTTGAACAGTGTTCTAAAAAACGTAAAGTGTGGCTAGACGTGGAGGCCAAGTTTCAAGTTTTACGAGTCTAGGCGAAACTTAGGTGTAAAAAACGTTTTTTATTTTTTATTTTTAATCGTTGTAAAAAAATTCAATAATTCAAATAATACATACCAAATATCTAAAATCATAAAATACTGTATTTACTTAATAATTCATACGTAAAGATAAGTTTCAAAATCATAATTACATAACATATAACTTGTAGCTTAAATCTTATCTAATCTAACTCTTTATTGGATCCAAATCAATATCTTTTTCTTCATCTAATTCGTTATTTGTTTCGTCCCATACAAAATCATCATTCTCGGGCGTCATTATTTCATTTTGATAATTTCTTGACTCTTGTCTGGAATAGTAAAATTTACAGTACAATATATTTATTATCCAAATTCAAAAACATTTGATTGATTGAGGGAAAACCGCAAAGAAAAAGAAAAATTGTAAGCAAAAATTATTGAAAATCCACAAAATATCGAAAATCACATGCTCCAAAATTACAAATACAATGTAAATCATAATAACCTCCTAATGTTATACATACCTGATACCCAAATCAGTATGGTGTGCGGAGAAATTGAGAGATTTTGCGTCATTCTTCTCAGTTCTCTGGAGTCTAGAGTTTTTGACGTTCGAAGGAATAGTGGGCTACTGAGTTTGAGTTGTGGATTTTATTTTTAAAAAAAGGAAAAATTGAGCCTCCTTATAATCTGGACCTGAGGCGAAGGCGGAGGCGTGCCTAGGCCCTAGGCGTCCCTAATAACTGGAAAGCCTAGACGAGCATTAAGCGGTCAACATTGTTGTTGACTACTTAATTTTCGCTTAAGCTCAATGCGAAGCGTTTTCATCACGCTTCGATCCTAGACGCGCTTTTTAGAACACTGGTTTTGAATTCATTTTGAGTTTTGTATTTTGAATGTCCATTTTTAAATTATTGAAAATGTGTTCTTTTTTTCATTTTGAAAGATTATTTTCAAAAACCCAAAATTGGAAAATATGTTCTTCCCATCTCTCTCTCCTTCCCCTCCTCTTTGTCGTCTCCCTCCCAAGGTCGAGGAGCAGCGAGCAGTTGTATATGCAATCGCCGGCGGAGCTGTGCGACAAGCAGCAGCGGCGATCACTGTGATCATCGACAACTTCATCTTTTTTTCTTTTTTTTTTGGGTCGTGGTTGTGGCTATGGCGGTGGTGTGTTGTGGTTTTGGGTCCATGGTGTACGATAATTTTGGGTCGTGGTTGTGGCTATGGCGGTGTGTACATGGTGTGTGGTGGTTTGGGGTGTGTGGGGTGCGACGATGGTGTGGTGCAGGTTGTGGCTGTGGCGGTGGTGTGTGACAGTTGTGAATGTGGCTATGGTGTGCGGTGTGGCGGTAGCTGTGGCAACGGCGTTTGTGTGTGCGATGATTGTGGTTGTGGTGTGGCAATGGCTTTTCTTCTGATGCTATGGCTGTGGGTCGAACATTGCTGGCAGTGGTTTTGGTTGTGCGGCGACGACTGTTGTAGCGATGTGGTGCATGTGTGTGGTGTAGCGACGATGACGGTGGTTTTTGTTGGTGGCATAACCGAAAACGTCCAAAATAAGTTTTGAAAATTTTGGCTTGATTTTAATTGAAAATATCCAAAATGACATTTTTTCCATTTTCTGTTTGCCTTGTAAATTTTAAACTCATTTTTAGAAATTCATTTTTAAAAATAGGCAGGTAATCTTTTGAAAAATTAATAATAAGAAGATGAAAAGTAAGAAGAGAACAGCCAACAACTAATTTTGAAAAGGCACAACACACTACCGAAGGGATAAAATAGAACCTAGCTTCGTAAAAAATGGCATTTGCTCAATCAATTGAATAATCCGTTAATCTTAGCTTCGTAAAAAATGCTGATGATCGAACCTTCCGCTACCGCTGCCGTCCGTTTCTCCGCTGCAAACTTCGATTCGTCCACCCGCCTCTACACTAATTCTGCCACCTTCTCCCTCTCCCTCTCCCTCTCCCGGTACCATCTCTTTATTTTTGTTTTTTATTTGGGCAAGAATATTAGATTTCGGTACATTTTTTGGAAGAAAAATGTGAACTTTGTGGTAATGATGTAAGATTTGTTAGTGAATTTGGTTGGCTGAAATAAGTGCAGGAGGTTGAGCGGTAATTCAGGTGGAAGAAGGGTAAAATGTGGCAATTGTATTAGAGCAACTGCAAAAGAACATTCCAGCTCGGGTTCGGGGTTCGAGAAGCAGAATGGGAATTCACACAAGTATCATCCGTTTGAGGAAATTGCGGAGTCGGAGTTATTTGAGAATGAGGAAGCCACCCTATCGCCTGCTGAAACTACTAGAACGATTATTGAGGTATCAGTATAACTGAAAGGGAAAAATGTGATTTTCAATGATTATTGATTTTCCAGTTGAAATTTGTCTATTAAAATGTGAACTGTATAATCCCTCATTCTTTAATTTTGTTTGGATAATGTCATTTTTCTAGGTAAATAGCAAAGCAATGATGATGTTTTCAGGTTTCGTGAGTGATGAAATTCAGGAAAACGTATTCTGGTCAGATATACCTTATGTAACTGATGAACATGGCAGTAAGATAAATCATCTTTTGTTTATAATTCTCATGTTTATTACGGGTAGCAATTGTTTGGTTAAGCAGCATTGTCGTTAGTACATTTGTTTACTTATTGTCAGACATATACTTTCAAGTGAAGAATGATGAAGATATTTTGCAAACTTTATCTTCCGAGGAAAACATTGTGGTGAGATTTGTGCTATAGCATTGATTCCATTTAATAAATAAGTTATTGTTTTAGGACACTAAAATGTTTTTCTCCTATGAAGTGTAACACTACTATTGCTTGTTGTCTGGTATGTTTTCTCCTATATAGGTCTAACTATTCCTAAATTCTTTAATGTTTTCTCTGTCTGGAGTTTAATATGTTAAATTTCTGATATGGCAAACATAATGGTATACTTCATCTCTCTGCAGCTTGAAAGAAGTTAAAAATTATATCTTTTCGGCATTACAAGGATTATCCAACTTTAAATGATTGTTTTGAAGGCATACTTGATTTTAACAAATGCAGCAAGTTATTATTGGGCTGGATACTGCAGAGATGATTAGTGAGGTTGAGTTGCTAGGTCATTCAGAAATTGATTTTGGCATTGATGAGTTAGATGATGAAGATAGTGATTTCCGTGATGAAGAGGATGATGACACTGAAAACGATAACTATGGAAAGGTGGTAACTTTTCCTTCAATTCCCTCTTCAAGAATCAGATTGTAGTTCTGCAGTATGTAGGCATTGATATTGTTCATCTGCAGGACTGGGTCGGTGTTCTTGATGAAGAAGAAGATCTGGATGAGGACTCCGATGGATCCATAGGGGACTGGGCTAAATTGGAGACCATGCGATCTTCTCATCCAATGGATTTTTCCAAAAAGCTGGTTGAGGTGACTCTTTAAATCAAATTTGCTACAGTGTAGTATTAGAGAAGGAAAAAAGTGGAACATGGATTACCATTCTACTAAATTAACTTTCCAACTAAAATTACTATCACGTTTTTGCCTTTATTTTGTCATCGTTATATTTCCTTCTCTAATTTAAAATGAATCAAGTTAATGTGTGCGCGGAAATATTTTTCAAATTAAAATCACCGCAAAAGTATGGTTCGTTAATAAGTAATAAAGTGGATTTGAGTTCAAGTATCGTCCCACATAGATTGATTTAGTTCAATTTTGATTATCGCAATCTTAACTAAAAAAATAATAACGTGATGCGTTTGTTGTGACAAAATATGCTAAAATAAACTATTTATGCAATTATGAATAAATTAACTAAGTTAAGTGTAAATTATGTTGAATGCAAGTTAAGGTGTTTTAATGAATACAAGCGCACTAGGATCCAAAATTCCTATATAATAATTCTCTTTAAGTTTAGTTCTATACTTTGACAATACGATTAAATTTTGATGAATCAATGTTCTTATTTTTCTCGAGTAATGTTAAACCTACTCTCATATATGATTCGACTATATTTCTATGACGGATGCGAACATACAAGAGTGCATGAATTTTTATGAACATTTAAAGACTCACATAAAGTATAGTGGTATATTTTTATCCCCTATCGAATCTTATGACGATTTACACCATGTCGAACCTATTTTTCTTCTTTCGAACGCATAAAATAAGCTACCAAATTCATACAACTACCGTGCATAATTGTAGAGAGAAGATAATCATATAAATCATTCAAAATGCAAAAACATGTTTTCAATGTAAAATCGTAAAACTAAAGATTAAAAACTCATATTAAAAAATTCATCGTTCTCCTGGCACTAAGAAATCTAATCTAACATGATATTGAGAAGAAAATAAGAATTATATAGAGTAGACGTCACTAAAATTATGAATCTTGATTGGATCTTGATGTCGTAGAATCTCTCTTGATGTTTCTTGTCATCTTGTATGCTCTCCAATGCATTGTAATGTGTGGTAATGTGTTTCGGACGGCCCTAGGTCTTAAAAAGATGTCCCAAATATTGTTTCCATAAGAGTTTGAGTCATACACAGAAACCATAAATTTTCTTCTGAAAATGTGTTATGCTTTAGCATAGTACAATCGCATGCTTCAACCAACTTCAGCTCTGGATTTCCGTGCATCCTACCACGTGAACGCATGGCTAAACGTGCTATGCGACCACATAGGAAAAAGTTCAATTTTTGCGTTTTATTCCTCGAACTCCGTTCTCTTGTTTCTCGATCTCTTTTCTCGCTCAATTGGTCTTTGAATTTTTTATATCTTTGTTTCTTCTTCCGGATCATAGGTATTTGCATTTTGGTCCCTGCACTTTGGTTTTCTTCCAATTTAGTCTTTTTTTCGCTTGCTTCTCCTAAATTCCATCATATTCATCAATGTTATCCTACAAAACAAAATTTATATAGAATTAAGCCATATTCCAATATATTTACCAACAATTATCCGTATTTTGTGACCTAAAAAGTGTGTAAAATGCACTTATCATAATGCACCATCATATATCCATTTTTGTGAATCTATTTTTGTTACAGGTTGTGTCTGATAATCCAGTCAAATATATGGAGCAGCCTTCAGCTGGTCTTGCTATACAAGGCCTCCTAAGACCTACGCTTATTGAAGAACACTCTGTCATCCAGAAGCATAAATCTTGTGGTGCTGATACTAATTACATTTCCGAAGAGCAAATTCAAGAAGCCATTATTCAGATCAATGGTCACAAACCCGAAAATCAGACTATGCAAGGTAGCCCAAGTTTGGCAGAGGAATTGGAGAAGGATCTAATGCTTGGAAATGGAACTTTATTTTACAAGCTGGAGATGATTAAAATTCAGTTAGTTTCATCACATGGACATCCGGTAAACTTTTGATTTTTCTTTGAGAATCTCAAGACTGCATGGTGCTCTCATTTCTTCAGACCTTTTCTTCTTCCTATTTAAACTTTTTGGTTCTCAGGCTTGAGAGAGCTGCTGAATCTACTCTATTTTCTGCCTCTTTTGTAACTCTGCATGTTCAGAACTATGTTTTGATAGCCCTCCTAAAGTTGGCAGAAGTCATCCATGCCATAGCTGAGTGAAATTTCTTTCAGCATACATATGTTCCATGTACAAAATATAGTTCTGTTGTGTGATTATTTCATTGAATATTAGGATGGAGATGAAAAATTATGCTTGATTCCTCTTCTTTTTCTTAAACTACTTGCTTTCATGTCCTTGCAATTGTTTACTATCAGAAATGAAACGTAGGGAGCTGAAAAGGAGTTGTGGAAGATAGATGAAGGAAATTATGCTATCAATTTTCCCATTACCCCATATTGAATGGACAAGGTTTATTTTTCTTTCTGAAAGCGTGGGCTTTTAAATGGCAAACTAGGATTGGGGTGAGAACTTCCCCCAAAATAGTAGGGGGCAGCCTTCTGTTTGATACTAATAGATATAAAACAAGTTTCAATCTTTTGCAGTCAAGGTCCATTTTGAATATTGCAAATATGAACACCTAAATGATGAACCTTCTTATCAATAGGCCATGTTCTTAACTTGAACCAATTGTTTGACTTGAGAATAACGACTCGGTGTTTGCAAGTATGTTGCTGCAATGACTTGGCTGTACAAATTTGACATTCCTGACTTTGTGTCAAATGTATAACTTTGAACAAATGTAATATGTGTTGCACGGATGCTTCAACTAAGGTAGCATATCTGTGTCCGACACGTGTCGGACTTGTGCCAGATACCAATTCTCCTTTGAAACTCTACCATGGTCATTCTTCTTTCTTTATAAACAATATTATATATTTTTAACTCAAATTTATTATTAAATAACAAATAGGTACTCATATTTAGAAGATTTCAACAAGAAAAATTAATAACAAGTATAAAGCTAAATTTATACTATAGATTTTAATTGATGTGTCGACGTGTTGTGTTAGTACTCTTAGAAAAAATACGTGTCGGACACACTTATCCGTATTGGTGCATCATAGAATGTAATGAACTAGACAGTTTCCTTTCTATGCGTCGTATACTGATGCAATTAAATTTCAAATAGTATTATGCCTTGAATGCACCACTTTGAGGTGGTCTATCCTTTTGCTATTAGGATGGGAAAGCATAAATTTTTTATCTTTTTTTTCTGTTTTATTTCTGCAGAATTTTGTTGATATAGAAGATTTTATGAAAGCTCAACCTGACGCAATAGTACATTCGGCTCCAAAAATTATATCTCGTGTTAAATCCGGTGGAGAAAAGACCATACAAGCTCTCAAATCTATGTGCTGGAGATGCAAGGGTATTCAAGTGGAGGTAACACAGTGGAGTTACATTAATCTGTGATTATATCATGCCTGTTAACTTGAAGTAAACTTTGCATTGTTTTTAACTTGGAAAATTGACTCGAAAATAAGATTGTAATTTCACCTATTCTTTGGTGAAATTTACAACATGAAGAAAGTTAGAGGAATCAAAATCTACTTCTCCTCACCCATCTCTTCATGAACAAGGCCTTTTGAAGTTGTTCTTTCCCCCTGGAAACTTTGTACTTACTTTTGTGAGATGAATTTGTTAAGAATTTAAATTGTGTGTGAAATGTTACGTTCATAATATTGGACCCTCGGCTAGTTGACATTCTATATCCTCTCTTGCCATATATTTTCTTGGAATACTAGAGAAGGCCATCTAACATATTAACACAGAGTCAAAAAAGTTATTTTTCTGCAAAGAAGTTCTTTTGCTAATTTTTATTTATTTATTTTGTATTGAATTTATGACAGGAGGTGGTTCTTGTAAGTGTAGACAGCCTTGGTTTCGACTTAAGAATTTGCTCTGGAACACAAGTACAAACATTGCGTTTTGCATTTAAGAAGAGGGTATATACTTTTTTTCTTTTGGTTGCATATATATTCCATCAATTTCATATGCTTGTACTCATCTTTGACGCATATTGTGTTTGCAATGAAAGAACAATCTCTCTTTTCGTGATGCATGGCCTGGACTATATACAAAATAGTGAAAATTCCCTTTTTATATCTATCTCTCTCCTCCCTCTTTAACATGTTGATTTCCAGGCCTCTTCGGAGTATAGCGCTGAAAGACAGTTGAATGATCTACTGTTTCCAAGGGTCCACAAATTTCAACAAAAGAAAGAATCTCAACAGACTGAATCATAACATCTAGGTATTCAAGTTCATTTCTGTATGTCCTTTGTTTGATTCTTCTACTTAATGTGGTCGTGCAGCTCCTTCATTTCGCTTTGACATTTTGATGGTTTTTCACTACTTCCTTAGTAAGCAAAACACTAGCCTCAACCTTAATTAGGAAGCACCAGGTACTTCACTATTAATTCTCATGTTCCACTTTTGACTTGGTAAAGTCTTCTTCCTTTATTGGGGCAAGTACTACTTGACTCCATCTTTGTAAATTGTGTTCTTTTCTCCATGGTGCACTGTCTTATTATTGTATTGCCCTGACCTTCCTAAGAGCATGTGACAGGCCTCCATCTCCACTAAATCACATAAAGCTTGTCCAAATAATTTAAAAAAAAAAAGCTCCAATTACTGAAAATTTTTGACAGATTTTTTTCCAATGGTGACGTAGCGAAATGTGATTCGCTCTTTTTGTTTTTCATTTTTTCCATCTTCAAATGAATGCATGTCAAGTCTTGCCTCTAGATTTTTTCTTGTCAAATTTTTTTGTACTTGTAGCATGATTGCAAATAATTTTGCACAATTGAGAAAGGAACAAGACATTAATGTGTAATCTTTACCTCCCTTCCCTCCTTGAACCAAGCTATTAAATATGGCCATGGATGTGAAAGCATCTCTAGATTCAACTTCATGACCATCTGTAACGCCCCAAAAATTTTAGTATAAAAATTTATTTGTTCTATATATTATATTTTTATTATTTTGAAAAGTTTAGGGACTAAAGTAATATGTGTATTAACTTCAAATTTTGGACTAAATTTTTAGATATTGTTAAAGCGATGAAAAGTATATCAATATAGGTCTCGTTGGATAGCTTGTAATTAATAATGTAAATTAGGCTTGAAAAAAAGTTAATTCGGATAAGTTAGTCTCAAAATATTGAAGTTCAAAAAAATTATAATTTATTTATTTATTTTAAAATCAAAGTATATTGGGATGAGGATAGCCACGTGTATGGATGTGAGATTATTATTATTTTTTTTTTTTGTTTTTTTTTTTAAGAATTCTATTTAAAGTCAAGTTACCATCACTATCACGTATTAGGATTAGAACCACCTTTTTTGTCGTGATAAATATTTTGTACATGTTGTTTGCTAGAAATTCAATTTTTATCAAATGTGATAAATACAATTATACATCACAATTGCAACACGATACAACCGCTATATTTTTCAATTATAAATAGTATGCAATTGTTTCACAATTCACCACCAAAGAAATTTTACACGACAACTTTCATATACAACGGCTGTAAATTTTTAGTATATTTTTTCAAAAGCTCGTTTGATCAATCAAGGTAAGATGCTTCTGTGCAAGTGGTTCGTTCCTTACACTTTTATATTCAGTAATTTATGTACGAGTTGTTAGTGTACCTTCGGGTCCTTTATTAAGAGATAAGAGATCCTTCGTGAATTTAAGATGACCTAAGATGGGTGTGTCGCTTGGTCACCAATATACTCTATAAGAGAAGAATGATATGAAGTGTTATTTTATTGTATATAATTGTGCATGGAAACTACATGTATCTTACTGGGTATTTTTTAAAAATGTTTACTCTTACAAATTTTTACAGACTAGTCCGAGTCGATTGGAGTTGTGACGGGATGGTGCAGCGAACTACCAAGGAATTTCAACATAAGAAAATATTAGTTTTATTGTCTTTAAATTTAGTTGTTTGTTTTGTTCAATAACATTGATGTTGAATTTATTAGTTGGGAATATTTAACAAAAAAAAAAAAACACGATTTCATGATTCAAATTTAAATTTATGGATGTTCCAATAGTTTATTTATTAAATAATTTTATTGTTCCGCATTTGAAGTAAATAAAAGTAGACGAAATATATATTTTTTGTAACATATCAAGATGTATGAAAATTGGAGCGTTACATTTTGGTATTAGGGCAATGGTTTTCAGAAACTTCATGTTCGATTTATTGTTAGAGTTTTGTTGGTTTGCGTAATTGTAAAATTGAAAGGCTTTGTCACAAAAATCTAAATTGTCTAAGAAAAGCTTGAGATTTAAGTGGTCTATTGTGACCGCCCTCCTCATCTGGGAACCTTTTAATTGCGCATTATTCAAATTAATAAGATGAAATATAATACTTCAAACCTTTCAAAAAAATATTTAAAAAAATCTTTTTTTAGAAACTTTTATTTTGAGAAAATCCTCTTTTTGGGGATTACAAAAAAATATAGTATTCTCATAAACATTAGAATTTTACGGACAATGTAAAATTTAAAGTCTTAAACATGTAATGAGATGAAGAATCATTGGCACTAGCACTCACTACTCGATCACTCTTCAATTGATACAAGGTATGAAATGAAATGTCATTCTTTTAACATGATTATAAGTTTTCTTACTTTATGTTATGTACTATTATGACTATGTCAAAGTCGACTATTTAGAACTTTTCGAGTAGTTTATATAATTTCGATGACGAAATTTTTAAAGGAGTGAAGATTGTAACACCCCGAAAATTTTTAGAATAGAAATTAATTATTTTACTTGTCATATTTTTATTATTTTGAAAAATTGAGGGACTAAAGTGATATATGTATTAACTTCAATTATTATGCTAAATATTTAGATCTTGTTAAAGCGACGAAAAGTATATTAATATAGGTCTCGTTGGATGACTCGTTTTTAATCATGTAAATTAGGCTCATGAAAAAATTAATTTGGATATGCGAGGCCCAAGTTATCGAGGTCGAAAGATTTTTGCCTTAAATTGTAATTTAGTTAGATTATTTTATTGAATTGTGAATTTTATGGATAGTTACATGTGAATGAATAATTATTATTATTATTTTATTTTTTAAAATTCAATTTAAAGTCAAGTTGGAACCACCTTTTTGTTGTGATAAATATTTTGTACACATGTCACATTGTGGTTGGTTTATTAGAAATCAAATTTTATCATATGTGACAAACACGGATTTCCATCATAATTATATTATAACTCAACTACTATATTTTTTACTATTAATAATGTGTCAATGTCCCACAATTCATTACCATAACATTTTAAATAACATCTTTCATATATAATAGCTGTAAATTCTAAGTACATTTTTATTATCAAAAGCTTGTTTAATCAATTAAGGTAAGATACTTTTGTACAAGTTGTCAGTTTCTTTATACTTTTATGTTCAGTAATTTATGCATGAAATGTCAATGGACCTTCGGGTTCAACCTAACGAAATGTGAAATCTTTCGGTATTTCAAAATGAGAAACGATGGGCATCTCGTTTGGTCACCGATATACTCCATAAGAGAATAGTGGTATGAAATGTTATTTTATTGTATATAATTGTGTATGCAAACTACATGTATCTTGCAGGGAATTTTTTTTTTATAAATATTCACTCACAACATTTTAAAGGTTAGTTCGGTTCGATTGAAACTGTAGCGGGATGGTGCAACAGACTGTCGGGTGATCGAAGATATAAAATATTATGTTCGTTTTTTTTACTTTAAATTATTAGTCAGTTTAATTTGTTCAAAATAAATATTTAAATTGTGATTATGTTTTCTTTTTTTGGATGTTTCAGTTATTTTTATTTAAAGAATATTATTTTATCATTCCACGAAAATTGAATTTTTTGTAACACCTTGAGATGTATGAAATTTTGGGGCCCCAATTTTTATACATCTTGATGTGTTACAAAAAAAATATTTCATCTACTTTTATTTACTTCAAATGCGGAATGATAAAATTTTTTAATAAACAAACTATTAGAACATTCATAAATTTAAGTTTGAATCATGAAATCGTGTCTTTAAAAAAAATATTCTCAACTAATAAATTCAATATCAATGTTATTGTACAAAACAAACTACTAAATTTAAAAGCAATAAAACTTAATATTTTCGTGTGTCGAAATCTCTTGATAGTTCGCTGCACCATCTCGCCCAGCTCCAATAGACCCGAACTACCCTGTAAAAATTTGTAAGAGTGAGTATTTAAAAAAAAAAATACCTAGTAAGATACGTGCAGTTTCCATACACAAGTATATACAATAAAATAACACTTCATTTCATTCTTCTCTTATAGAGTATATCGGTGACCAAACGACACACTCATCTTAGGTCATCTTAAATTCACGAAGGATCACTTATCTCTTAATAAAGAATTCGAAGGTCCAATAACAATTTATGCATAAATTACTGAATATAAAAATATTAGGAACGAACCACTTGCACAGAAATATCTTACTTTGATTGATCAAACAAGCTTTTGAAAAAATATATTAGAAAATTACAACTGCTTTATATAAAAGTTGCCGTGTAAAATTTCTTTTGTGGTGAATTATAAGACAATTACACACTATTTATAGTTGAAAAATATAGTGGTTGTATCATGGTGCAATTGTGATCGAAAATCGTATTTATCACATTTGATAAAAATTGAATTTCTAGTAAACAAATCACAAGGTGACATGTGTACAAAATATTTATCACGACTAAAAGGTGGTTCTAATCCTAATACGTGATAGTGATGACAACTTGACTTTAAATAGAATTCTAACAAAAAAACAAATAAAAAATAATAATAATCTCACATCCATACACGTGGTTATCCTCATCCCAATTTACTTTGATTTAAAAATAAATAAATAAATAATAATTTATTTGAACTTAAATATCTTGAGACTAACTTATTCGAATTAATTTTTTCTCGAGCCTAATTTACACGATTAATTACAAGCTATCCAACCAGACTCATATTGATATACTTTTCATCCATTTAACAATATCTAGAGATTTAGTCCAAAGTTTGAAGTTAATACATATATTACTTTAGTCCCTAAACTTTTCAAAATAATAAAAATATAATATATATAGAACAAATAATTTTTTATACTAAAATTTTCGGGGTATTACAATCTCCCCTCTTTAAAAAAAATCTCGTCCTCGAAATTACCCTAACTAGTTGAAAAATTCTAAATACTTGACAATTGACATAATATATCATAGTATAAATCAAGAAAACCCATAATCATGATAAACAAACGAAATTTCATTTCATACCTTGGGAACAATCGGAGAGTGGTCGAATAGTGAGCGCCACAAGTCAATGATTCTTCATTTCATTACATGTTTAAGACTTTAAATTTTACATTGCTCGTAAACTCTTAATGTTTATGAAAAATAATGCATTTTTTTTTATAATCTCCAAAAATAGGATTTTCTCAAAATAAAAATTTCTAAAAATAGATTTTAAATATATATATATTTTTTGAAATGTTTGAAATATTGTATTTCATCTCATTAATTTGAATAATGCGCAATCAGAAGGCTTCCGATGAGGAGGGGGTCACAACAAATCACTTAAATCACATGCTCTTTTTAGACAATTTAGGTCTTTTTGACAAAAATTTTTAATTTTGCAATTACGCAAATCAACAAAACTCTAACAATAAATTGAACATGAAATCTCTTAAAATGTGAATTTTTAGAATGGTATTTTTTTTTAAAACATCACCAAGGCTAAAGCTAAACATAAAAAAAAAAAAAACAATATCACGTATGAAACTTAAGCTATGAGCATTAAACCATAATAATTTAAATTCTAAACTATCATTATTCAAAATTTATTTAAACCAACATCTATCCTTAAAAAAAATAAAAAAATAATTGTCACTGTTCACGTGAACAGCGTACCTGTCCACGAAATTTTTTTGTAAGTCTACAAGAAAGTAAAATTTTTGCTCTGATACCAAACTGTAACGTCCCAAAATTTCATACATCTTAAAGTGTTACAAAAAATTCAATTTTCGTGGAACGATAAAATAATATTCTCTAAATAAAAATAACAGAAACATCCAAAAAAGAAAACATAATCACAATTTAAATATTTATTTTGAACAAATTAAACTAACAATTAATTTAAAGTAAAAAATGAACTTAATATTTTATCTCTTCGATACCCTTGGTAGTCCGCTGCATCATCCCACCACAACTTCAATCGACTCGAACTAGCCTGTAAAATTTTGTAAGAGTGAGTATTTTAAAAAAAAAATACCCAATAAGATACGTACAGTTTCCATACACAATTATATACAATAAAATAACACTTCATACCACTATTTTCTTATGGAGTATATCGGTGACTAAGCAAAATACCCATCATTTCTCATTTTGAATTCCCGAACGATTTCACATTTCGTTAGATCGAATCTGAAGGTCCACTGGCAATTCTTGCATAAATTACTGAATATAAAAGTATAAATAAACGAACAACTTGAATAAAAGTATCAAACGAGTTTTTGATAATAAAAATATACTTATAATTTACCGTCGCTTTATATGAAAGTTATTATGTAAAATTTTGTGATAGTGAATTGTGGGACATTGACACACTATTTATAGTAAAAGATATAGTAGTTAAGTCATAGTATAATTGTGATGGAAAATCGTGATTATCACATTTGATAAAAATTGAATTTATAGTAAACCAACCACAATGTGATGTATGTACAAAATACTTATCACAACAAAAATGTGGTTACAACTTGACTTTAAATAGAATTCTAAAAAAATAAAATAATAATAATACTTATTCATTCACATGTAACTATCCATAAAACTCACAATTTAACTAAATTACAATTTAAGGCAATAATCTTTCAACGTCGATAACTTGGGTCTCGCATATCTAAATTAACTTTTTCTTGATATTGATTTTCATGATTAAAAACGAGCTATCCAACGAGACTCATATTGATATACTTTTCGTCGCTTTAATAAGATCTAAATATTTAGCCCAAAAATTGAAGTTAATACATATATCACTTTAATCCCTCAATTTTTCAAAATAATAAAAATATGACCAGTAAAATAATTAATATATATTCTAAAAATTTTCGGGGTGTTACACAATCTCCTTAAAAACAAGAATTCTTGCAGCACCCTCCTTCAATGATTACTGTACACAAAGTTTACCATTTGATGAACACTTTGTTTAAAATATGCTATTCCATTGCAAGTCACCTTTTACTTTTGGGGTAAGCATTGCGCGATTGTACTACTAGATTTGGAAGGCCTTCATCTTCATAGGTTGCTTCTGTAAATTCTAGCAACCTTTCATTCTGTTGCTTTTTCATTTTCTTCAAAACCACTAGTTTCACCTTCTTGTTGGGGAAGTAACAAATTGTTGGCTTACTTTCTGCAATCATAAGATTTGTGACCTATTTTCCACATTCATAACAATTTTCTATTGACTTTTGCTTCACATCTCTTCTATTTGTCATTGACATCAATTTGACTGCGACTTGCCCCACTCTGACTTGACTGGTTGTTAGACCTTTTCTTTTCAACCCTTGTTGCTATTTGGATAGGGCTAGACAATGTGTCACGGGCTGCAGCTTTGTTTAAGTCTCGTGTTGTAAATATTTATTTAATTCGTAAAATAGTTAGAAAATAGAAAAGAAAAGGTATGATTCTAGAGCCAAATAATGTCTACTCCAGTCATTTGGGTTTTTGTTCCGAAATCTATTATAGGGGGTATTGGTCTTTCAAACATTTTCAAGCTTACTAGTGTTTTTCCCTGCACTAGCCATTGTAATTTCCTGCTTTCGTCTATTGTAATTTTCAGCTTTCTAGCAATCAATGAAGACGTTATTTCCATTGTATTCAATTTTATGTTGCAAGTTTTCTTAAATTGTAATCAAATTTACTTTCGTCTCGACGAGATCGAGAAAAGGCGGAAGGTAGTCTAGCGGAGCAGACTACTGCCGCACGATATCCCTTTCTGTGCTAAGAAGAAAGGTTACTCGTGAAAGTTGGTATCAGAGCTGCGGCTCAAGATCTCGTTAAGAAAGCTATGGAAACTGATTCAAATTCCTCGAATACCACAGATGTGGTAGATGTTCAAAAGAGGAACACCCGACAGCGTTTGGAGGCACTTGAGGTGACAAACACTAGGTTGTGTTTTGCCATGGAGAACCTCGAGGATAAAGCCGAGGCGGCATAGACGAAAAATCGGGAATTACGCATCCAACTGGATGAATGCCAGAGGCATGCGCAGCTATGACTAATGATGTTGCTATCATACCCGAGTTGCAGAATGAGATGGGAGCGTTGAGAACTCAGTTACTAGTTCTTCAACGCGCGATTGACAACGGACAAGCCATCGCACAAGAGCCGGTGCATAGGCTCAGAATTCCAGAACCGTGTACCTACGGAGGTGCACGCGATGCTAAAGAAGTTGAGAACTTCTTGTTCGATATGGAACAATACTTTCTTGCGGCTTCGATCAAAGACGAAGCGAGAAAGGTCTCGACAGCTACCATGTATCTAGGTGGAGATGCAAAGCTATGGTGGCGAACGAAGTACGTGGATATTCAGGCCAACAGGGTCCGAATTGATTCTTGGGATCTTCTCAAGGAAGCTATCAGATCTCAGTTTTTCCCATAGAATGTGGAATACGAGGCACGTCGGGCATTACGAGATCTGAAACACACAAGCTCTATCAGGGAGTATGCGAAGGCCTTCTCAGGGCATATGCTGAATATTAGAGATATGTCAGAGAAGGATAGGCTATTCACCTTCATGGAAGGGTTGAAATCGTGGATGCGCACGGAACTTCAGAGACAGAAGGTCACTGATTTGAACACAGCTATGAGAGCTGTTGAATGTGTGAGTGACTATCAACCGAAATCGAGCGAGGATCGACCTTCGGGAAATAGTCAATCGGGTGAAGGTGGAAGAAGACCTTTCAGACCCAGCTCGAACTTAAATAGGGGAGAACGTTACTCTCAGAATAGGGGATGACCCTATCAAGGCAACCGCCAGAGTAACTCACATAGAAACTATCAGAACAGCCGTCAAGGAAACTACAGCGGCAGTGCCAGTAATGACTGGAATCATGGAAAAGCAAAGGATGGCAGATCTGATGTCGCTCCTAAATTGAAGTGCTTTCTATGTGAATGACCTCATCGAGTTGCTGAGTGTCCTCAAAAACGGATTGTGAATGCATACTGTCAACTAGCAATTGGGGACTCGAGTTCAAAGCAAAATACCCCACAAGCTAGCTGCCGTGGTGACACCGACTTCGAAGGGGACGATGATGTAATTGGTGTATTATCGCATTGATGCAATACATTATTGCACCGAACTACTAAAAGGGATAGAGTTCCCTTGAAAGAGTCGAAGATCGAAGAATCGAAGGCTCACACTTGTAAGGCTAAAGGCCTAATGTACATTGATGTGAGGATCAATGGAAAACCAATCAGGGCTATGGTGGACACCGGTGCCACGCACAACTACCTCGCAAGCTCCGAAGTAGAGCGGCTCGGACTTGTTCTGGAGAGAGGTAAGGGGAAAGTCAAAGCGGTCAACTCCGCTGCTCAACTAATAGCGGGAATAGCACAATCTGTGCTAATCAAAGTAGGTCCATTCGAAGGAAGGACGAATTTGTCGGTAGTTCAGATGGATGATTTCAAGCTGATTCTCGGATTGGAATATCTTCGAGATACAAAGACAGCAGTGTTGCCGCATTCTGACTCATTAATAATGATGGGGAGCAAACCATTCATTATTCCCACATAGGTTGGGAAAATTGGTGAGAAAGGTATCTCGACCATGCAATACAATAAGGGTTTCAAGAGAAATGAATCCTCATTCTTGTGTTCTCTTCGAGTAGATGATACCGAAGAAACAACTGGCTCTATTCCAACGCCAGTTACAAGGTCGAAGGAAGTTGAAGACATCATGCCAGATGAGTTACCAAGAAAATTGCCAATAAGGAGGGCAATTGATCGTGGGATTGGACTTGTTTCGGATGCCAAACCTCCCACCAAGGCATCAAGCCGTATGGCTCAGCCGGAGCTTGAAGAGCTTCGGAAGCAAGAGAGAGAAGTGTTGGGAAGTGGGACTATCGTGGAGCACACTTCCGCACTACCACTACATATAGGCTTACTAGAGCCCCTTTCCATCCTGAATGAATCAGTTGAGAGTGGATCGACGAACTATATTAGTGGATTGCCAAGAGTTGGAGACTTTAGCACTATCATCATCGGGATGGACTGTTTATCTAAAGATTCAACGTTCAGCACAATGCCCAAGTATGTATCAGTCGAAGAGATAGCTCAACTCTTCTTCAAGCCTATTGTCAAATACTGGGGATCGCCTTTCATCAATGATCGAGATTCTCGATTTATTGGCATATTTTTGGATCGAGTTGTTCAAATTTCTTGGTTCAACTTTGAGCATGAATTCTAGTATTCACTGAAGATCAGACGGACAGATAGAGCAGTTCAATTCTTTGCCGAGAGACTATTTTCAGCACTTTACCTCTGCTTCGCATGAAATTCGGGTTAAACTTTCGGATGTGGCTCAGACGTGTTCCAATGTTCAAAAGAGCTCTTATCTCAACGAGAGTCCTTTTGAAATTACTACTAGCCAGCAACCGTTACTCCTCCATACTGCAGATACCGATTAGAAACAGTACACGAAGTCTGCAGATTTGAAGCAACCAGTTCTTAAAGTGAAACGATCAGAAATAAAGGTTGCTGAAAAGATTCTTGACTACCAAACTACTCGAGCTTCTAGGAAACATCTTCAAGAGTACTTGGTCAAATGGAGCGGATGCAATAGCGAGAAGAATACTCTATGGCTCCAAGAACATCGTCAAAATAAATAGGGGAGAATGTCACATGCTGCAGCTTTGCTTAAGCCCCGTGTTGTAAATATTTATTTAATTTGTAAAGTAGTTAGAAAATAGAAAAGAAAAAGTATGATTCTAGAGCCAAATGATGTCTACTCCTGTCATTTGGGTTTTTGTTCCGAAATCTATTATAGGGGGTATTGGTCTTTCAAACATTTTCAAACTTACTAATGTTTTTCCCCTGCACTAGCCATTGTATTTTTCTGCTTTCGTCTATTGTAATTTTCACCTTTCTAGCAATTAATGAAGATGTTATTTCCGTTGTGTTCAATTTCATGTTGCAAGTTTTCTTAAAATTGTAATCAAATTTACTTTCGTCCCGACGAGATTGAGAAAAGGCGGAAGGTAGTCTAGCGGAGCAGACTACTGCCGCACGGTGTCCCTTTCTGTGCTAAGAAGAAAGGTTACCCGTAAAATAATGTCCAACATGAATGTATATCTACAAAATTCCAAATGGTTAGCCTTAAGCCAATCAAATAACTATGTATCACATGAACTCTAGTCTCAGCTTGATGAGCTCATGTTTTCATTTTGAATTAAGCTTCCTGCTCGAAAATAGGTGATAGAGGTGTTGACAGTCTCTCACATGTGTGCGTGCCCCGTGTAAATAAAAAAACTCCAAAAAAAAGTGGCCTTCTCCCTATTGTGAGTGTTCGATCAGTTGCATGTCAACCATTTTCGGTCAGTGTAACATGGTTGTTTCATTTTATAGAAATCATTGATATACTCTATGGCTTCTTTGACTATTTAATTAAGAAAAACAATTAATGAGAAAATTACATCTATGTTGATTTTTAAATTACCATTTCAAAAATTAGACTATAACTTTATTCATTCAAAAATCGGGTATATATTACACGCTACCCCCCACCTCACCTCACATCACATCACATCACATCACCACACCTATCCTTTTATCCATTTCCTCCATGTCATAATTTACATCCACTCCTAAAACCATTGCCACTGCCACCACCTATTCCAAACCCACACCACCTGCATAAACCATAACCATAACCCTAACCGCAACTCCAACCATTTTTAATACCAATTGAATGGTTTTATGGATTTCTTGCGCCCAATTTTTATTGTGAGGTCCATCGAAGGTAAGGAAGAAGTCGGCGTGATTCTGCCATCGTTGTAGTTCATTTCAGGAAATTTGCGTAGTTGGAGGAAGCTAGGGTTTCTACTTAGGGTCATTGCCATCTTAATGGGTTTAAGGGCTATTAGAGCCGCCCAATTTGTGGTGTAAGGCCGATAGAAGGTAGAGATGGAGATGATAGTATGATTCTATTGTTGGTATAGTCCGTTTCAAGTGATTTGGGCGACGGGAGGAAACTTTGGATGGAGTAGTAATACTAAGGTTTCCACCTAGAGCTGTCATCAACTGAATGGGTTTAGGGGTTGCTAGGCCTCCAATATGTGGCGTGAGGCCAATCGAAAGCATGGAGGGAGACGATAATGTTATTCATATCATTCGGTGTAACCCATTTTTTTTTAGTTTGAGTGCATGAAGGAAGCTTTAGAGTGGGGGTCTGGGTGAAGTGGAACGGGTGTGAAGTAAGGTTGTGACTAGTTATAAGGTTATCAAAATGTCACATTGAATTGTCATATTCTTGACAGAATGTCACATTGAATTGTTTAGAAAAGTCAACTTTTGCATCTATCAACTATGTGGACAATAATTATTGACAACGTGGCATAGCTCTTACATCAATTCTTTTCTCACAATTGACCTGTTGAGCACAAGCTAGCTTGAGCCTAAGCCCCGAACAATAAAACTATTTGTACAAAGTTAAGTTATAATAATTGGATTACAAAGTGTGTTGACAAAATTCAAACCGTTGATTTCAAATGATTTAAAAATTTGTTTTCAAAATGATTGGTGTAAATGTTATTTTGTCAACCAACTTTGTAATCCAACTTGTATATGTAGCATAATTCAATACCCGAATCAAATGACCCATATAGACATGGATCCAAACTCAAATCTTAAAAATTTAGCCCACCAATCCCAAACCCAAGCCCACCAGGTATAATTTAAACCCCGCCTCTTCTAGGGTTTCAAGAATTGTTCAGCTGCCGCATCATCCGCCGGAGCCGTAATCTTCTTCTCCATTCTCCGCCGACGTGCGACTGATCATATAGAAGCCATGGTATATTCCCTCTCTTTTCTCTGTACGTGGTTTTCGTTTTATTTTCATTTTTATGTTGGCAGTATGGATTAAATCATTTACTGATTGTAATATGATACCAGATTATCCCAGAGAAGAACCGGAGAGAGATCTCAAAATACCTCTTCCAAGGTCACATCAAATTCCCTCTCTTTGACACACATTTTTACATATTTAATTGATTTCTGATTTGGAGTTATAAATTCATGTATATATTCGTAGAGGGTGTATGCTATGCGAAGAAGGATTTCAACCTCGCCAAGCACCCGGAGATCGATGTACCTAACTTGCAGGTTATTAAGCTGATGCAGAGCTTTAAGTCAAAGGAATACGTGCGGGAGACTTTTGCCTGGATGCATTACTATTGGTATTTGACAAATGATGGCATTGAGTTCCTCCGCACCTACCTCAACCTTCCTTCGGAGATTGTACCAGCTACTCTCAAGAAGTCTGCTAAGCCCCTCGGTCGACCCTTGGGAGGCCCACCTGGTGACCGCCCACGGTAAATAAAACTTTCTTTTAGTTATTGTTAATTGTAATCTGATACATGCTTTAGTTAGTCTTTGTTTTGATGATCTCGTTAATTGATCCAAAAATCTTCTCCCAAAACTATATTTATTAATTGTTGTTTCTTGTGTAATTGAATTCCTATTCTTGTGTGATTCATACATTGAGAAGCGTTAAGGAATTTTTATTTGCTTTTTCTCATTGTTATTATATATGATACCCTAATTACTAATACATTTTGATTGAAATAAGTTCTAATTATACTTTTGCAATTGTGTTAGAAATATAACGTCTTTATTGGGTTTGTTGATAGTGGACCACCGAGATTTGAGGGTGACAGGCCAAGGTTTGGAGATAGGGATGGGTACAGGGGTGGCCCAAGAGGACCACCTGGTGAATTTGGTGGTGAGAAGGGTGGAGCTCCGGCTGACTACCAGCCTGCTTTTAGGGTAATTTGGATTTTCTTTTGCTACATCTTGCTTGATTGATGAATTATTTTTCTGCCTTTTCTATTTTATGGATATTGTTTGACATTTTCTTGTCCTTTTTATCTTAAGTGAATTAAGGCTTTAGGCTTATGTAATTGTGTGCACATTCATGGATTCCTGTGCCAATGGTATTGAATTTATGATGGCCCATGGAAATGCAAATAATTCCATAATATTTAACCTTGATCCTGTATATGACTTGCATTGATGATACATTTCCCAACTCCAAATGTAAGATACTTGTACTCTGGCAATTTTTAAACTATGTTTATACCATGAATAATGCTATCTATCACAACTATTGGTAATCAGCAGTGTAGGTGTCAATTATTAAGTGGCATTAATAGATGTCATCTTAAATGCAAGGATAAGTGTCCCATTTTGCATATCAATTAATGCTTAATTTCCACCTAGACTTCTGAACGTCTAAGACTCAGATGTCACAAGTAACTTTTATCTAGCATGGTTGATTAATCTGATTTCATTCTGTTAGGGTGCTGGTCATCTGAACTTTCGTAAATGACACATTTGAGATGTCGAAATTATTACTCTAATGATATCTCACTATTGCTCAAAGACAGCAACTTGTATTCTATTGAAACATAAATTGAACTCTTATTATTCTCTCTACATGTTGCAATGTCAATGGTTGATGGTTAAACTTGCATCAATCAAAAACTTCTTTTTTGAATTACCGTGCAACTGATTTAGTCTTGTTTGATTTTGATTTTTTCGAGACCACTTTTCTTCAAACTCATTTTAACTACACATTCTGCTAATAAAATAATTTTGTGGAGCCATAACTTATTTTTTGCTTCTTTTAACCACAAATCACAAAATCATTTCTCAAAAAATTTAAATCAAACAAGGGCATTTTGTTCCTACCTTTTTCAACTTACATTACTAAATCACTTCCCAAAAAATTAAAATCTAACAAGGGCTTTTTGTTCCTACCTTTTTTAACTTACATTACAAAATCACTTCTCAGAAAATTAAAATCTAACAAGGGCTTTTTGTTTCTTGTACAGATTTTTATTGATTTTTTGTTAGGTGGAAATAATTTTAGTATCAGACGTTATACTGCTGACAACTGAAGCCTTCTCCTACTTGCTATAAAATCAAGCCACCTCTTTTATTTTTGGGTTTTGTTCATAGAAGAGTAGATGGTTGCGGGTTTTGGCTGCTTTTCCCTTCAAATCCCTTAAGCACTTCTAGAGCAGCCAATTTACACTATGAAATTATGAACAGCATGGCTTATTTGATTCTCCTAATTTGTAGTATTTTGTTATTTTATGTCCAGTCTGTCATCACATGAAACTTTACCTGATTAAAATTGACATGCAGGGTTCTGGTGGAAGACCTGGATTTGGACGAGGATCTGGCAGCTTTGGTGGAGCACCCCCAAGTTAGAACTGGTCCTAGGTATTTGTTTGCCAAGTTTCCATATTTTTGCAAATTAGTGGTTAGATGTTGGAACTTGTGTGGATGCCCTGAGGCTTGTTTTCGCTTAGAAATACTATATTGTAGTATGATCTTTTCTAAAAATTTGTTACTTCGAACCTTAATAATGGTTTCTCAAGTTATTACCAGAGCAAGAATTTTTGTTTTGCGATTTATCCCTTTTAGTTCTGTTGCTGATTCTTTCCACTTGCTATTATTCTTGTATCTATTCTTAGTACTTTAGTTGGAAGCGAGTAAAAGGAATGGATTCTGGTGATTGAACTTTCCAATCGCTCATGGAAGTATGGTGGGAAAAGGAAAAAGAAAATGGGAAGAAAATGAATGTTTACAATCTATTTTTTAGTTACCAAACAATAAAAATTCTCACCTTGAATATAAAAGTGAAGAAATTCGACTAATTACTGGTAAATGATGCACTGTGTCCTTTTTAGTGATGCACTGTCTCTCTACCGCTAGCGAAACCACAGCCAAGGGAACGGGTTTGCTCATGAGTTACACTAGAAGTTCTGTATAGTTCGTTAATAATTTTATATAGGAATGAATACAAGTTATATATAGTCGTTTCTTAGGACACTTATATAATGTAAATGTTTTAGTGTTAATGTGAGATTTCAACCTTTAAAACATGACTTCAATAGTGACAGCTCATCGTTGATGGTTGAGAGTAGAACATAACCTGGATTACCAAGGCTCCTGAATGATGATCACTCTTGTGAAAAGACAACCATGAGGTTTATCTATAAACAGCCACCATTATTGCTAATTAGTGATTAGAGTTACAAAAAAATTGTTTAATGCTTCTTTAATGCATACCACACCGGTCAAGAACAAAGGAAACAAGAGAGACGGGCTGGAGAAAATCACTTGGGAAAAATCAGAACACAAATGCTTCTAGAATAGCAGTTAACAAGAGACTACCAAAATAAAAAAGAGAAGAAAATTAGACAACTGGGGGAACTTTCTTGACTTCTAGGGAACTATACTTTTCATGAGCAATATTTTTTTATCTACCAGTGTGGCAAACGTGTTGATTAAAGTTAAGAAGAATGTTTGTAGATTAAGAAATGAAAACGTTTTTTAGTTAAATGTAAAATTTTACGAAATTTCATTAAAATTTGACCTTGATTTATAAAAAACAAAAAATGCTAAACAAACAGGGTCAAAAACAGTGACATTTTCTAGGGAGAGAAGTGGCAGTTTTTGATTGGCAATGTTTTCTTTAATTTTTATTTATCTGCTAATGAAAAAATGTCAAATTTATATATCCTGTCACTTACCCTGTCCCTGTATCATTTCTAAAAAAATATGTGAAAGTCAGATATTTTACTATTTAGATTTAGTGAAGATTTGTACTACACATTATGGTTGTTAGTTTCTGGTGGCAGCAAGACCTAAAATTGAGGAAAGAGAAATAGAGTTGTGGATCTAGGTATGGTTTAGATATTCTCTAGCCAAAGTAAACCCTCATTACCAAGAAAAATATTATTAAAAAGAAACAAAAGAGCAAAAAGTAGAAGGAAGAAATGTGATATTTTTTAAGTCTGGAGTGCAGTTTGATTTACATTAAGTACGTACAAAGTAAAAGGAAGAAACGCAAGTCACAGCAACATTTTTCTGAAATCACTCATTAATAATTCAATTTATGTACTTGTACACGACTATTTCTTCTGTAAAAATGACAGAATATTCACATGGAAGTGGACCCCATATGAGTAAAATACTATTATAAAAAATGGGGCCACCTCCATGTGTGTAGTCTGTTATTTGTATAGAAATAAAATTTCTATAACTTCAACATTCTTCTTAATAATTAGGAGGTGTAGAGGTGGTAGCGTTGATGTGATTTCTTAAAATATAATTGGGCATAAACCATGGATGAAGTTGATGAGATTGGATCCTTTAACACCCTGTTTGATCCACGTTCTTATAAAAATCATTTTTTTAACACTCTTTTTTATCTATACGTTCTTCAATAAAATAAAATTACACGTAAATCCAAAATCTTTCCTTATTTTTTAATTACATATTTTCCATCAACGCACTATTTAAAATGTATTCTCCACTCAATAGTGTGCATCACCTAAATATGAAAATTACGTTACAACTAACAAGAAGAAGCCATGAAAAAATAGATAAAGAAGTAAAAAATAAAATAAATTTTGTTTCATCTAATGTTGCTCAAGATTCTGATAGTGCTACATAACGCAAGGATAAAGTGATCATCAAAAGAAAGAAATTGGTGTGCGTGATATTTTTAATAATGTGGATAAGACTGAGTTATCCACAAGTTTTGAAGTGAAAATTGAAAGTGTCTAATTGCTCTATTTTGTGGTTTTATCTTGGCCAAATCCGTATTTCATCTCGAGTTAGAGCAGGTTTGAAGATGTTAGCAGCATCAATTGGTCCCTTTGCTGCTCCTGTACCAATTAATAAAAAGCAATTCGGGCACCCATTAGGTAAAAAATTAGGTATTTTTAGCATAACCCTAAAAAGTATAATATTGTCACTCTTTTGGATTATCATCGCTTTTGGAACATTTCCTCAAATTCACCACAATGTTTTGTATCAGCAACAAGAAGAGCCATATCAAGGGTTATAACCTGAAATAAACTGAAGTGGAGTATCAAAAATTTGGTGTCTGTTTGGTTTTATTTTTAATGAAAATTGTTCAAAAAAGTGATAGTTTTTTGACCATTAGGTCTACAATTTATTCAAATTGTCAAAAAAAATAAAATTTAATTATCATACCGAATACCATTCATTTGACTTTATTTAGCATGAAAATTGTCGATAAAAGTGATAATTTTTTTACCATTGTGTCTAGAATTTTTCCCAATTGCCTAAAAAAAATCGGAAAATCAAAAATCACCAAAACAAATTCAATGATTGCAAGGAAAAGAGGCGCGTGAGTGTAATGATGAACGTAAAAATTAAGAAGTATAATAAACTAAAGGGAGAGACCTGCATATTACTTTTTGAATTGCCATAAGCATTTCATATCGTGTATGCATGAATAAATTTAGGGGTGGAAAATTCATGTTTCCATAAATTACAAATAAGTTTTAGTAAAATTTATATTTTTGAGTAATGAAAATTGACGAGAAATAAAATTGGGCAGAATTCGACAAATAAAAAAGAGTAACTTGGCAAATGAATCATAATCGAACCGAACAACAACAAATGAGAATAGCTAACTGTTTTCGCGCGTTTTCCAACCCGCCAACAATTACAAGAAAAGGATCAGACGATTGTGTAAAGAACAAACCTCTTGAGACAAAGTCCCAAAAAGGGGTGCGTTTACTAGTGAAGAGTTACAATTGGAAAGTAGACAAAACGTCTCCAAGGGGTGCAAGCACACGAGTACTGAGAAATGATTAAATTTAAACTAAGGAAATAAAAATTACATATTCTCTTGTCGAGAGTTTTTGATTCGGGGCTTTTCTTCTACGACTTTACTTCCTTTTATACTTCCTGGGCATCTCTTGGTTGTCGGAACTGCTTGGAACTGCTCCATTACCTTCGTAACTATCCACTTCTTTAGTGAGAAACTGCTTGTTTGGGAAGAAGTTACTTAGTAACTGTTGCCACTACTCTTGCTGTTTCTGGATCGTGGGAGCGTGTCGGGTTTACTTGACATCTGCTTCCGTAACTGCTGAATTGGATAAACTATACCTTTTAGACTTGTCTGATTTTGGGCGACTTGAGGATTTGGGCGACAATGAGGCTATCGCTCTGGGCGATTGTGCAGTACTACATTCGTTCAGCCTCTGGGCGTCCTGCGGTCTTGGGCGATGATACTCCTTTGCTCTCGGGCTTCCAATATTCATGCATTTTCTCAAGTTTCCAGATTGGGCTTTTCTTCTTGGGCCTTTTAATTGATTTTCATTGGGTCTTCATCTTGGGTTTCTCAATTGGACTTCCCTTTGACTTTGGGCTGCATTTTTAGTGTGTCAACACTAACATGATCTAGTGTATCTTCCATCTTCTGTCCTCATAGGATCTTCCTCACAGAAGATATCTCTTCTAAGATAATAAGAGAATACTCTCTAGGATATGTTTCAAGGGAAAATCGCAGTAGTGGTCCCTAACCTTTCACTTTTTGCAGAATTTATCATAACCTTCAATTTGTATCAGCAAAGTCTCTAACATTTCAAAAATATGCAGCGGAGGTCCAAATGGACGGTTTTCATCAATTTGAACATTAATTGACCAAGGAAAATGAATTTTGACCAAATTAAAAAAGGTAAAATTATAAGTAGATAATTATCATATAAGATAAATGAACAAAAAATTCAGAAATAAAAAAAGGTTTGTCTTCTTCTGCTGCCCCACCCTTTCCCACACCGCCACAACCTTGACCGTTATTAACTTTCTTCTTCTCAGAGTCGTCAACTTGTAAGAGGGCCATGATTCTCCCTCATTATTATTAGCTTTCTTCTTAGAAAAATAGCTTTTATGGTGTTGGAGGTGTGGGGGCGACGACGATAGTGAAGAGGCTGATTTATGTAACACAATTAACCAGATGGTAGGGTGTGTGAGCAACACCACCGCCTCCAACCACCATCCACCTCCCATCAACACCACCACCAACAGCTGCTATAAGCTACCGCTACCACCATCATGCCAACAACCTTTATTAATTTCTCTAAAACAAAAACATTTTTTACCTTCGAATATCACTACAATTTAGATTTGAAAATGGAGAAATAAAATAATGAAGAAAGTTCAGATTTGTGAAAAAAGTCTATCACCAATAACATTGTTCGTGCAAAACCCACAAGTGTACGTGATCGTTGACAAGTAATATGTGATGAGTTAAGAGTTATCATCGCACATAGAATAAATGTCAATCAAGTGTATTAGTTTTTATTTAGATTCAAAGTAAGCAAACAAAATAGGATTTTGGTTGTTAACTATTCTAAATTATTCTAAGAAAGCTTGTAAAATTCGTGTTTTGTGTTTCTAGGGAATGAATGTATTGGATTACGAATCCACCTATTATTATTTATTTCAATTCTCAATTATGTAGTTAGTATCTTTCATGCATTCTTGACAATTGATAAATCTATTGTAATTAATTCTCTTTTTCAAGATAAATTAAATTTATTCTAATCAAGACCCGAATATATTCATAGTCCGAATTCGAATGAATAGAACGCATTAAAGTTTAGATTATCTCAACAATTGCGCACGTGATAAATATTACTCCTAATATCTATTGCACGTATGTTAATCAAGAAATGCTCTAGACCTATTGTGAACCTCACAACACTATAACAAGCAACTATATATTTAATTGGTGATCAAGCAATCAAATAATAAAATTATGCATGCAAGATTAATGAAGAAAAACAAGAATTTAACTAACTACTAGTCTTGAATTAAAAATAAATAATAAAAGGTTTCATCTTCATCCAATACATGAAATAATTAGCCTAACATAATGTTCTGTAAATCACACAAAAAGAATTGGAAAAACATCACCTGGAATGAAAAATAATGAATGGAAAGTGAAAAATCAATTTCTTCAACCCGGACTTTGAATCTTCAATCTCTCGTAATAATAGCCTTTGAATCGTGTGCTAGACCCTTACTTGTGGTGAAAATTAGGATTTGATATGCTCTGAGTCGTTCACACCGTTCACCCTCTTAAAAAAGTAGGTTAAATTTGGTTTTTATAAGAATTTGGATAAAACCAGAAAAATTGGGCCGTTCAAGCCCATAATTAGCATGTGCGCGCGCGCCTGTTATTCCTCTATCTCGCTCGCCGTTCAAGTAGTTTGCTCCCGATAAATAAAAACTAGGTCCGTACGCACGAGAGAGGTTTTGCTTGTGCGCGCGCCTAGGCATAAATCTTCCAATTGTTGCACTCTGGTCCCTGAATTTCATTCTTTATTTATTTTGGTTCCTTCTTTGTATTTTCCCGACCCTCCATCTTCCAACTTTGTCTAATTGACTCCAAAATCTCTCCAATTATCGATACTAGGTCCGAATCATCTATAGGCATTTTGCGATTTAGTCCTCAAACTTTGTATTTGATACAATTGAGGCATTTTCTGCTATCTTTGCATTCTTTTCTCTAATTCTTCATCAAACATTGAGTTTTACCTACGTAATGAAATATAACACAAATTAGGTAGTAGTTTATCCAAAGAACAGTAAAATGTCATCATTTAGGACCTCGAATAAGTGTAGAAACTACACTTATCACACCCCCAAGCTTAATTCTTTGTTTGTCCACAAATAAAACTAAAACCTATCAAACACACGATGCTAATTACCTAATTGGTGGCCAGTCAATCAAATAAAGCAAAAATTTTAGCTAGCTAATCTGACTTTTTATTTCATGATTGAAATTATAATATTAGATCTATGCATAGCTTCAAAATCACAATATAGAAACTAAAATCTATTTCTCCAATATAAAATCGACGTGTGTGTGTGTGTGAAGAATTAAGCATATCATTATGAATTCATGAGTTGTTTCAATTCCTGACCATCAATGGTCAAATATATTCTCTCATCACGTGTAATATTCACACACCCTCAAACTTATTCTTTTCGCTCTTTTCAAGTGTGTGAACTAAGGTTGTATTCTATACTATCATCACCTCTCTAGTTTAGATAAATCTCACTAATTGCAAGTCAATATGTCAATAAATAAGGACTCTCCATTAAGTTTGATTATTTCAATCTCTATGACTTAATTAAGCTAACAATCTCTTATCAAAAGTTAAAATTTCTTAAACAAGTGTTTGAGACATAATCAAGGTATTTGGTGCGTTTGTTTCATGCACTTACTTTTTTTTTCTATATATATTTATTTCAACATTTTTTTCTTTATTTGCAGCATTTTTTCCCTTAAACTTTCTAAATGACCCATGTAACAAGTTTTAGGCTGATGACTTCCAAGTCAGTTGACTTTAAGGCAACAGGTTTTAACACCCTTACATGATTAATAATTCGAGTCATAAAGGTCACGAAGATAAATTTCCAAATAAAATGTGTTTTTTTTCTTGATTAGCGCAATGTCCCTCATTAAACACTCATCCAAGTAAAACGACATTTAACTTGAGATTTTCATTTAATTGCATCTCATTGACCTTAGACAATCAACACAAGACTTTTAATTTCACACATGAAATCCCTATTTATCTCAATATCTTCCCGCAACTAAGAAATCCCCCAAAACTATTATAAATTTGGTCTAAGGATGTAAAATTTAGTGGTTTTGGATTTAGCACCTATGGTTCACTATTTCAACCTATCCAATTATGAAATCAACTCATTCATCCGCAATGCTTAACTTAATTCATGTGCTCAATATATATTAAATTTCACATGAAAAAATAAAAATTAATCTAAGCATGCAACTTATTCACCATTCATAGATCATTAACAATTCAATGTATTTTTCATTGTCAGTCAGACCAACTAACTCACACAAGCACATAAAAAGAAAATATTTTTGAATTTTTTGAATTTTTGAATTTTTTATATATATCTAAAACAATAAGAGCACACAAAATAAATAATCATAAGAATGATACAAAAAAAAAAAAAACAAAATGAAAACAAAATAAAAATAAAAATGAAAACTCATGTTTTTCACCCCCAAACTTAAACTAGACATTATCCTCAATGTTTTAAATTTTAAATCCGCATATAAAGGGATAGGGAAAAAAATGAAGAAAATACTCCCATAATATGGCTTCTTATCCAATGACTAGCTTCATATTGCTCTTGTTGGCTTCTTGGTCAATATTGGTTTAAATGTTCCGCGACGTCATGTTTCTACACAATGCGATCAAATAATGCATTAAGACTCAAAAATTTGGAATAAGTGTTACTTAGCCCTAACATCTAATAAACCAACTAACACATCGAAGACTGAAGGGGAAACGTGGTATGGATGAAGGGTCCCTAAAATCGAATAATAAAATTTAATAAAAAACTAATCTAAATTATCCCGAATCTAAAATAGCAGAATAAATTAAAGGGATAGAAGTATTGGGTTGCCTCCCAACAAGCGCTTGTTTAAAATCTTTAGCTTGACTCTTGTTGTTTTAAGCTCTTCATGGTGGCTTGAAAATAGAGTTTTTAATCTTGCATCTTAGACACTGGTTTCATTTCTTTAGTTCATCCTTGACTCTCCAAACAATCATGTTTTCATTATTATCCATACCAATAATTCCTTCTATGTCTGGCTTACTTTTGTAGCTCTCCCAGTGATACACTCCTTGGCAATCTTCAAGTGTGATGGTTGTTTGATTGGATTTTCCATGGTGAAACTCCGCTGCTTATCTTCCACCCTCAGGACTATCTCATTAGTATCAAAATCCAGCAAAGCTCGACTTGTAGAAAAAAAATGGCCTTCCTAGGATTATTGTCATATGATATGCCTCTTCTATGTCCACAACGATGAAGTTAGCTGGAAAAATAAACTCCCCCGCTTTGATGAGCATGTCTTCGATTATTTCGTAAGGGTGCTTCAATGTTCGGTCTGCCAACTGAAGGATTATAGACGCAGCTTTGGGATTTTCTAATCCCAGTTTCCTGTAAAAAGGTAAGGGAATTAGATTAATACTTGTTCCTAAATCAATTAAGCAATTAGTGGTATTTCAATTTCCTATAGAGCAAGGTAGAGTGAAACTCCCTGGATCTTTAAGTTTGGGAGGGATCTTGCAATGAATGATCGCGCTGCACCCTTCAGATAGAGCTATCGTTTCATGTTCAGACATCTTCCTCTTTTTGGTCAACATCTCCTTCAAAAACTTGGAGTAATTTGGAGTTTGAAGAATCGCATAAATGAATGGGATGTTGACATACAGCTTTTTGAGGATTTCCAGAAATTTAGTGAACTGCATTTCTAGTTTGGTGTTTTGCATTCTTTGAAGAAAAGGTGTTGACCTACGGTTGATTCCATCTTTAATGTTTTGATTATAACAAACAAGATTAATGTTATTTCTAACAAATTGATCTTGAATGTCTATAGTTATTATTGCAAAATAATAAAATCGAAGACACGAAGTTCGAGGCCACGCAATTTGCATACAACGCTCGATGTAGAAACAAAATTGATCAAACGAGGCTATGAAGAATGATATTGCAAAACCCGCAAAAAGATGCCTCAACAGGAATCGAGACAAAAGTCGGAGTATGATCAAGCATACACGTAAAGACATTAAAGACAAAGTACTTAGATTTTTATATGTAAAGGTAAAATATTTCAATACTTGACAATGATTCGTGACGAGCTCAAGTTTTGATTTTACAATCGAAAAATCACGACAAAAAATGTTTTGCTTAAAGAATATGTTTTTCAAAGAAAAAAATCGACACATGTTTTAAATATGGCAATACCTTGAAAAACATTCTTAAAACGTTCCTCTAGTACTAACATTTGATGAATATTAAATCGAGGACGTTCCGAGCAAAAGTTGGTCGTACCGGACGTCCGGTACACTTTACCAGATGTCTGGTAAAATCAAACTTTGGCCAGTCAATTTCAACGGTCTTATTTTCTGACAAAGAAATAACGGCCAAATTGACCGTCCGGTACGGTGTGTCTGGTATGGCAGAGATTTGGACAAAATTTCACCTATAAATACCAACTCTCTTGGCATTCAATTTGAACAAATTTAGAGAGAAAATTAAGAAAGTTATTTATTGAAATTTTTTGAACTTAATTGGTTATATATTCAATCTCATTCACAAAGAATTTATTGATTGATCCAAACTAGTTTTTATCCATTTCATCAAGAATTCAATCTTCCAAAGAAACTTTTCAATCTCATCTATTTTCAAACTCTTGATAAACGTTTTCTTTGCCAACACTTATATTGAAGTGTAAATCTCTCCTCATACTTAACTTGTGTTATTTTGTTAAGAGAGATCATTGGTTGAAAACTTTGATAACAATACAAACATTTCATCATCTATCTTTTATCAAAGTTTACAACATCAACACTTAGCTTAATTCATTTGTTATCTATTGAAGTGTTTGCCTCTTTTCTTCTTGTACTCAACTTTAATTTTATCATTCGATAAGAAGAGACGATTTGAATTGTAAAATTCATTTAAATTGTGGGTCGGTTGTAGTCCCTTAAATATCAACATTGTATAAGGTTTGGTGCGCCTTGTTGTAAGTCACCGTGTGGGTCATAACGAGGTCCCGCAAAGCTCGGTAGTGTGGGTCGTGTTGAGGTCCCGAAAAGCTCAACATTGTAAAGGATCGGTACTCCTTGTTGTAAGTTACCACTTTAATACAAATTGGCCTTGCTCATGACGGAGAGCTTGGTAACGGGGACGTAGATCATTGCATTGGATTGAACCACATTAAATCGGTTTGTTATCTTTACATTATTGCACTTTACTTTAAATTGTTATTTACATTGTGCAATATCATACTTGAATTAAGATAACATATTCGCATATTTACTTATTGTTTTATACTTTGCAATTATACCTTGTGTGTTGAATTGTTTTGAGACTAAGTGTCGAAAAAGTTTCAAAAATCAATTCACCCCTCTCTTAGTTAGTTAGTCTTGGGCTAACAGAAGGGATTAGAGATGTGAGTGTTGTGCCAAAAACTGTTGTCTTAAGTTGTAGGCTGTTTGAAATTGATTGATGATCTTTCTTTGTTGCTTTTTCGGACTGTCCTACTCGTTCCTTGCTCTCGGTAGATATTTTACTGTTCTCTGTCTCCTTTCTCTTTGCAATGATTTCTGGAAACTGAACACCACTCCTAGTCGTAATGGCCTGAACCTGATTGACTGTTGGTTGCCATCGAATGAGTGAATGATGAAAGCTCAATAGTTGCATAATTCACCTCCTCAACCGCTAATACTTGTTCTTGTAGGTTCTTTTCTATGTCATTCGGAAAGGTACCTTGTGGTATGTTGGCTATTGCAGCTACTATTTGTCCCACATGTTGTTTTTTATTGAAGCTTGTTGATTATGAAAATTGGTCTCAGTCTTTGTAATGTATTGAGCTAGAAAATCTCCCAATGATGGCTTCCTTAATTGCTGTTGTTGCTGCTGCTATTGGAATCCTGGTGGTTTATTCTGTTTGTTTCATCCATGTCCTTGTCCCTAATTGTTAGATCATGAAAAGTTTGGATGGTTTCTCCAACCAGAATTATAAGTGTTGGCGTATGGATTATTTTGCTATCTCTGAAAGTTCCGCGCGTAGCTCACCTCCTTAGGCTGACTAGCATGTGTAGAGGCTAAAGGACAGCTTGTAGTAGTATGATCTACTCCATAACCTTCGCAAACAGGTGGTGATTGGTGTACCATGTTAACTGACCGGGATAGATTGTCCATTTTCATTGTAAGAACTTCCATTTGTACAGTCAGTGCTGTCATTGCATCCACGTTGCGTATCTATGATGTTTTCTTTGGAGCTTCCCTATCGGTTGGCCACATCGACTGATTTTCGGCTATTTTCTCATACAAATCATAAGCTTCATCAACGTCAAGTTTCATCACTGATCCTCCCACTGAAGCATCTACCATATTCCTAAACTTTTGTTGTAGACCGTAGTAGAAGAGATACTACTGAGCTTGCTTAGGAATGTTAAGGTTAGGACATTTTCTGAACAAATTTTTGAACATCTCCCATACCTTAGGGTAGCCCTCTAAATCTTTATGCTCGAAAGTGTGGACTTCATTTCTAATTTGGTGGACTCGAGAAGGTGGGAAGAATTTCATCTTGAATTTTTAAACCATATCAGTCCATGATTGTATGCTCCTCGGAGATAAACAAAGAAACCATTCTCTAGCAACATTTTTCAGAGTATGAGAGAATAACCGCATTTGGAAAGCATCTGCTGATACCCTTTCGTAACTGATCACCTAACATAACATGAGAAAAGCTGAAATATGTTCATGAGGGTTCTCCATGGCTTTTCCAGAAAACCTGATGTCTTGGTGATTTTGAAACAGATTTATGACATCCGGTCTAAGGTGGAAGTTAGGCTGTTCCAATGTAGGGTATACTACGGCGAGTTGCACTTGTGCATGAATTGGGTTTACATGATCCCCAACTAAAATAGGAGCTTCATTCGGGATGGCTCTATGTTGATTTGGCTGTGGTATTTGCCCTTGAAGTTGAACCTGATTTTGTGGTTGATTATGATTTGTGACTATTCTCCTTACTTGAGTTACACTCTTCTGCGATTTCTGAATGTCTTTTCAATTTCGTGATCTAACAGAAAGAGATTTGGCTCGTCAAGATTTCGCATATACCAAATTTGCCTGGAAATAAAATTAAGACACATGAGAACTCAGAAGTATAATAATGGCCTAAAAGCAACAACAAAAAATAAAATAAAAATTAAAGTGAATCTAAAATATCAAATACCCCATATTAACACCGTTATTCCCCGACAATGACGCCAAAAACTTGTTCGTGCAAAACCTGCAAATGTATGGATCGTTGACAAGTAATTCATGATGAGTTAAGAGTTATCATCCCACATGAAATAAATGTCAATCAAGTGTATTAGTTTTTATTTAGATTCAAAGTAAGCAAACAAAATAGGATTTTGGTTGTTAACTATTCTAAATTATTCTAAGAAAGCTTGTAAAATTCGTGTTTTGTGTTTCTAGGGAATGAATGTATTGGATTACGAATCCACCTATTATTATTTATTTCAATTCTCAATTATGTAGTTAGTATCTTTCATGCATTCTTGACAATTGATAAATCTATTGTAATTAATTCTCTTTTCCCAAATAAATTAAATCTATTCTAATCATGACCCGAATCTATTCCTAGTCTGAATTCGAATGAATAGAACGCATTACAATTTAGATTATCTCAACAATTGAACACATGATAAATATTATTCCTAATATCTATTGCACGTATGTTAATCAAGCAATGTTCTAGATCTATTGTCAGCCTTACAGCACTACAACAAGCAACTATACATTTAATTGGTGATCAAGTAATCAAATAATAAAATCATGCATGCAAGTTTAATCAAGAAAAATAAGAATCTAACTAACTACTAGTTTTGAATTAAAAATAAATAATAAAAGGTTTCATCTTCATCCCGTTCGGGTTCGGTTCGATTTTGTTCTGTTCTGTTTCGTATCATAATTAAATTTTATAACATTTATAACAACACTATATAAATACAACTAATGATATGTTCATTCATAAATTTTACAAATTAACGCAACTCAATTTAAAATTATATAAATAACAAGTTGTCCAATAAGATTAATTCAATGTCAAATACCAAAAAGTAGATACTAATATTCAAAAATTGGTTATCCATATCAATAATTCATTTGCTTCAAATGTTGGGCTAACAAAAAATTAATCTAGCTGGACTTGGCTGGTTTGTTTAATTAATTTGCTAATTTATTCAGAAAAAATTAAAATAATTTAATTAATTCAATATAAAAAATTAAAAAATATTTAGATTCGGTTCTTATTCGGTTCTTCGGCTAGAACCGAGATCGACCCAAACTCATCGGTTCTCTATTCAGATACCCGTTCGGGTATTTAACTTATGAAGAACCGCTCAGTTCGATTCAGGAGTTTTGTCCAACCCTAGTAGCTATGAATGTGGAGAGATATCTAATGTGGTAGAACTACAACACTATGAGGAGTTAGAGGACAAGTTACATGTAGCTATGAAGGTGGAGAGACAGTTGAAGAAGAAGGGAACATCTAGATACCCATTAGGTTCTTCGGGTTCTAATTCTTCTTGAAAACCGAAGTGGGATAACAATAGAGGTGATGGGGTTGTGTTAAAAGGTAAAATTGAGCTATCAAAAGGAAGAGAGTTGCTAGCAAAGTTATACCCAATGCGGATTCCCATCCCCCTCAAAATCGGGATATCAAGTGCTTTAGGTGTTTGAGATCGGGACACATTACTTCTCAATGTTCAAAAAAAGGGCGATGATCTTGCACAACGATGGAGAAATAATGAGTGATAGTGAGGGTAAGAGTGATTATGATGACATGCCAGAATTGGAATATGCTAGCGATGATGAAAAAGTGGAGTATGCAGTAGGAGAGCTGTTGGTTATACGACGAGCTCTTGATGCTCAAATCAAAGTGGATGACTTGGACCAACAAAAGGAGAACATATTTCATACGAGATGTCACGTCAACAACAAGATATGTAGTATGATTATTGACAGGAATAGTTGTACCAATGTGGCTAGCACTACACTTATTGAGAAATTGAGATTAACTATGCTAAAATATCATAGGCCTTACAAATTGCAATTGTTGAATGAATGTGGAGAGGTTAAAGTGAATAGGCAGGTGTTGGTGAGTTTCTCAATTGGAAGGTATCACGATGAAGTGATGTGTGATGTAGTTCTCATGCATGCCTAGCATATTTTGTTAGGGAGGTCATGGCAATATGATAGGAAGATGATTCATGACAGGTGCAAAAATAGGTACAATTTTACTAAAGATGAAAAATCTATTATTCTTACTAAAGATGAAAAATCTATTATTCTTACACAGTTGACACCACAACAAGTGTATGAAGATCAAATCAAATTGAAAAGTGAAGAAGAAAAAGATTGAGAGAAAAAGGGAGTGAAGTTGATCTTTCACAATAAGAGAAGAAGAGAGAAGTAGTAAGGCGGCTAAAAGTGAGAAAAAAAGAATAAAGTCACAAGAGATGAAAGAAAAAGTGTCTTATGAGATGAGAGAAAAGTCTTCTTTGCAAAAAGAAGTGAATTGAAGAGGGCAGCAGTTGAGAACCAACTTATGATCTTGTTGGTTTATAAGGAGTCACTCCCCAATCTTGAGGAATCTAATACATTCCTTCTTAATTTGGCTACTTCTTTTTTTGTAGGAATTCGAAGACATGTTCCCGGAGAATATGCCTAGTGGGCTACCACCCGATCGAGGTATTGAACATTAAATTGATTTCGTACTTGGAGTTGCCATTCCAAACAAGCCAGCTTATCGAAGTAATTTCAAGGAGACTAAGGAACTTCAAAAGTAAGTGGAAGAATTGATGAGCAAAGAGTATTTAAGGGAAAGTATAAGTCCATGTGCCGTATCAGTACTACTTGTGCCAAAGAAAGATAGAACCTAAAGGATGTGTGTCGACTACGGGGCCATCAACGATATAAAGGTAAAGTATTGTCATCCTATTCCTAAGTTAGATGATTGATGAATTATATGGATCATGCATATTTAGTAAAATTGATCTTAAAAGTAGTTATCATCATATTAGGACGAGGAAATGAGATGAATGGAAAATAGCTTTTAAAACTAAATATAGATTGTATGATTGGTTAGTCGTGCCATTTGGATTTACTAATACACCTAGAACATTTTTGAAATTAATGAATCATGTTTTACATGCATTCATAGGTAAATCTTTAGTAGTTTATTTTGATGAAATCTTGGTATATAGTAAGGATCTAAATGAACATATATGGCATTTAAGATGTGTACTTGTGATCTTAAGGCAGGAACAACTTTATGCTAACTTCAAGAAGTGCACAGTTTGTATGGAAAAAGTTATTTTTTTGATTATGCCGTTGGTGCAAAGGGTATTGAAGTGGATGAGGAGAAAATCAAAGCCATCAAGGAGTGGCCAATACCTAAAAGCATAACTGAAGTAAGAAGCTTTCATAGGTTAGCTAGTTTTTATATGCATTTTGTTAAAGACTTTAACACACTTGCCACATCACTCACGAAAATTGTAAAGAAAAGTATAGGATTTCATTGGGGCGTTGAACAAGAACATGCTTTTAATACTATTGAAGATAGGTTGTGTACTATATCGGTTTAATCATTACTTAACTTTAACAATACTTTTGATATTGAACGTGATACCTCATGTATAGGTATTGGAGCTATTTTGATGCAGGATAAAAGACCAATAACCTACTTTAGTGAAAAGCTAAGTAGAGCAGCTCCTAACTATCCTGCATATGACAAGGAGATGTATGCACTCATTCGAGCTTTGGAAACATGGCAGCATTACATATAGCCAAAGGAGTTCATGATTCACATCGATCATGAGTCCTTGAAGCATTTAAGAGGTCAACGTAAGCTAAACAAGAGACATGCAAGGTCAATGGATTTCATCGAGACATTTCCTTATGTTATTCGGTAAAAAGAAGGTAAAAAAAAATGTGGTAGCGAATGGTTTGTCAAGGAGGTACGTACTTCTAACTTCTTTAGGTGCAAAATTGCTAGGATTTGAATATGTTAAAGACATGTATACTAATGATCCAGATTTTTCTAATATATACGAATCATATGATAAGGGTACTATGGATAGATTCTTTAGGCATGATAGGTATTTATTTTGGGAAAATAAGTTATGTGTTCCTAAATGTTTAATGAGAGAATTATCAGTACGCGAAGTACATATTGGAGGTCTAATGGGTAATTTTAAGGTTAAGAAGACCTTAGAGATGTTAGGCGAACATTTTTATGCCTAAGATGAAAGCCAATATTGATCAAATTTATAGTAGATGAATCACTTGTAAAAATGCTAAATCTAGGGTTTTACCTTAGGGTTTGTATACGTCATTACCTATTCCTAGTGAACTTTTGGTTGATGTGTCTAGATTTTGTGTTGGGTTTACCTAGGACTAAGAAAGAAAGAGATTCAATATTTGTGGTGGTAGATGGATTTAGTAAAATGGATAATTTCATTCCATATCATAAAACTGATGAAGTCACTAATATTGCAGATTTACTGTTTAAGGAAGTGGTGCGCTTACATAGGGTACCTAGGAGTATTATATCGGATACGGATGTTAAGTTCTTTAGTAATTTATGGAAGGATTTGTAAATTAAGTTAGGAACTAAGCTATTATTTTCTATGACTTGTCATCCACAAACGAATGGGCAAACTGAGATTGTTAATAGGACTATGATACAACTATAGTGCACTATAATCAATATAAACTTGAAGAGTTGGGAGGATTGCTTGTCATTCATAGAATTTGCATATAATATGGTCACACATTCTACTGCTTCTTATACTCCGTTTGAAATTTTTTATGGTTTTAATCCACTAATACCTTTGGATTTAATTCATTTACCCATTGATGAGAAATTTAGCTTAGATGGAAGGAAGAAGGCTGAGTTGGTAAGATCCCTCCATGAAAAGGTACAGTACCGGATTGAAAAGAAAAATGAGCATTATGATTCTCAAGCAAATAAGAGACGAAAGTGTGTTACATTTGAACCAGGAAATTGATTTTTGGTGCATATAAGAAATAAGCATTTTCCAGCTCAAATGAAGTCAAAGTTGCAATCAAGAGGCGATGGACTAATCCAAGTGCTTAAAAAGATCAATGGCAATGTCTATAAGTTGGACCTTAAAGGTAAGTATAACATTTTTGCTACTTTCAATATCTATTATCTTTCATCTTTAATACAGGTGGAGATTCGAGAATGAATCATTTTGAAGAGGGAAGGAATGATAAGATCCAATGTATGAGAGTTAGCGAGGGCAAAGATCCGTTGATCGTGGAGGAAGGACCAATGTTGAGGTCCCGGGCAAAGAAGGTCAAGGAAGGTGATTACTTGCTCAAGCTACGGTGGATGAAACATCGATCACAACAAGCAAAGGAATAAGTTTCATATTGGGCTTGGAAGAAGAAACAAGATGGATAAACTTAGTCCAAGCAGCGAGCGAAAAAGGTGAAAGTATGCAACCGCATAGTATTCCTAGGCATGCGACCGCATGCCTCTATACCGAGAATCAGAGTGACACTTTTGGATGAACTATGAGACCACATGTCCATACACTATGCGGCCACATTCTGGGGCAGATTTTTCAATTTTTGCAAAAAATCTTAGTTTATTTAAAATTCTAATTTTATAGTAATTCTTGATATTTTGAATATTAGTTATGTTTTTAATTAGGTTTTATGAGTTCCATATAAATAGAACTCATTCAATCCATTGTAGGAAAAACATATAATTTGAGATATATTATTACCAAGTATATTGCTTTTTTCTCGTTCTTCACCAAATTAATTTCGAACTTGAATTAAATTCTTGCGACGTTCAACAATTCAAGTAAGGTTAATAACTTCCACGAAGTCACGATATTGTTGCAATTGTCTTGGTTCTTTGGTTTAATAATTTATTGAGTCGAACTTTTTTTCAAATGTTGATTTTTCGCTTTCTTGGGCTTGATCTAATCCAACGTGGGTTTTGTAGCTTCAATTCCTAGGTGGGTTCGTATCATATAATCTCTTCTTTACTTTTATATTATTTAACAAATTTATTGAAAGTGTAGAATTTAAATCATTGAAACGGATGGAAAATTGCATCAGTGATTCCTAACCTTTCACTTTTTTACTGACTTTATCCTAATCTTTAATTTGTGCCAACGAAAGTCCCTAACCTTTTAAGAATATGCAGCAGAGGCCCAAATGGATGGTTTGACCATTATTTGACCAAGAAAAATGAATTTTACCCAAATTAAAAAGGGTAAAATTGTAACTTGATAAATACCATATTAAATAAATGAACTAAGAAACCAAAAAAAAAAGGTTGTCTTCTCTAGCTACCCCACCCCACCCCCGCCACATCCTCTTTTCTCCTATAGAATATGTTTTTGCATTTAGATTTAAAATTAGTCTCCTAAACCCACCCCAAATGTGTAATTTCATATATGAACTAGGTAATTTCATCCTAAAATCTAAAATTCTCCATTTTTTCAAATGTTGATTTTTTTCGTTTCAAATTTAAATTGCAGTGATGTTCATCGAAAGAAAGAAGTGTGATAATGTTTGATAAGTGTAGTTTCTACACTTATTTGATGTCCTAAATGATGATATTTTATTGTTTTTTGGATAAAATACTACCTGATTTGTGTTATATTTCATTTCGTAGGTAAAACTCAATGTTTGATGAAGAATTGAAGTAAAGAATGCAAAGATATCGGAAAATGCCTCCATTGTATCAAATACAAAGTTTGAGGACTAAATCACAAAATGCTTATAGATGATTCGGACCTAGTATCGATGATTGGAGATATGTTGAAGTCAATTAGACGAAGTTGGAAGATGGAGGGTCAAGAAAATACAAAGAAGGAACCAAAATAAATAAAGAATGAAATTCGGGGACCAAAGTGCAACAATTGGAAGATTTTATGCATGCGCGCGCGCACAGGTAAAATCTCTTTCGCGCACGCATGAGCTTAATTTTTATTACCGAGAACAAACTACTTGAACGGCGCTCACGCAAGGAATAACACACAGCGCGCGCGCAGGCCAGTTCTGGGCCCGAACGACCTAATTTTCTAGTTTTATCCAAATTCTTATAAAAACCAAATTTAACCTACTTTTTAAGGGGGTGAACGACTCAGAGCATATCAAATCCTAATTTTCACCACAAGTAAAGGTCTAACACACGATTCAAAGGAGATTATTATAAGAGATTGAAGATTTAAAGTCTTGGTTGAAAAAATACAAAGAAGAATGTTGTATTTCTACCACATTAGCTATCTTCATATTCAAACCATTCAATAATTGGCCCAGGTGGCATCTTGATCCTCCTCAACATTCGCTCTAATCAAGGCAATCTCCATGTCCTTATGATAATCCTCCACACTCCTAGATCCTTGATAAAGGCTTTGTAATTTTTTATAATCCTCCACACTCCATGTCATCTTCCTCATGATAGCTTTCAATTCTCTCCTTATTTCAATAGGTCTCTCAGGATTCCTCATCCTAGATGTTGCTATTTGATCCCACTAAATGACAACATAATCAGTAAACTCAACGATATCAAGTTTTACCTTCTTCTTCAAGTAGTTATGGCAATCAAATATAAGCTATATCTTCTTTTCTCACTCCAAATATACCTCCAGATCGCTTCTTTCTTTGAATGGAGTAATTGTCCTTTTAAAATTGCCTATATTTCTATCATCCTATCATACATATCTCCTCTATTCCTCACACTTCCTATTTGAGCCTCCACCAATGCATCATTAACAATCCCACTACCTACTTCAAGTTCACCACCAATATCTGCTCTACGATCCCGCCTACCTTGCCTCCTTGTGTTAGGAACTTCTCTAAGTTGTTCCCTACAAAAATTAGCAAACAATGTGTCTTACCTCTCTATCCACTCATCTTTTGTATCCATTTTATCTCCCATATGACAAAACAACATTTCAAATCGTCGTATCATCTCCTTCATCATGATGACTTGACTATCCTTCCCACTTGAAGTAGAATCGTCTCTGTTAGACATCTTAAATCTAGTTTAATATTTGCCTCATGTGTGTACACTCGTGTATCACTCAATTTGACTTTTCCCTCTATTAGTCTCACTACTCTGCCTTTTTTCACTCAATGCTTTCTTGCAAGTGTTTCAAAGAATTAATTCGATCTCAATCAAAAATTTCAAACTTTGTGGAGTTCAAACAACGAATTAAGTAAGGAAAGTGATTTAGAATGACTCAAGATAGTAGGAATTTGAATTTTGAATGAAAAGATAAGGATAAATTCAATAAAGTATTTCTTGAATTCGGATCGGACACTTTTTCTTATATAAGTGCGCGAGAATTCAACAAATGGCCAAAACAATTGAAAAAGAATTGATTTGGGCAATAATTTAGCGCACACACAACTTTTGAATTTTTTTTTATTTTTGTATTTTAATTGGATTGAATGACTCAAAGATGAAGAATACAAAGAACGAAGATAAGGACTCAAACAAAAAAAAAAGGAATTAAATGATACAACCTTGATTTTTGGAGCCAAGCTTTGATACCAATTGATACGAACCCATGTAGCCGTTGAAGCTATGAAACCTACGACAAATTAGATCAAGCTCAAGAAAGCCAATAATCAACGTTTGAAAGAAAACTCAACCCAATAAATTATTCAACCAAAGAACCAAGACAATTGCAACGATATTTCGACCCTGTGATCACAAAACTCATGAACCTTACTTGAATTGTTTAACGTCCCAAGAATTTAATTCTTGATAAGTTTGAAATTAATTGGATGAAGAACGAGAAGAAAGCAATATACCTCGCAATAATATCTCTCAACTTGTGTGTTTTTGTTTTACATTGAATGAAATGTGTTCTATTCATATGGAACTTATAAAACCTAATTAAAAAACAGAACTAATATTCAAAATATAAAGAATTACCATAAAACTAGAGATATAAACTAAGATTTTTTCCAAAAATTTAAAAATTCGCCCCAGAATTGTGCTATGCGGTTGCTAGTGTATAGACATGCGGTCGCATAGTTCATTCAAAAGTGCCACTCTGATTCTCGGTATAAAGACATGCGGTCGCATGGCTAGGAATACTATGTAGTCGCATAGTTATTTTTTTCAGCTTTCTCATCCGCTGCTTGGACCAAGTTGATCCATTTTATTTCTTCTTCCAAGTCCACCATAAACTTGTTCCTTTTGTTTGTTGTGATCAATATTTCAACAAACGTAGCTTGAGCAAGCAATCCCATAGCTTCCTTGACCTTCTTTGCCTGTGACTTTGTCATAGGTCATTTTTCCAACTATTCCTTGCTCTTACTATATTTCGTACCTTAGATATCATCATTATATGAATTGGCATGGAAGAACAAATGAAAATGGATTAATGTATTAAAATTTAGATTTTAGAAGAATGGGTAAATGAATTAGTCTAGGTAGAAGTAAAGTATTGCTTACACAACGAGTAGTTTCATCGATGGAACTTCGATTTCACTAATATTTATTTTGTAGATGTTATATAATGCTTAAGGTAAGCTACAGAGGACAAGTAAATAAATAAAAATCACATAATTGAAGATAAACTTCTTAGCAAACAACATTTTTTGTACACTTGTGTCGATTTTATTGTCTAGTCTTGGCTTCGCAAGAACCTTAATACATTTACTTGTTTTCGCTCTTGACAATGCAATATGTAGCTATCCATGTGAAAATATAGGCTACAAAAGATATATTCCAACACATTCTAAAGTTTGTCCATGGAACTTGTTTATAGTCATTGCAAAGTATGGACGTATTGAAAATTGTGTTCTTTTAAATGAAAATGCGATTTTATGAGATTCTAACGAAGTAAAAGGGATACGGGATAAAAAGACTCTATTTCCTCTATATTCTCCAATAGCAATCTCTGCATGAATCACATTCTGTTCCAAGTTTTTGCATATCAATCTTGTTCTATTACACAATCATTCTGCAAGATTAATATTTCTGAGTAATATTACAGGATAGTCTATCTTAAGAACTAATTCATGTGGTAGTATACCATTTATGGTTAAAGAATTGAAGAAATCTTCTTGGATGCATTATTCAGTTTTATCTAACGTTTTGCCAAAGCTATAGTAAGTAAAATCATCACCTGGAAAATGTTCTATCAAAATACTATTTATGTCATCAACATGCTCATTTTTGGGACAAAAATAACTCAATTAATCATACACTGGAGGTTTTTTGAATAGCAATCTATTTTAGGGAATACAATATCAATTAATTTATGTAATGAAATATTGTTTTTTCATAATCTAGAGTGATATTAGAACAAAGCTTAATCATAACACAAGAATGTTGTTTTTTTGTTCCATTACCAATCCAAAGTAAATATTCACAAAAAGGAGGATTTAAGAGGGCTCGCATATTTTGAACTAATCTTTTTTTTTTTTTTTTTTTTTTGTAAAAAGAGGCCACATGTAAGAATTAACTAAGCTTGACACAATTATATTGTCCTTACCCCCCTCATTGGACAACAAGTAAAATTTGTCGAAAATCCATATCTAAAACAATTAATTTCCCCAAATGGCAATTCAATCACTTATATCTCTTAACATTTTGTTTGAAGCTTCGACAACTTTGCAATTTATCATCGAAGCTTCATCCCATATAATTAGCTGTGTCATTCTAAATAAATAAGAGAGAGCAGATTATTTACATATTGAACAAATATTATCATTATCAATATGAAGTGGGGTTTTGAACCTTGAACGTGTTGTTCGACCTCCTAGTAATAAACCATTAACCAATCCCGACTAGGTAGTTGCTAAAGCAACTAAATTTCTTGATCTAACAACTACAAGCAATTCACAATATAAAAAGGATTTTCCTGTTCCACCTGGACCATAAACAAAATATATATATGACCAACATTATCAAAAAATTTACTTAAGATTGCATCATATGCAACTCTTTACTCTTGGTTAAGGTTATTTGCACATAAAAGATCAGCTTCAAATATTAATATTCCTAATTCTTCATTAATCATTCTTTCAAATACTTCGTCTTGCTGCACATTAATATCATAAATAGCTAATCCATAGTCATTTAAAATTTTTCCTAAAGATTCTAAAAATGAATTTATAGATTGTAATGTTGTTAGTTCCACATCACGTAAAATCACGTCATTCTGTAAATAATCTTCAAACAAATAGATGTGGTTATTCTATTGAGGATTAGATGTCAGTTGGCTTCACGCTGCTAGTGTTGTTCCGAGATCAAGTCTGTTAGTCATATTTTCACCGGCAGTAACATCTCTGATCAAGTATGACAATATTTTGGGAACATTTTTTAGGTACCTATGAGTTCAGGATAGGGAATTAGACAGATGTTCTAGAGATAGAGGTATTCTGGAAAGTATGTTTGACGTGGACATATACACACTATCATTCATCTACTGGTACTTTGGTTTCTATTGACAGAGAGGTATGGTGCAAAGCATAAGAGGATTCGCATGACAGCTAGACGTATTGATAAGAATGTAAAATGCATATTTTTTCATCCTTATTTTATGTGTTCATATGATTAATTAGTGTAAAAAAACGTACTCATTACGTTCATATTTTAATCTGGGTGGCAATTCTATGGATATGACGTAATTTGAAATAAATAAGTGAACAATGGCCAAAATGAAAGAAAATGAAGTTTAGGGACTGAAATGTAAATACACAAAAGTTGTGTTGAACCAAACGATGAAGATTTGAGAGTTCTAGGTGTTCACGAAAATATGATCGCTTTATAAATCACTACAAGTACACGATTCGTTAACAAGTAATAAAGTGAAAATTGTAAAATTTTGAGTATCGTCCCACGATGATTGACTTAACTTGATTTCTATTACCAAGATCTTAACCGAATCTATTAAACTTCATATGATTGATGATTTGAATTTTATAACTCAACTAAAACTAAATTGCAAATTAAACTAATATTTTTATCAAGTGGAAGTTAGCAAGGAAACGCTTCTCCGCATCACTACCAGCAGTCTGAACTTCCTGTCTAACAGTCTCCACCTCCTCAATTAATCTGGCCACTTTGGAGTTCAAGTCTCCTACCTACCCTTTTAGAGCAACATTCTCTTTATTCGCCTTATCTAAGGCTTCAGCTGCAAGACGTTGATCGACATCGGATGTCTTCACTCATTTCGTAAGCAAGGCCAGCTCACTCTAAGATAGGTGGACCTCCTTCTTCGACTTCTCAATTTCCTCTAAGGCAGACTTTTTCTTCAGAGCCTCTGCCTCAGCCTTGGCCGCACTCACAATTTCCTCAATTTGGAAGGCTTTATTCACAAATTTCTTATTTCTTCGTTAAAGGTTTTTAAAGAAGGTTTTAGCCTCTATGGCTATACCAAAGGCCCTCCCCACCTAGATCACCATCGTGGAGAAGACATCAACTGCATCGCTGGTCTCCAAGAAGTCTTACCACCTCTCCGTCCAGTACTCGTGAAAAGTCACAGTGGCAATTTTAACCTTTGGATGAAGTAATGAAAGACTCTCAAGAGCCAGCTCCTCACTTCTAGCCTTGACGGTGAGCCTTTTTCTTACGGGAGCCTCATAGGCTGTTGAGTCACTAGCGGACTTGGCCATCTTAGTTGGCTCATGCCTCTAGGGCTCCATGATAGATGGCATCTTCTGCCCCCTAGAGGCCACAACAATTGAAGCTGCCATCAGCTTTCCCTAGGTGGGATGCTGGAATGAGGCGACGAAACATTGTTGGAGCCGTCGACCCTGGTGGTGGAGAACATTTGTTTTTCTTGGGCTCCTCCACTACTTTATTTTTCCCTTTATCCACTTGGGGACTTTTTCTTGACTGCCTACCTCACGAAAAACCCTCTTAACCTTGTCCTTCACCTATTTGGTTGCCAAAGATGAGGGCTTCAACCTCTTTTTTGCCGAAGGTAGATGTGGAAACCAGTATAGTGGCCATATCAAAAGTGGGGTACCTCATCTTCTCAAAATTTTTCACAAAAAGCAAACAATGGGGTTAGACATGAATAGATGGACAATGCTAATTAAAATGGAGGATAAGTATACAAATGAAAAATGCAATACCTTTCTTAGCCATCAGACAAAAATCTTCAAAAAAATCCTCGAAAGTATCAAATTCTAGAAGTCTCGTGAGGAGGATTGTCGTTGACATCGGAGAGGGTTTCCCAGTTGCTCTCTGATAGTTTGAAGAGCTCAGCTAACCCTACAAAGCAACAAAGAGGCATTAAAAATTAGATCTAGTTAGCCAGTAAAAGTAAAAGAAAGAAACCAACACTCACTGGCTTCGGAGTATGTGGTTAGGATTTTGACGTGGGGAATGGTATTATCCTCACACTCTTGCCACTTTCCCCTGACCCAGAACCACATCTCTTTCCATCCCCTGATGGAGGAGGGTAGGCCCAGAACGAATGAGGAATGTGATCCCTACGGGCACAAAGAGTACCACCCACTCAAATCCTCCTTACCTAAGACTCGAGGCTAAAAGATGGTTTAGAAAACATGCAGGGACATGTCCTCACCCATGGAAGTCTCCTTTTATAGGAAGTATGATCGTTCCAATTGGGCCCAGGCATTGGGGACGAGCTGGGTAGGGGCCAGCCCGTACAATCTAAGGACGGCCCAGAAAAATGGGTGTAAAGGCAAGTGAAGCCCAGCTTTTAATAGGAATTCGCTAATGGAGACACAACTCTACCTCGAATAGCAGGTTCACTCATTAGGAAAAGTTTTGCTAAATTTTGGTAATGATAAAACTCTAGAAAAATTGCAAGAAAATGAACTTGGGCACAAAGAGGAGAAACTGGAAGAATCTTAAAGAATAAAAACTTGGAGAAAATTTGAAGTTTAAATAATGATCGTGTTGAGATTCATGAAGAGAAAAATGATTTTCCCAACAAATGTTAGCCTTTTATAGGCAGGGCCTCTTAATCCTAGCTGTTGGATGATGATCCGCTCATCTAACCGTTCGTTTAAAGATCAGATCTGAGCCATTCATCGCATATGTCACTTCGTCTTCTGTGATTCAGATCATAGCATCTACTCCACACGCCCTTGTGTGCTTGAAGTTCGCGAAGCACGTGGGAGACATCCTTCATTGCATATTAAAAAGGCGATGGTTGCGTGCATAGGAAGTTGAACCACTTTCAGCTATCTTTCTTGAAAACGTACCACGATAGCAAATCATTTGGGCGCAATAACTAAGGAAACTTCGTGTTCCTCAAACGCGATAAATTCAAACTTCTCGTAATCATCAATACTGAGGCTAGGAGGGTCAGAAATACCCTCTTCATCCAGTTCGAACGAAGCTTCAGCCTTGTAAATGCATTTCAGCCTTACGAAAGCACTTCGAAATTCCTATGCTCCGCTGAACCTTTTTCAAACTGTTCTAGAAAGCGAGATGTTCCCAAATATGTGGATTTAAGATAACACTATTAGGAGGTTAGCATAAGTTACGTACATTGGAGATCACAACATGATGAAAGCCACCCACTAACAAAACTTTATCTACCTCCAAATTCTGCATTACATAAATAAATATGTTTAAACTTGGGGGACTATTGTTTCGCCTCGTCTCCAAAGTTCCAAGTCAATGTGCCACGTAGCAATCCACATAGACAAAAAATCAACAGATATCCACTGGTCAAAATCCAACGAGGTTGTGAAGATTATCGAGGTATTACCTCACCTAGCAAAGCTCTGCACCTGGTTTGAGATGCTATTTAAAGAAACGATGAAAGAGCTGAAGCTCTCTACTCAAAGGACCATTTCCAAAGCTCTCAGTTGAAAGGATCTTATTCTCATGTCTTGAACTCTCAGATATGGAATCAAGAAGAAATATAATGAAATTTTATTACAAACGATTGTATTTCCATTTTACATCATACACTTAGTAGGAAAAGTATATGAGTCGATGGTCTTATAATTTACAATATCCTTTTATTTTCTATCTTTCCACATAGTTATAGTTTTGTTCTCGTATGGTGGTCATTGTTAGTGTGATCATATTTGTTTTACCTACTGGAGCTCGAACATCTTTGTCTCTTGTCGTGAAGCACTTCCCGCGTCTAAATCTACCTCTTTTCTCACCGTTTCTCCGGTAGATATGAGTCGAAATTGGTTTGACGTGGCGGAGTGGGCCCGACATCTGTTGACTCATTTTTCGAGGTCAAAAATATCTTCATAAATTAGGATTGATTGGTATAATTAACCTTAATTAGTTGATTCTTTGTGCTTAGCATCAATTAGCATAAATTTTTAATTGTTACCTTTGTAGTCACCCCCTCCTTATAAAATGATGACCACTTATATAGTTTATACACACATCAGATTATATAGATATTCTCCACTTCCCTCTTCTTTTTCCATACTTTTCTTATTTCAAAATGGTATGTGACCGTTCTTCAAGTTCTAGTGTTTTAATATCAGAAATAGAGTCAAAGACACTCTCTTTCTTAGCACACTTCTGGTTCTTAGGTCTTGATGTTCTTCCATCAATTTTGAAGCTTCTATTAATCGGTTTTTGATGTTTTAGCACCTCTAATCGATTCACGGGCTTCCCTTGATTCATTTTCTAGAACATTTGTGACCTTCATTTGTTTTAATTCGATTAGCACCATTCTTTTATGGCTTCCACTTATGATGTTAACTTTACTTATCATATCGATATTGTTTGGGATAGCACTAACTATAATATTTGGGCCCGATAGATGTCGGTATTTTTGGTTGGTCGTAGATTGTGACGTTTTGTTACTGGTGACAAAACAGAGATAATGAAAATTGAAAAGAAATCTGTGGAGATGTTTAATGAGCGTCTTGAGATGTGGAATGTAACTCATTGTAAAACTTTATCGTAATTCATTAATACTCATATTCCTTTTATTCAAAGTCCTCTTCCAAATTTTGAAATGCCAAACTTACTTGGGATATTTTAGCAAATCGATACAATTGCTATAATGACGTCATTCTCCATTTTAGTTGGAGTCCAATTTGTATCAATTGCATCAAGAGCCTAGTTAATCCATTGCTGAGTTTCACTCTCAAGTTAGTAGTCTATGGGATCAACTTTCTTAGGCTGATTCATCTTTATGATGATAAATCTGCTAAACTCTTCTTAAAGAATTGGAATCATTGACTGTTCCATTTTATGAAGCATGTTCGACGTGACTTTGAGAATACTAGAGTCACATTGATTCGTTGCTCTACACTGCCAACACTTGATGTTGCTCTTATTGAGCTTATACTGATGAGACACTTCAGAAGACTCGTCGAGTTCATTCTTCTGGTTATGGTTGTTGCACCTAGTTTAGTTTCTATAGTTGTGATTGTTGCTCCTTCCAAGCCACATCGTTTCATTGGTCAATGTCACTATTGTAAGGAAGAAGGTTATCCGATTTCTGATTGTGCCAAGAAAAAGGCTAAGGATGCCAGATGATGTACACATACCTCTACTCGACGATTGTTCCTACTACGTTCGGAGTCTTCCTCTACAACTACTTTATCATCCCTTACCGCAGTTGATCTTTGTTAACTTATGGTTAACTTTAACCTTAATGTTTTTATCATAACAAACAAGTTAATATTATTTACTGACAATTGAATTTCAATGATCATAGTCTTTAAAACATTCTATCATAAATCGATTGATCGTGGTCAAAATATCTTAAATCAATATTATTATTGCAAATTGGACTCACAAAGAAGGTCAAAATCGAACTCAGGTCTTCCAAGCATTCAAGACAAAATTCTTCTAGACAAGAGCTTAAAAGTTAAATTTCAAAGAAAGATTAAGACGAGAGCTTAAGAGCTAAACTTCAAAGAAATATCAAAAGCTAGGCTTTTAGACTAAATGTGAAAGTACTAAAACTTTGATCTTTAGCAATGAGTGATAAAAGCTCAAAAACTATTTTATGCACCAAATTGGAATTTGATATCACTTGCATAAAATATTTTGGTCAAAGGTAAAAATGATTTTCAAAATTATTATTTGAATTTAGATCATTTTTTTTAAAACATCATTTACCTTGAAAAACTATTTAAATACACTTCAAAAATCCACATGTTCAAAACATTTGAATCAGATCGAAAGGGGTCAAATTGGGAAAAACAGTCTGGCAAACAAGTCAATTAGACAAGTTGACCGAATATGCAACGGTTCAAAATCTAACCGTCTGAATTTTGTCCCTTTTATCCAATGGATATATTTCACCCATTGACCGATCCCTCATTCAATTGGACATAAAGTTTTGCAAATTGTCCTATATTAATAGGTTTTCTTTTACAATCAATAAAAGCTTATTCAAGTGCCTTAAAAGAAAGAAATATATGAGCCATTCTTTGAACTTACATTGCATTTATTTCTTCTACTTCTTTACATCAGAAATTTTGATTGATTGAATCAAAATTTTAAATTGGTGTGTTGTCGTAGGCACCCAAAATAGTCCTTAAACCTCTAAAACTACTGTAGTAATGGAAGTAAAGGTCGATCCAACGAAAAGTGTGCAATTCAACAATTTATGCTTCATATAATGATTGGGGGTTTTGTTTATAACGAAATCAATCTTATAACAAATAACAATGTAAATTAACGAGTTGTATTAAATCAATGAAACGGGTCTTGATCAAAGTCAACTTCCACCATTGGAGATTTATAACCATTCATCAATCTACAAGAAATAATCAATTCACATTCACAATATTCATCGTTGGAATAAATTCTTATTTCTCCTTAATTTTAGTTAATCAGAAACCAGCGTTCTAATTAACCATAATTATCAAATAATCTCAGATCAGCACTAAAGATTCAATTTAATAACAACTTGAAACAATAGAAAAATCGATGAACTAGATAATACAAACACCATCGGTTGCATTCAATCTATTTAAACATTCTTCTTAAGATTTAGTAACCTCTATCGCAGAAAATTATCAAATCCTAATGCTTCACAAGTTAAATGATTCAAACAATTACGGATTTGAGATTCAACTTAGCTATAGATGTGGAGAAGAACCAAAACAGAATGGTTCCGTGCGATGTGTGAAAAACTAATAGATCTCTTAGCAATCAAACATGGCAATCATAAAATTATGCATAGAAGAATATTCAATACTGAAAATATAAATTAAACAATGAAAATATGTGGATCTCATAGTTATAATATTTTCCAAGGCTTCAATATCCTTCAATCAAGCACCAAGAGTTAGTTACACATGATAGATCTAAGAAAAATAGAGAGAAAATAGGTTGAATGTGTTTTCCTATCTTTTTCGTCCGTTTTAGGGTTGATAAGTCGTGCAAGATATGTTACCAAAGAAGTTTGAGTCGTATAAGGAAAGTGGAGTTTCGGGTCCAAAATGAACCATGCATACGCATAGTTTAATTCTTGCGTACACACAATGTACTAAAAATAACCTCAGTAGTTATGTTTTTGCATCTCGCGTATGCATGTCCTGCAGGCCTGTGCGTACGCACAGTACAAAATTCTCCTCTCGAACAACTTTCAATGTTTTGACCATATCTTCCTCTTCTGATGTTCGATTAAGGTGATTCAAGATCGTTGGAAAGCTGACTCAAAGGGATACAACTTTGATTTAGATATAATTATCCAATTCAATCGTGTGCCATGTAAAAAATGGGTCTCAATATAAGGCTGAAAATCGGTGTATAACTTTTCGATTGGAAATTGATGTGTGATCATATTTTGACGATATTTCATTCCTTTGACATCTTCTTTCAACCAATTGACTCTCAAATCTTCATCGTTTGGTTTGACACAACTTTTATATATTTGCACGCTAGTCCTTGAACTTTCATTTCCTTCAACTTTGGTCCATTTTCACCTATTTCTTCCAAATTATGTCATATTCATAGAATTGCCACATAAATCAAAATATGAGCGTAATGAGTACATTTTGGCACAAAATAAACATACAAGCGTATAAAGTAAAGGGGTAAAAATATGCATTTTACATTCCTATCATAAATCATCACATTTATTGAAGTTTTCTCATTTAACATTTGAGATATTATTTATTTCTATTCAATGAAGTATTAGTCTCTCTTGTTATATAATCCATTTGTATCATTTATTAAAAGAGAAGTTTTATTGAAGAATCATTTCTCTAAACGTGTGGGTCATATTGAGGTCCCTTTAAAACTCAATATTGTCTAAGAATCGATGCTCCTTATTTGTAAGTTATCATAAACCTTGTAAGGATTTGTGATTACACTGCAAGTCAATAAATATAGTGAACATGCCTTACTTGTGAGGGAGAGTTTGGTAACGGAATATGTAGATCATTGATTTGGATCGAGCATCCATAATTATATCGCTTGCATCATCTCTTCTCTCTTACTTATTGTTATTTTATTTTTATTATTATTTAATTGATCAACTTACTCTTAACTTACTTAATTTAAGATTAAATTTTGACAAACTTTTTTAAAAGGCAATTCACCCCCTCTTGGTTAGTCATTATTAATCTATTTGTTATTGAGGCAATTGGCCATCAGTTTTATCTCGTACTCACAGTGCTTTGACCGTTTTCTCAAGTACATGCCTCTTTGTTTATTAACTAAGTCTGTTGCAATCGTATGACCCCTGATTCCTCTCTATTATTAAAATCTGTAAATCCTTTCGTTGTCATTTACACTATTGATTGTTCCCATATGTTTGGTAGTCGTGTTAGCTCCATCATTACCTCCACTTCCTTTACTCTCTTTTTTTGTTGGACAACTTGTTGAGCATGGTCTTTTTTTAACCTTTTTAACAAAGATTGTGATGTGCAAGATCAGAAGACGGGTCGCTAGTTGGGATACAGCATAAAGTTGGTCGTCTTTTTGAGCTTTCCTTCTTGCAAGTTTCCAGTTCATGTTATGTCCCACCTTTTTGTAGCTCATGTCTCTTCCATTATTTGGCAATTCCATCTAGGTTATACATCTTTATCTCATGTTCAGCCTTTAGCATCTAATGATTATTTAGAAAGAAGTTAATTTTGACTATTTGATTGTGTATCTTGTCAATTGGGAAACCAAAAGCCTTATCTTTTAATAACAACAACTCTTTATCTACTGCTCCTTTGATCTTGTCCATTTTGATGTATGGGGAGCTATCCCTACTCTTAGCAAATGAGTTCGTTATTTTGTTATCTTTATTGATAATTATTCACTCTACACATTCCATTTTCTTTTACATGATCTATCTGAGTTGTTGACTGTATTTCATAGTTTTAAGGAGATGATAAAAACTCAGTTTGATTGCATTATCAAAATATTTTGCTTTGATAATGCCATAGAGTATACGTCTGCCTCTTTTCTTAATACTCTTAAAGAGAAGACACTTTTCTCATCAATCTTGTCCATTTACTTCCTAACAAAATGGTCATGCAGAATGTAAGCATATTTATATTCTTGACATCGTAAGATCTCTTCTCATTTAAGCCTCTCTCCTGGAATTCTTTTGGGGAGAAGCTTTTCTTACAGTCTTTCATACAATCAATCTTCCTATGAGCTTCTCCACAAGAAGGTACCAAATCATTTTCTCTTGAATGTTTTTGGTTGTATTTGTCTTGTATTACTTCTACATCATAAGCGTGCCAAACTTGAATCACAATCTCGTCTCTTTATTTTCTTTGTTATGATATTGAACACAAAGGTTATCAATGTTATAACCCATCACCAAGCTTCTTTACATCTTCCATCATATTCAATCTTGGGACCACAAGCTCTTCACTAGTATATCATCGGTCATGTTTCATCCTCTGTCTCCTCCTCCTATTTTTACTGACTCCAATATAAATTTTATATTTATTCGGCCTCTATGCACATGTTGTTTTCTTACGTATGGTCCACTATGGAAGAGTCTAAGCGCATCTTACCCTTCAAGGATTTTGTCGCATCCCCAAGATTCGAACCCGTGACATTTTACTTAAGAGAGGCTTAAGTTGAATACTAGAACCAATTAGACAACTGAATTCGAAAAATGGTCCAATTAAGCTTAATCGTTGGATAGTGCGTTGTTAGATTTAACTCCGATAATATACAGTAACCTTCATTTTAGTCATATGTTTTAATTTCATTTATTTAACAAATCAAATTTATCTACATTAAATCATTTGTTTCCAATAAATTTTGGAACACGCAATGAACGGAAGGGTAAACTATAAAATAAAAAGGAAATTAAGAAAAAATTTAACTTCAAATCCTGGAGATGCAACAGAGATCTATAAGGGTTAAGATGAGCTCAAACTCTCTTATAGCGGATAGTACATAAGTTAAAAGTTTATGCACGAGGCTCGAGTCTTTACAAAAAAGCTCATTTTTTTAACAACTCGGCCTCTGTACCTTAAGTCAGAGCGCCAATCTTACTCACGGATTTCTGTCGCATCCTCAAAACTTTCTTTTAAGAGAAGCTTAAGTTGAATTATGGTCGATCAAATGACACAAAGCTCATCTTGTGGTATGAGGATTCCCCCAAGAGTATGGTATTGACTATGAGAAAACTTTTGCATCTGTTGTACGTCATACTTCTTTCAAATCTTTACTTGTAGTTTCAGCTATTTGACAATGGAGTCCATTTCAAATGGATGTGAAGAATGCATTTTTTAATAGTAACTTAGATGGAAAAGTATATCTCAAACCTCATCTAGGAGTCAGTACCATTCTCAAAAGGTTTGCCACCTTCGAAAGGCTCTTTACTGTCTAAAGCAATCTCCTTGAGCTTCATTTTCCAAGTTTAGTTCATTGTCGGCTCAACAAGGCTTCACTTTCAGCGCATAAGATTTTGCTTTGTTTATCCCTCATCTGATGCCGGGATTATCCTTCTCTTACTTTATGTTAATGATATGGTTATTACGTGCAATGATCTTTCTAGCATACTGGTACTTCAGCAGCTTTCTAGTCAATAGTTTGAGATGAAAGATTTAGGTTCTCTTAGTTATTTCTTAGGTCTTAAGATGTCATCCTGCTTAGATGGATATTATCTTTCCCAAGCTAAGTATGCATCTGAGCTCTTGTCTCGTACTGGACTAATTGATAGTAAGATTGTGGATAGCCCTTTAGAGACAAATGTCAAGCTTCTTATCGACGAATGATAACTTTTAGACGATGACACTCTTTATTGACAATTGGGTTGTAGTCTTATTTACCTAACTGTGACTCATCCCGACATTTCTTACGCAATCACCTAGGTAAATCAGTTTATATATTCTTCTCACTCAACCCACTATGCTACTATTCACTGGATTCTTTTGTACATTAAGGGGACTGTTTCGTGGGATTTATTTTTCTGCCCCACTTATCATTAGACCTTCAAGCATATTTTGACACTGATTAGGAAAGCGATCCGATTGATCATCGCTCAACTACTGGATACTGCTTCTTGCTCAACATGTCTTACGGACAGTTGTCCTCACTCTAGTATAGAAGCTGAATATTGTGTATTGGCTGATAATAATACCTCTGAACTTTTGTTTCTTTGGTGGTTATTACAGGATTTGGGTGTTTTCTTTACTAGCATTCTTCTATTCATTGTGACAACTGTAGTGCGATTCAGATTGCACATCAAAACATTTTCTATGAGCGCTCAAAACATATTGAGATAGATTTTCATTTCATTCATCATCATATCAAGCGAGATATTCTTCGATTACAATATAGTGCTTCTGCTAATCAACTTATTGACATCTTCACCAAGGCTCATCCTCGTGGACATCGTCGTGATTTGGTTTATAAACTCAAGTTGACATTTTCACTCCCATCTTAAGTTTGAGAAAGGTGTCGGTATATATTAATATATATTCCCGAATTAGAAATATCTTCCTAAATCAAGATTAATTTTTTCAATTAACCTTAATTAGTTGAATTTTTATAATTAACATAAATTTGCAATTGTTACATTTTGTATATTCTGAGGGTGTATAAACTGTAAAAGAGGTTGTCCTTCTAAAGAGGATGAACCACAACCTTGACAGTGATCATTGAGGCTGAACCTAGAAGTCAAAAGAGCAGTTTCAAGGAGCAACATAATAAGATCCTTCACTGATTAGTCATTCTTGTCTGCCTCGGCTCCTCCATGATTTTGTTTCTGCGTTGATCTCCATAATTTTCTTTCTAGACATGTAATAACTCATGCTATTATCCTCAAAGCGTGTGCCTTCATAATCCTTTTCATGTTTTCAGTCCAGCCGTACTCTCTGGTCACCAAGCGGCATGGGGAATCCACAATTCTATCTGAAACCACCACCTTCTCCATCTTATCTCCGAGAATGTCCTTGATGACCTTGCACAAGTTTTCAAATGACTTGTTTTTCTCCCCCCTCCTTTTTTTTCTCTTTCTCAGTCTAGTCATAAAGTTTCAACCCTTCCTTGTGATAGAGTAACAAAACTGATTGTATTATCTTGATTAATCATCCGTATAAATACATCAAAGAGATAACCAAAAATGGCTGAAGATCCTACAAATTAGGAAGCTGTTTACAGAACTTAATCCTATATCTAAATACATTTGAATAATACAATCTGATATGGAAGACTATCTGATAAGGAAGACTAAGTCCAACTGTTATGAATAAGTGATTATCTCTATTATGCCCCCTCAAGATGGAGCTCAGGAGAGAAGTCCAATCTTGTGCTTAAGTTGAACAAAAACGTTGTCTTGGAAGAGGCTTGGTAAGAGCACCAACAACTTCGTCATCAGATGAGACATGAGCAACACGAAGAGCACCATTTTGAACTTGATCCCGGATAAAATGAAAATCTATTGCAACATGCTTCATTCGGGAATGAAAAATTGGATTGGAGCAGAGCTGAGTTGCCCCAATATTATCACAGTAAATGACAGGGCTGTAGGGAAGTGAAATACCAAGATCAGTCAAGAGATAATAGATGAAATTAAGTTCAGCAGCTGTATTCACAACTGAGCGATACTCTGCTTCAGTGGAGGATTTAGCAACAGTTCGTTGCTTTTTAGAACTCCACGATATTGGGTTTTTACCAAGATAAACAACATAAGCACTGGTGGAGCAGAAATTGTCCTTGTCCCCTGCCCAATCGGCGTCTGAGAAGGCATGCAAACTGAGAGTGGGGTCATTGTAGAGTTGTTAGCCATCATCAATGGTGCCAACAAGATAACGCAATAGCCATTTGGCAAAGGACCAATGTCCAGTTGTTGGGCAGTGCATATATTGTGACAGTTTGTTAACAGCAAAGGCGATGTCTGGTCTTGTTATTAGCAAATATTGTAGGTTCCCAACTACCTGGCGATACTCTGTTGGATCAGACATAGAGGAACCTGAGGTTAACATGAGAGTAGGACTTGTTGGTATGTGAGTAAAGATAGGCTTGGCTTCTTGCATCTTGGTTTGAGTGAGGAGATCCATAATATATCGTCGTGGTGAGAGTAACAAGCCATGTTTGTTTAGGACAACTTCTATACCAAGAAAGAAAGTTAGTAAGCCGAGGTCTTTGATGGAAAATCTCTGAGCAATAATAGCAATGAAATGATTTACTTTGGTTGCATTGTCTCCTGTGAGAATTAAATCATCAACATAAACAAGGAGATACATAATATGGCCATCAGCATGAAAGACAAAGAGTGAAGTATCAGCATAAGAATTCTAAAAACCAAACTGGAGAAGGAATGTTCGGAGCTCATGGTACCACGCCCGAGTGGCTTATTTTAGGCCGTATATTGTTTTTCTGAGTTTGCAGACATATGATGGGTTGTCTTTATCAAGTCCCGGTGGTTGTGACATGAAAACATTATCGGATAGATGACCTTGAAGAAAGGCATCGTTTACATCAAGTTACCTTAAAGGCCAACCACGGCTTACGCTATACTGAGAACAATACAAACTGTAGTTAGTTTTACCACTGGACTGAATGTGTCTTGGTAGTCAAGTCCAGGACGTTGGTGGAAGCCTTTTAAAACCAATCGAGCCTTGAACCTGTCAACAGAACCATCAGATTTGCATTTAGTTTTGAAAATCCACTTACATCCAACTAGATTTTGACTTCTGTCCGGGAGAACTAGAGTCCATGTGCCATTCTTTACTAAAGCATCAAACTCTTTAGACATGGCTCGATGCCATTTATGATCTTTGAGAGCTTAGTTCAAGGTCTTCTTGTTTGGTTAATTGGGTGTGAAGGTTCATTTTGGTGATGGGTTTGCGAATATTATTTTTGGATCTAGTAGTCATGGTGTGGGTGAGTTGTGGCTGAAGTTCAGGTGGGTTTATTTGTAGTGATGGTTGTTGGGAATTGTTGGTATTTGAAGGGCAAAGTGATGGTGTTGGAATAGATGTTTCGGCCAGGTCTGGTGGTGATGTTTCACTGGAGGATTGCTGTTGAGCGTCCACTGCAGATGACGGATTGAGTGGTGGTATCAAAGGTAAGTTGGGAAGTCGAAGTGGTGGAGGAATCCAAGTGGCAATGGAGTCTGAGTGAGGACAAGTGGAAGGAGCAGAGAGATGATTGAAGGAAAATACAGACTCAACAAATCTAACTTGCCTAGAGACATATGTTTTGGAAGTCAATGGATCAAGGCAGTAGTAGGCACTCTGAGTTAAAGAGTATCCAAGAAATACACATGGTCTGGATCGAGGGTCTAGCTTGTTGGTTGTATATGGTCTAAGCCAGGGGTAGCATAAACAACCACAAATTTTGAGTTTTGAGTAATTAGGAGCTGTTGAAAAGATTTTTTCATATGGAGATGAGAGGTTTAGTGTAGGTGTAGGCATGCGATTTATTAAATAAACTGCTGTGGCGAAGGCATAAGTCCAGTAACTTAAAGGAGGAGACACATCAGAGAGTAATGCTAATCCAATTTCTACAATGTGAAGATGTCTTCGTTCAGAAAAACTATTGTGTTCAGGTGTGTGAGGTGGTGTAGTGAGATGAGAAATACCATTTATTGAAAGAAATTGGGCAAGTGCAATATATTTACCTCCATTGTCAGTATAAAGTGTTTTGATGGTTTTATTAAAGTGTTTTTCCACAATGGCTTTAAATCTAATAAAAATATTTTTGACTTTTGACTTTTGTTTAAGAGGATAAAATCAAATATATCTGGTGAAATGATCCACAAAAATGACATAATATTTAAATCCATTAGTTGATATAATTGGAGAAGTCCAAACATCAGAAAAGATAGTTTCAAGGGGTTGAGAAGATTCAATTGTGGAATGAGAGAATGACAATTTGTGACTTTTATTACTTAGACAAGCATTACATGAAAAATTAGAAGACAATGAAGAAGAGACATCAAGTTTATTATTGGAAACAATTTGTTTCAGAATTTGGAAAGCTGGGTGTCCTAATCTTTGATGCCACTCAGATAAGGTTGTTTTGATGCTGGAGAAAGCAAGCAAAGGTGGAGATACCAGCCACTCATACACACCATCTTTAGTTTGGCCCTGCAGAAGCGTTGCCCCCATGTGAATGTCCTTTACAAGAAAACTAGTTGGTAAGAATTCACTGGAGACAATATTTGAGGTACGAAATTGAGAAATTGAAATGAGATTCTTTTTCATAGCAGGAACACAAAGGACATTGTTTAATTGGAAAGTGTTACGAGTTGTGTGGAGAGAGGAAGAACCAGTATGTGTAATGGAGAGACCCGAGCCATCACCGATCATAATGTCATCCGAGCCATTGTATGGAGCATGCATGGAGAGGTTGTAAAGATCAGCTGTAACATGGTGAGAGGCTCCACTGTCCAGGAGCCAAGATGTATGACTAGGAGTATTGGTAGCATAATGAGCCCTTGGTTGCCATGGGATAGCAGAGTGATTGGTCAAAGGAGGAGAGATACTGTTGGATGTGTTGATTGGGACTAGCTGAAATGAGGGACACCTTTTTGCTGTATGACCTTGTATTCTGCAGATTTGGCAATAACCTATGTATGGTCCAGATGGGCGAGTACCTTGAGGTGTGAGTTGTTCTCTATTTTGTGTAATAAAATACCTGTTTTGGTGGCTGTTGAAGGGGCGCCATGACTGATTGTTGGTGCCTGAAGGTGCAGGTAGGCGCCAAGTTGGTGTATTCTTGCTTGTGGGATTAGCAGTAGCAAGTGTAGCGCCCCGAGTTCTGTTAACCCGGATTGCCACGTCATCTTCTTTTGCCCTAATTTCAAAATCAATTTTCGCGGAAATAACCTAATTTTGAAATCACATTTGTAATTGAAGAACTGTATCGACAAGTAAAACTCATAGAAATTTCAAATTTAAATATCATATTCTAGAAATAGCGGAAAACGATAAAATGTTATCAATATTCGAATACAAAAACTTCAAAGAGATAATAATTTTGATAGTCAAATTTTCTATGCCACCACTGCCGGATCAATCACGATCGCCTCCGAAGTCTGCAAATATTGTTAAAAATAGCAGAGTGAGTATTTCGAAGAAATACTCAGTAGACTCATCGCCGATAATTAATTTACAGAATAATTGAATACACACTTATGCAATATACATTGTGATATCATCTTTGGTTCATTTTCTTGAAAATCATAGGCTCTTTAAAAACATGGGATGTGGGTACTCTTTCTTTCTTGTGCTGATGAGGCACATAAGTTATGCATAACATTCTCTTCTCCCATAAGGGATTCTCTTCTTATCCCATAAGGGATTCTCTTCTTTCTCATGCAATTAAGCATATAAGTTATGGCAAGCATAACAATATCATATATCTCATATGATAAATTCTCATCTTATGCATTAAAGCATATAAATCACGTAATTCACATAAAGCATGCAATTATAATTTAAACTAATTAATGGTGGCGAGTCTACCTCAATATATCGAGTTTGTGAAAATAGTGCGAGAAGTAGCTTCAATCTCTTAGTGGTCCGTACGTTTCGTCTAGCCAATAGAAAATAAGTTTGAATTAGTATTTCGAACTTTAAAGTTTTAAAGTGTTGAAATTAAGTTTAAAGACTTAATTGAAAATTATTGGAATTATAATAAATGGCTTAAAATGATAAAATAAAGTTTAGGGGCTAAATTGGAATTTATTAAATCTGAAAATAAAACTTTAAGGGCTAAAATAATAACTTTCACAAGTTTAGGGACTAAACTATAATTATAATAAAGCTGAAAATAAAAGCTAAAAAACTGAAATAATAACTTTTATAAGTTTAAGGACTAAACTGTAAATATATTAAAGCTGTAAATAAAATTAAATGGCTGAAATAATAACTTATATAAACTAGGGACTAAATTAAATAACTTTTAAACTGAAAATAGGAAATGTAAGGGTTAAAATCGAAGTATTTAAAACATAGGGGCTACAATGGACAACATTTAAAGATTAGGGCTAAGGGTTTGATTATTAAAAATTTAAAATCAAATATACTCGTCCATTCCTCTTTCTCTCTCTCATTACACCGAGAGAGAGAGAGGCGACGGGGGAAGGGGCTTCGCCCCCTTCCTCGAAATCTCACCACCACCGGCCGGCGGTGGTGGCGCCGGAGTGGGTCTAGGTGGGGGTAGGTTTATTTGGGCTTTGGGCACGAAAATGGAGGTTCAAACCGAGGCTTGGAGTTCGCTTCTTGCCGAAAATGGAGTGGGAAAAATAAGGTAAGTATTTGGGTCTTGGATTATTTCTTGTTTTGAAGCTATTTTGATGTGGGATCTTAGGATTGGTGGTTTGATTTTAGGGCGGTTGGTTGTCGATTTTGAGGTGGAGGAGTGGCGGTTTTTGGTGTTGTTCTTGGGGTGGTGTGGTGATGTTTTTGGGTGACTGTTTGGGCAGTGCGGTTGAGGCTAAGGTGGTGTTGGCTGTTTTCGTGGTGGATGTTGGCGATGGCGATTTCTGCACTGAGGGCTGGACCGTTCGAATGGGTAGCTGCAGTGTATGATTCGAAACTGGGTGATGGTGGGTTTGGATGGTGTTGAGACTGCAGCTCGTGTGAGCTGCAGTTGAGCTTAAGGATGTCGATTGTGTGAAATGTTGTTGGTTTGAGGTGGTGCCTTTCGAGAAAGGGGTGGCTGTAGTTGGGTTTCTGCATTTGGTGTTATTGCTTGAGCAGTGGCCTGTTGGTGGTGGTTGAGGTGTGGTCTCGAGAGTGATGTTAGGCAGTGGAGGTGGTGTTGGTTTGTGTGGAATCATCATGTCGATACTAGAAATCGAAATTCTAGTATCAGATTGATTTTCCATTGTGAAACTGGAGTGATGGAAAACTTGAGGGAGTTGAGGGAGGGAGAGATTTCTTAGCTGCTGTATGAATAGTGAAGGAGGAGGGAAAACGAGGGAGTTATATGGATAGTGGATGTTTAGGGCACAAATCCCAAAAAGACTAATTGGGCTGAAAAGTTGGGCTTAGTGATTTTCTAGTTGGACTTGAATAAAATTGGGCTAAAACAAATAGGATTGGACTAATAAAATTGGACCTTTAAAGTATAAAGTATTGGACTTATATTAAATTGGACTTTAAATAATTGGGCTTGAATAATTGGGCTTGAAATTAATAAAAATTGGATTTAAATAAAATAATTCGAAATTGATAATAAAATTATTATTCGGGATCGGATTCGATCGAATACATTTGAATTCAATATAATAACGGCTAGACGAACGCGCTTCTCTAAAAATTAGGGTTAACGTTTTAGCGACACGTTTTTCGAGAAAACTATTTTATTTAATTTAAAAGTTCGCGGTCGCTACAGCAAGAAACTGAAGAGGGTCTGGTTTAGCAATGATCACCGAAGCTTCAAAATTGAGCAATTTCTCATGTAGTTCCTCAAAGGTTATATGCATGTCTCTAGCTTGGACAACACGTGTTAGTTCTTTGTATTCATTGCCAAGTCCATCAAGTATCTTGTCGGTGAGATCTTCTGCATCTAGTGGTGCTCCAAGAAGGGCAAGCTCATCAGCTTTTGCCTTTATGGATTGCAGGAAAGCTGTGACACTATCAAAGACTTTGGTGACATCTTGAGTTGGCTTTTGGCATGTTTGATGCGTCCACGAAAAGGCGTGGCGTAGATGGTGGCCAGGATAGTCCATGCTTCGCGAGCGGTCTTGGCCTGTGCAATGAAAGGTATGATGGTGTGGGAGATGGAGCCAATGATGGCATTCAATATTAGCTGGTCCTGTCGGATCCAAAGAGTGTGAGCAGGGTTGGATGTGGTTGTTTCATTTTGTGTAAGAGTGGCTGAGGGACATGGCTTTGAGCCATCTATATAACCTAAGAGATCATAGCCAATGAAGAGGGTTTGGAATTGCATTTTCCACGAGAGATAGTTGCTGGAAGTGAGTTTTAGAGGGGTTTGGACAGCAACAGTAATACTAATAAGGGTGTTCTGGGATGCATCAGCATTGAGAATGGTGGGTGAAGAATCAGCCATGGCTGTTCGTGATTAAAGAGGGGATGGGATAAGAGGATAGAAAAAAAAAAAAGGAATTTGTTATCTCTAGTTTTGCTCTGATACCATGATAGAGTAACAAAACTGATTGTAGTATCTTGATTAATCATCCGTATAAATACATCAAAGAGATAACCAAAAATGGTTGAAGATCCTACAGATTAGGAAGCTGTTTACAGAACTTAATCCTATATCTAAATACATTTGAATAATACAATCTGATATGGAAGACTATCTGATAAGGAAGACTAAGTTCAGCTGTTATGAATAACTAATTATCTCTATTACCTTGTAGCAGAAACCAACTTTTTGCCATCGTATTGCCCGACTGCATACTCTTCAATGGAATCAACCATGTAAAGAACCTCGTACCCCCTTCTTCTTGAGCCGCTCCAAGAAGGGCGAGTTCTTTACAGCTTTCTTGCTCCCTATAGTAATATAATTGATGTCCTTTTGGACCTCTTTCATTTGGGTCAGTCTTTCTGACTAGTCATTTTATCGTCGCTCTTGGTCGAGTAATACCCAAGTAACTCAGCCAATTTAGCCCGGTTCTTGCTGTCCTCATGAATACCCAACTTCAAACTCTTTGGGAAAGCCTCGTAGAATTTGTTGTAGTCCTCCTTATTCTCAGCAATCTCGTTGAACATCACAAAGCACTCTTCACGAGATTCATCTAATCACCTTGAGAATCTTGTTTTGTTGCAACATCTCGAGAAATGTTGTATTACCATGAGGCTGCCTACATCAATATTTGCTGTAACATTTCTTGTGGTGCTTGCATTCGACACAAATGGATGCATATATTGCTAATTTACTTGATGGCAACATTACATGGATGGAATTACCCCGTTGTTGGGGGACGAAAGACAATCAAAGTCAACTTACACAAACTAAAATTGTAGGTTGGTTTCTTGTGGGTTGATTGCACATGGAAAATAACTACAAAGCAATATGTGCAGTCTCCTCTACTAAGTGAAAGAACAAGACTTTGTGGGTCGATTTTCTCAGCCATTGTCGACGTTTTATTTGGCCGGTTAGCCTTAGTTCATTGGTTCATACAAGAACCAAGTAGTTATGGGTGTTAATTACATCTCTCTTTTTTTCTTGAAGAAAACTAAATGTTGAGCAACAAAATGTAGTGTGTGTTGGCCCTTCATGTTCTTAAATTTCCTTTATTGTGGAGTAATAAAGTTGGGAAAACTTCTCGTTAATACTTCTACTTAAATTTCCTAGTTTTTCATTTAGTTGAGTGAATTGTGTTCCATTATATAAGAATTGACTGATTGAGATGTGAAATTTTAGTGCCAAATGATAACTTTGCAAGCCCGTGCAGGATCGAGCCGATCATTACCATCCCGCTTAGTCAATTAGGCACAGGGATGGCAAAAAATATGTTCAATCCGATACCCATGAGGCCCCGCCCTGAATGGGACGATGATTACCCTCCTAACCGGGTAAATGGGATGGGAACGGGGCGATGGTCATAACCCGAAGCAGGTACGGGGACGAGTATGGGAAAACATAGTCCCCGCCCCATTTAAAATTAATTTCAAATTTAAGTTTTTTATCGAACAAAAATAATAAATTAATCATCATTTTTAAAGAGAATATAAGTTGTTTTTAACAAATTAGTAAAAATAATAATATTTACTAACTAAAGATATAAAAATAATAAAAGCAAAATTTAAAATAAATAAAAAATAAAAAGATAAAATAAATGGGGCAAGGGAGTTGCACCGCCCCGCCCGATCCCGCTTTAACCGGGTAAGGGGATGGGGTAAGGTACCAAAAATACTCGACAGGAATGGGGTGAAAATGACCGACCCGTTCCATACCTGTCTCGTTGCCATCCCTAGTCAAACAATGATAGGGATTAAAAACAGTCCCGTTTAATGAATTAAAATTTTATATTATTTTCTATTTTTAAATATGATTTAAAATATGAAATATAATAAAATAAAAAATTTGGATGTGGATTCGAGAAAATCGAGGCGGAGACTATGATCCATGTCCCTGACCCATTTTGACGATCAAAAACGAAAATCTTTGTCATCCCACATATATCGAATCTGAAAATAATGATGAAATATTGTGTAACCTACCATGTGTCTAGTGAGAAGTCGAACAAGCCATCTTTTCAAGTCAAAGCACAAGTTCTAATTTTATTTTAATACTAAGTGGGTATTTGGTAGAGATTAAAATTAGATTTTTAATAGATTATGATAGAAGTTTTTGAAATATGTGGTTGAAAAGTTGTGAGACCCATAAAAAAATATGATTAATATTGATTGTTTGAGTTTGATTTAGATTAAAATTTGATTTAATCCGTACCAAACAAGACCTAAGCCATAAATATGAATATTAATCATATAATACCACCGGCAAATTCTAAATCTACAATTAAATATTAAGAGCTTGTTTGGTACAGCTTAAAATTAAATTAAAATTGAAAATATAGTCGTTATTAGGTCTCGTTCGTCTAATAAAAGTCAACAATAATTATTAATTTTTCAATTTAATTCGATTTTAATCACTACAAAGCAATAAATGTGAATGTTTAAATTATAAAAGTATTTTTTCCATCAAAGAAAATTATTAATTTGTTTATTATTCTTGATTAGGTCTCGATTATGAATATTCAATTATTATTATTTTTCACTAGACTCCACACTCGTTTGGTTCTCAATATTTCAAAAATTTATTCTTCAATCTTATTTTCAATTACACAATTTTTCATAAAATAATATTGGGTTAATTTTACAAACGGTCACTGAATTTACATCAAAATTACAAAACGGTAACCAAATTTTAAAACATGCACAAACGGTCACTCAATCTACATGTACTTTCACTAACGATCACTGAAATTTAAATTTCTTTCACAAACGGTCGCTGAAAGACCGTTATGATTTTAATTCAAACTTGAGGACCTCAAGGGCAAACATCATCAAAAACCCTCTCCAAAATTATTTTCAGCCACCAATTTGGGATGAAATTTCACCACTTTTCGGCCACCAAAACCACTAGACGAACACACCACCTTGAAGCCCTCGTTAACCCCTACGCAACCCACCCAAGAATTGCCCCTAACTTCGACGGATTTGGCCAGAATTTCTTTCCAAAGTAGGCCGTTCGCATAGCACAAAACTACTAGCCGCCACCTTAGGGCAAAATTCCACCACTTTCTGGCCACCAAAACCACCGGACCAACACATCACCTTGAAGCACTCGCTGCCCTCTACGTAACCCACCCAAGAATTGTCCCTAACTCCGATGGATTTGGCTGAAATGTCTTCCCAAAGTGGCGGCTGGCAGTTTTATGATGTGCGAGCAGCCCACTTTGAGACAAAATTTCAGCCAAATCCGTCAGATTTAGGAGCGATTCTTGGGTGGGTTACATAGAGGGCAACGAGGGCTTCAATGTGGTATGTTGATCCAGTGGTTTTGCTAGCCGGAGAGTGGTGAGATTTCGCCCCAAATTGGCGGCCGGCAGTTTTGTGTTGTGCGAGCCCTCTACTTTGGGATGAAATTCTGGCCAAATTCGATGGAGTTAGGGGTGATTCTTGAGTGGGTTACGTAGACAGAAGTGAGGGCTTTAAGATGGTGGGTTGGTCCGGTGGTTTTGGTGGCCGAAAAGTGGTGAATTTTGCCTGAAAGTGGTGCTGGCAGTTTTGTGCTATGTGAGCGACCCACTTTGGGAGGAAATTTTCGGCCAAATCCGCCGGAGTTAGGGGCGATTCTTAGGTGTGTTACGTAGAGGGCAGCGAGGGCTTCAAGGTGGTGTGTTGGTCCGGTGGTTTTGGTGGCCGCAAAGTGTTGCAATTTCATCCCAAAGTGATGATATTTGCACTTGAGGTCCTCAAGGTTATATGTTCACGTGTTTTAGTCCTTTAAGTTTGAATTCAAATCATAACGGTCCTTCAGTGGCCGTTTGTGAAAAAAATTTAAATTTCAGTGATCGTTTGTGAAAACGCATGTAAATTGAGTGATCGTTTATGCAAGTTTTAAAATTGTGTGATCGTTTTTTAAATTTTGATATAAATTCAGTGACTGTTTGTGAAATGAACTCAATAATGTTACATGTAAATAAAAAAAATTATAATTTCAAATAATTGAACTAAATGGGCTCAGTATTGATATTTTTAGAAAAAAATTACCTAAAACTCTTCTTTTCAAGATTACAATTCAAAAATAAGGGATAACATTTTACAATTAAAAAATCATGTGGTAAATAGGATTATTGATTAATATTATAAAACTAAAAATTAATTTATATACACCCCACCCACCCACGATTTTGAAATCCCCAAATCGGGGTACATTTAAAAATGGCCAAGTCTAAGGAGGGAAATTCCACATTGACTTTTCCACAACTCAATAATTCCAAAGTGGCCTAAGAGTGTTCAAAAGACAAAAATGTCTTTAAGTGAATAAAACAATTACAAAATATGGTCTTGTTAAAAAGATAATACTACCCTTTTGCTTAACAAATAAAAAGGATTCCCTACATAAAATTACAGAATCTGCTCAAACACAGATAAAAAAACTCTCTCAACGTCTTCACTCTGAAAACCTCAAAAATATCCAAAGTAGAGGGCTTCAATGTGGTATGTTGATCCAGTGGTTTTGCTAGCCGGAAAGTGGTGAGATTTCGCCCCAAATTGGCGGCTGGCAGTTTTGTGTTGTGAGAGCCCTCTACTTTGGGATGAAATTCTGGCCAAATTCGATGGAGTTAGGGGTGATTCTTGAGTGGGTTACGTAGACAGAAGTGAGGGCTTTAAGATGGTGGGTTGGTCCGGTGGTTTTGGTGGCCGAAAAGTGGTGAATTTTGCCTGAAAGTGGTGCTGGCAGTTTTGTGCTATGTGAGCGACCCACTTTGGGAGGAAATTTTCGGCCAAATCCGCCGGAGTTAGGGGCGATTCTTAGGTGTGTTACGTAGAGGGCAGCGAGGGCTTCAAGGTGGTGTGTTGGTCCGGTGGTTTTGGTGGCCGCAAAGTGTTGCAATTTCATCCCAAAGTGATGATATTTGCACTTGAGGTCCTCAAGGTTATATGTTCACGTGTTTTAGTCCTTTAAGTTTGAATTCAAATCATAACGGTCCTTCAGTGGCCGTTTGTGAAAAAAATTTAAATTTCAGTGATCGTTTGTGAAAACGCATGTAAATTGAGTGATCGTTTATGCAAGTTTTAAAATTGTGTGATCGTTTTTTAAATTTTGATATAAATTCAGTGACTGTTTGTGAAATGAACTCAATAATGTTACATGTAAATAAAAAAAATTATAATTTCAAATAATTGAACTAAATGGGCTCAGTATTGATATTTTTAGAAAAAATTACCTAAAACTCTTCTTTTCAAGATTACAATTCAAAAATAAGGGATAACATTTTACAATTAAAAAATCATGTGGTAAATAGGATTATTGATTAATATTATAAAACTAAAAATTAATTTATATACACCCCACCCACCCACGATTTTGAAATCCCCAAATCGAGGTACATTTAAAAATGGCCAAGTCTAAGGAGGGAAATTCCACATTGACTTTTCCACAACTCAATAATTCCAAAGTGGCCTAAGAGTGTTCAAAAGACAAAAATGTCTTTAAGTGAATAAAACAATTACAAAATATGATCTTGTTAAAAAGATAATACTACCCTTTTGCTTAACAAATAAAAAGGATTCCCTACATAAAATTACAGAATCTGCTCAAACACAAATAAAAAAACTCTCTCAACGTCTTCACTCTGAAAACCTCAAAAATATCCATAGCTGAAGAAAAAAATTTGTTTCCTGTCAATTACTTCGAATCGGTAACTATACGTATGTTTTAATTTTGTTTTCATTAAATGTTTATACGTTTTTACTCGATAAATTAAGATTCGACATAGGTTGTGGTAGGTAAATGTTTTTAGCAGATCTTAAATTTTTTTTAAGCATGAACAAAAAAAATTCATCTGCACAACTTTCCGATTAGAATATGGGCTGTTAACAGCCGAAATTATCATATCGGCTATTAACAACCAATAATTTCGGTCGTTAACAGCTGATTCTTCGTCTGTTAAACCGGTTGTTTTGTTGTTTATCCCACTGTTAGCTAATTTTTTGAATGAATGTTTACAAAAATTCTGTTTTGCCATGCATAAATATGATGATTATACTCCTGATTTGTTATTTTGGTGATTTTGAATAGGATGAAAATAATTGATGGGTATGGAAATGGACGGATAACATACGAGGTAGTGTGCCAACATATATAACAAAAACTACATCGTATTCGGAACTGTACCATGATATACAGAACAAGCTGGACGTCGATTCATCTCGATACAATATGATACTAAGATATGAATATAGAGAGAATTTGCCACATTCAATTCCACATTTTAATGTTACATCTCATATCGATGTGAATTTTTTGTTTAATCTGATCAAAGAACGAGCAACACCGATTTTCGTGACTTTAGTGAAGAAGGACGATGTGGAAGGTAGAAATGAAATTTCAGATGAAGTTGATGATAATACAAATGATTTTTGGGATACAGTGGAGATTGTTCGCAATGATGATGCTAATATTCCCGAGACTTTTGTTCCTCATCGTGACATCACTGCAACGCACATAACTCCATCGGTAGTTCGGAACATCGATAATGCAAAATGAATTTACAAATGAGGATTTAATTGTTCTATCCCGTCAGAAATACGAGAAGGGTGGGAGCTTAGGGGCCTGAATGAACGGACATTCATCTAATTCTTCACATGTGGTTCCCGATGATGAAGATCTGCATGTTGAACAACTGTTTGAAACGAAGAAAGATTTGCAGGAAGTTGTGCACTGCTGGCATTGAAATTCAACTTTGAGTTCAAGGTAAAGAAATCAAACAAATCCTTGTTGACACTTGTTTACGTCGACGACAGTTGCCGTTGGCGGTTGCTAATCATTTGAGTTCGCAAGTATACACGGGAATATACTTGCGAATTGGGGATTCATCAAAATGATCACAGACAAGCTTGATCATGGTTTATTGGTCGACAGATAATGAACAAGTATCAGGACCCACAGACGATCTACAGACCTTCGGACATCATTAACGACGTCCGGCGAGAATACGAAGTGGTCATGAGCTACCGAAGGCCAAAGAATGCGCATTGGAGGATTTAATGGGCTCGGCAGATGAGCTTTATGCTAAATTGGCCAAATACTACCATAATTTGGGGACAACTAATCACGATTCCAGTTTTTTCATTGAGATAGAGGACGAGAATTGCTTTAAGTATTTATTCATGGCTCTTGGACAATGTATTAGAGGATTTAAAAATGTGATGCTACCTGTAATTTTAGTCGACGGGATAACTCTGAAATCAAGATATGGGGGCAGGCTGATTATTGCTACATATCAAGATCCCAACATCCAGATTTACCCACTTGCATTCGGTGTAGTCGATAGCGAGAATGAGCTGTCAATGTGTTGGTTCTTACCTTCATAACTGATTGGGGTCAGTCTCTAATAAATGCTATCGCTAAAGTTTTCCCTAAGGCACATCATGGGTACTGCATGTACCATATACAGGGTAATCTGAAAACTAAATACCGGGGCCAAGGTATTGTTTCATTGTTCAGGAGGGCGGCCGAATCTTACAGTGTCGAGGAATGTAATAAGTATATGGTCGAGATAAGAAATAAGTCCTTGCCGGCATGGTATTATCTTACAAAAATGGGGATAGAACATTGGGCGCGATCACATTTTCCAGGACGTCGGTACAACTTGATGACATCGAACAACGTGGAGTCTCTGAATGCATTATTCAAGAAGGATCGAGAGTTGCCAATTCTCGCAATGATTGAGAACATCCATACCAAGCTGCAGCAGTGATTTCACGACCAATGTGCGGAATCGCAGAACTGCTCAAGCCGGCTAGCCCCGGCTCAAGAGAATAAACTATTTAAGGCCGCAGAGGTTGAGAGGAACTTGATTGTGGAACCGCTGGATGAGTTGCGCTTCTCTGTACATTGTGCACGTCATGTGGCATACATGGTGGACCTGACTAACAATACATGTATTTGTACTCGATTTCAGCTGGAGAGTTTCCCATGCGAGCATGCAGTCGCGATAGCTATGAACAGAGGCTTTACAGCGAGAACATTATGCTCTCTTTAATACAAGGCTGATTATTGGAGAGTTGCATATGTTGAGACTATATTTCTCCGACCGAACGAATCCGATTGGGAAGATCCTGACGATATTCTCCAACTTAATAATTTGTCGCTACCAATAGTTGAACCGTGTGGACCTAGGCGTCCACGAACTTCTAGAATATCCTCTACAGAAGAGTTTCCTCGATCGTGTTGGTGCGGTAAATGTAGAGCAGTCGGACATACTCGCCAAGCTTGTACGAGTCAGACTCCCCTGGATCATAATTAGTCGAGTATGTAATGATATTGCAGTTAAATGAACAATATTTGGATAATCATTTTAGCGTAACTTTATTTGCTAATTAAGATTATTTATTATTTAATTACGTAACAATTACTTATTTAATTATTCATTTAACTTTTTGATAAATATATAATTATTTATTTAATTACGTAACATTTACTTATATAATTATTTATTTAACATTTTGATAATTACCAAATTAAGATTATTTATTTAATTACATAACATTTACTTATATAATTATTTGTTTAACATTTTGATAATTACCAAATTAAAATTATTTGTTTAATTATATAACTTTAATTCAATTACATAACATTTAATTATATAATTATTTATTTAACATTTTGATAATTACCAAATTAAAATTATTTATTTAATTATATAACTTTAATTCAATTACATAACATTTAATTATATAATTATTTATTTAATTACGTAACATTTAATTATATAATTATTTATTTAATTATGTAACAATTACTTATATAATTATTTATTTAACATTTTGATAATTACCAAATTAAGATTATTTATTTAATTATATAATTATTTATTTAATTACGTAACATTTACTTATATAATTATTTATTTAAGATTTTGATAATTACCAAATTAAAATTATTTATTTAATTATATAATTATTTATTTAATTATATTGACAATTATTTCATACATAAATACGTGAACAAAATTCAATTTACAATATTACAAAATTCAATGTACAATTTTTACAATATTTACAAATATTAAATAAATGAATCAACAATTAAAGGTACAACGACGGCGATGAGGCCCTCGGCGGCGGTGATACCCTCGACGGCGAGATGCCCTTGAAGGCGGAGGTGATCGTCGATCTATTGGACCGCTCTCCTACACGGATTAGAATATTAAAAATTATTGTATTTAATGAAAATCGACTAACGTATACAAAACTATAATAAAAAAAAATTATATTCAATTCACGTACCTCATCTCGATCGGCTTCAGCGTGCGAAGCGGTCAATTCATGTACATATCCACAACCCTCCTCCTCCATTGACGGCATCAACTCCGTTATGACTTGAAGTTGGCATACCAACATTTCGATAGTTAATGATCACGTCATCATATTTTGGAGCTACACACAACATAAATCGCAAATGTATTATCTAACCTGAGGGCCGTCGATGAGAGCTAATATCTTTTTGCTAGTCGGACATCCATCTGCTCGGGATGCTCGCCAATGATGCATCCGAGGGCAACGTGTCTCTCATCGCCTCGCAAATTGGGTACCTAGGAGGGGGACCGTCTCGTATGCCCAGATCTGCAACACATACAATTATTATATTCATATTTATTGTAAACAATATTTTTATAATAAAGTATGTCAAACATTTACATGCACGACAATGGGCAATCCGTACGTATCGTATTTATGCATGGTCCCCTTTGGCCTCCAGTGTGATCTGGTGAAGATGTGCACTGTGTCCTCAAAACAACTCCGACCCCACGGATATGTGTTGAAGACATCAAGGTCGTCGACGATCTGCAGATGGAATATGTCGATCCAGTCCTCCGATGGTGACATCACAACACCCTCTCAAGGATGTAGACTAGACCGAGCTTCAGAATGTCCAACATATGGTCACACCTCGTGATTGCGTCCATCAGATCCGACAGCAGCACCGTCCCATGTCCTTCAAAGTAAGTGTTGTGCAGTCTTCCTCTCTGAGTATCAGCACAACCTGCATCATCACCCATAATCTCCAGTCCAGTGATGAGAGCAAAATCGAACATGGAGAAACTGGAAAACCTTGCCCCCGAGGTAGAAGTGGAGGGCATCGCCGTCTACTGGACTAAGCAACCGACACAGTAGGTCATCGAGGATCTGCCCTGAGAACTGTACATCTCTCAACTCATATAGGGGCCAAAGAAATGAACGTCGAAGCATATCTGCATGTTGCTCATCCAGCAGCTCCAACATGGTAGTGTAACTGCCAAAGTTACCGTTCCAAGTAGCCTTGCCCGGGATCTGTCTCAATGTCAGGTCTAAGTGATACTCCATGCTGCAAAACAAAAAAAAAAAAATTTAAATATCAGCACTTTAAACATAAGATAATGAAATATAGTATAATCTCAGAAAATTAAGTGAACCGAATTGTAACAACTGTACAAAAGAAATAATTAAATTTAAAAATATTAGGAAGTTATAATATTTAATAATTAAAATTATTTATTTTATTTTATTAGTAATTATCACATTAAAATTAATTATTTAATTATATTATTTTTTATTGATTATGTAAAATATTTAATTATATAAATATCTATTTCATATTCGATACGTAAAATATTTAATTATATAAATATCTATTTTATATTCGATTTATTAAATTATTAATTAATAAAATTTAAAGGGAAAAATAAAAATTGGCTAATATGTTAAAATATAATATTTAATAATTAAAATTATTTAATTAATTATATTAGTAATTATCAAAATAAGATTAATTGTTTAATAACATAATTATCAAATATGTAATTAATTATTTAATTACATAAATTTTTATCGATTACGTAAATATTTAATTATATAAATATATATATTTTATATTCGATTTATTAAATTATTAATAAAATTTAAAGGAAAAAATAAGAAGTGGATAATCTGTTAAAATATAATATTTAATTATTAAAATTATTTATTTAATTATATTAGTATTTATCAAATTAAAATTAATTATTTAATTACATAAATTTTTATCAATTGCGTAAAATATTTAATTATATAAATATATATATTTTCTATTCGATTTATTAAATTATAATATTTAATAATTAAAATTATTTACTTAATTATATTATTAATTATCAAATTAAAATTAATTATTTAAATATTTATTAATATTCCATTTATTATATTAAATTATAAAAAAAATTATCTGGGCCAACTGCTTTGAACAACCGATCAAAGACCGACTGTTCATAGCCGGTCAGATCGGCTGTTAAGAGCCGGTCTGATCGGGTTCTCTCATAACTAGTCAGTCCGATTGTTAACAGCCAGTCTTTGATTGGCTATTCTTCCCGTAAAATGGCGCCAAAACCTTGAGCTAAAAAAAGAGCCATTAACAACCTCAAATATCAACATTTTACTCCTAAGACTAACACCCAACATGATATACACATATATGATGACATAAACTAAAAAAATGTGAAAATAATTGAAACACTATATTCTTTCAAAAACGGCATTTAAAGGCTAAAAAAACTAACATTCCTCTTTGTGGTTGTCGGCGGCGGCGGCGTCCCTAGTGGTAGGTGGTCGCCGAATTTCTCCTTCAAATTGTCGGTTTTCACGTGTGTATTTTTCTTCTCTTTGAATGAGGGGTATTTTGGTCTTTTAGGTATTTAAAATTAGGAAAATATTTATTCTTTTTTTTTATGTTATTTCTTGGTTAAAGGCCAAACTTGAATATTGGCCTTTTCAACCGGCTATTGAGGGGGTATTTCCTTTCCCTAAATCTCCAGATTCACACAAAGTTCACCCCTCTCTCTCTTCTCCGGTGATGGCGGCATAAACTTCTCTGATCATCAGCTTCTGGTCAAGCGTCAGGTAGAAACTTTTCAAGGTGATCCAACTCTCAAGTCCGGACATGCTCCTCGTAGATTTTGTGGTTAGGACTGGCACAGAGAAGCCGAAAACCAGATAAATCCACAACCGTCTGTAATGGCGTTGCTGCTCTCAATATTTTTTACTCCTAAAATGACGTCTTTTCTGTGTCCCTCTCCTTCTTCAACCTCGGCCGGATTATTCTTTCTCTAAATGCATCAGAACTAAGATGACAGGCTCTAGTCAAAATAGAGATGCTTGACTCATTTTTCTATAAGTTTCTCTTATTTAAAAACATCATTATTAAGAACATTAGTTTAGAAATAAAATTCAAATATATATGTTGTTGTGTTTCTTTCTTTCTGATTTCTTTTTAGGCTTAAAGTTGTTGGATACCTCTATAATGTTTCAAACCTTTTCTAATGTTTTATTTTGAAGCACCTTTCTCAATTATGGCCCTGTCTGGCATGGATTTTCATAATTGATTATTTGACCATTTGCAAGGAAGCTGGGTCCCACCTGTGAGTGAAATGGTCAAAAATGACAGCTAAAACAGTCAGATTACTGCTTTTTGGGTAGTTTAACGGCTGAAATTCTATTTAAAATCATTGCCAGACAAGGCATATAAATGGACTCCTTAGCCTTTAAGCACGAAGTAAAGATAGCGATAATGAGTGAGGGAATATACAGGCTATGATTGGTGGGGCTTAAAATGGCAAAAACAATTGATTTTCTTACCGTTGGAAGTCATTTCAGCCGCAACTCTTGACTGGCCATGAGTGGTGCGGGCCCCACTAACGGTCAACATTTTGATTAAAATTCAGCCAAAATGGGGACCATACCCACAGAATGATTCTTCCACATACATGTACACTACTTTAGCTAAAAGAGTCCAGCTTTGATCATAGAGAAGTAAAAGAAAAAAAATAAAATAAAATAGTACACTAATGAGTCATGACTCATTGCATATCCTCGGACGTGTTGGCTTTCATTCAATTATATTTTTGCTGACATTATTTATGTTATTTTGTGATTATCAGGGCATTGAACAATGTATTATGTTTCGGTTATCGAATGAGCTATTCTAAACATATGGTTTAATTAATCTGAAATGAAACTTGTGTTGCTAGCTAGTAGTTCTAAAAAGTTTAGGGCTTGTTTGACGTAGATTTTTTAAGAATAGATTTTGAAAAGTAAGGAAATGCTAATTTTTCATCTCGACAACTAGTCGAAATCTCCATCATCCTGTGATATTCTTTCTGTGCAATTAACCTGATTTTACTTGTCGAATAATTTTCCGTGGGGCGACCATTTGTAACCAAATATATGTTTATTATGACTATTTGTGACTAATTATGTGCTAATTGTGATCGATTGTGATTCTTTGTGACCAATTCTGCGTTAATTGTGACTGGTCGTGACTTGATCACATACCGTGTCACAATTAATATTGATTTGGTCACAGACAGTCACACTAAATACAAATTTGGTCACAATTAGTCATGAATGACACAGACAGTCACACTTAATACAAATTTAATCACAATTAGTCACGGATGACACGTTAGTGACTTGCTATTTTTAATTTTTGAATTTTTTTTGCAAGGTAAGGTAGGGGTAGGGTGGGTGGATCCATCGGCCGAATATTGTTGGACTTGCAACAATTATCGGAATCGGAGTAGTAGCTGGAATAAAGCGATGGCGGTAGGGTCATTGGAAAAGTCGCCGGACCGGTCACCGAAAAGTTCTCGGACCGATCGCCAGAAAAAGTCATCGGAACAATCGTCAGAATAGTTCCCGGAACGGTAGGGGTGGTGGAGGTGAGGATTGTTAATTATATTATATTAGAATTAAATATTTAATAATAAATTGATTTAAATTTATTATTTCATAAATAAAAATTTAAAAAACACCTGATTTTTGAAATTTAAAATTTGTTTTCTTATTTTTGAAATAGTAATACTTAGCCCATATTTGGCATACATTAAGATTTTCATTTTTATCCTTTTACTTATTTTCAACCACACATGTTTCAATAAAATAATATTTTCCATCACATCAATAATTTTTCATTTTTTTCAACCACATACTATCTTCCAATCTACTATTATAAAATTCATTATTTTAAAATAACGTGGTTCAAACACCCTCTTAATACCTATTTATGATTTGTTCCCATAGTTTTATATCATTTACCAATTTATAGCATTATTCCATTCTGACGAGTCAAACCAGGCTACGCATCATTCCACCCCCTCCTCCTCCGCCAGTTCCTCAACACGGAATTTCACGGCAGTTCCCACCACCATCGTTCGCGCATGAGTGCTCATCTTTCACCATGGCCAGCGCATCGCTGAGGAAAAGATATATGAAGCGATCATCGTACCTCACTAAGTCCAGTGACGATTCGATGGCGCATTCTACGCCGTCGTTTTCTCTGAGAAAGTTTTCTTTAGTCATTTCAGCTATTTCTATTTTGTGCGTTTTTCTTGTACTGGGCATTTTGTCGAGCACTCAGAGCGTCTTTGGAACAAAACCTCCATCGGATCGAATTTACGCTATCGAAGTGGTCAATGAGTTCCCCCACGATCCTAATGCCTTTACTCAGGTCCATTTCACGTCGATTTGAATCTGGCTATTTTTATGTTTGTTGGATTGAACGTTTTTGTACTCGAATGAATTACTGATAGGTAAAAAGTTTCTTTTTTGGGGCGTTAATTGTGACGTTTCTTTTAGTAATTTTATGCATATTTTGTCGCACTTGCATTTTCTAGTCTTTTTTTTTCCTTATTTTTGGGCCTACATGAATGTTGATGCCGGTAATGTGCATAGGACATTTGCATATGGGTAACTTTAAGCCTTATTGGGTTTGGATCGTTTGAAGATAATTTGTAGATTTGGATTTAGAAAAATGATAAAGAAAAATAATACGCAATCGGTCCTTTTGAGCTTCAGAACAATAAACTGGAATCAGTTTTTTTTATTGTAACAAACATCCAACTGAGAGTTTTGATTATCTGCTTTCTGGATCTGATTAAAATCGAGTAAATTGAATGAATACTCATTGAGCTTTAAACTTGCTACTTACTCATTCATCAATAATGGGTTACTCAATGCTATTCATCTTTCCATATAATTATCCATCCGCCACTTATTTAACTATTATCTCTCCAAATGGATGGAAAAGTACACGTGGCAAACATCAATCTTACATGGCGTGCTAATGGAGTTAACCATGCGCATGTCACCAAAAAATCTCAACCATACACGCTTTTATCTCCTCAAATCAAAATCCCCAATTCGAAGCTCTAATTCCAACCCCCCCCCCCCCCCCCCCCCCCTCTCTCTCCCAAAAAAAGAAATTCCACTTAGAAGACACCAGCCCTCAGCTCCTCTGCAGACCCATTAATTCAATGGGTCATAATAAGAAAACGACCCGGCCAGCAATGCACCCAGTGGGAGCTGCATGGATGAAGGTAGAGGTGCCTAGCATCGTCAGTGTGAAGGAGGTTGCTCATTTTGCATATGAACAAGAAGAGCTACAATGGCTGGATGATAAAATGTCCAAACAATTACCCAGCCGGCGGTGCACCCACTCTATGATGCTACTTGCCCATATCTTAGTACCGTTGTCACATGTCGGAAAAATGGACGCCAGAAATGCCCCACTGATTTCAGGGGCCAATTTTGAAGAAGGAAATTTGATTTCAAATGCTATGGGTTCAAGAAAGGGTTTCAAGAGAGAAATGTCGTGAAAAGGGTTTTGGAGAAATTTCAAGTTGTCAAGATTTAATGACATGTATTTGTCGAGTTTGATTTTTGTTTAAATGTGTGTGTTGAGAAACAAGATTAGTTGAGATAGAACTAAGGAAAATAATACCCTCAGACCTGTGAAGGGATCAGTTCATCATAGGCCATTTTAGGACAACCTCAGACCTGTGAAGGGATCAATCCATCATAGGCCATTTTAGGAAAAATGAGCAGCTAAGTTCAGAGAAAGAAGCTACTCTACTTTTACCATTTTTGTATTGTACAGCAGGTCAACATTAGAGTAGGATATAGGCAACCGTTAGCTTATTTTGCTATATAAGCTGTCACTATTTTCCTTTGTAAATCAGAACACTTATCAATAAAACCATTGTTCATCATCTTTACCATTAATTTCTCCAAATTCAACATGGTATCAGAGCGGGTTTCAAACCTGTATTAGTGAAACAGAGCCAAAGAAACTCTTTCTCGGCACACACTAGTAAAAACCATGTCTCAACACACTGATAACACCAAGCTCACAACTATAGTCCTCAATGGCAACAAAAACTATATTCCCTGGTCCAGATCAGTAACAATAGGTCTTAGTGGCAAAGGCAAACTACAATTTGTCACTGGTACCAAAGAAAAACCCAAACCAACAGATCCCCAGAAACTAATTGAGGCAGAAACAATCAAGATTGAAGAATGGCAAACCACATACCACATGGTCATGTCGTGGCTGCTAAACACCATGGAGCCACAAATTGCCAAGTGTGGGACAAAGCCAAGAAATTATATGGCCAACAGAAGAATTTCGCCCCCTCAAACAAGAGATTGCAAAAATCAAACAAAGCAACATGCAACCGGTGACTGAGATAGTGTCAAAATGGGAGGAACTTAACATCTATCTCCCACCAGCAACAGACACGGTTGAGATTCAAAAAAGAAACGAGCATGATCTAATTTTCACTTATCTGGGGGCACTCGATGCAAGCTACGAGGCGGTCCGCTCCCAGATTCTCCTCTCAGCCGAGATGCTAAGTTTCGATGATATAGTGGCAACAATCGAGCAAGAAGAGTCACGAAGGACCCTCATGAACCCCCAACAATTGGAAAACTCCGAGAACAACTGAGCTTTCAAGGCACAACACCCAGTCCCTAATCCTAGAGACACGGTCAAGATGAAGGGGATCTCAGTCGCTAACTGGTGCGACCACTGCAAGCGTGCAAGGCACAACTGAGACGGCTGCTGGGTCCTTCATCCTCATCTCCGGTCGGCTCGGAACAAGAGGGAAAGAGGGAATTGGGGCGGCGCGAGAAATGAGAGAAAATTTTGGGGTGCAAGTAAAGGGGTGGAAATAAACCCTAATGAAGGAGTTAGACCTGAATCGACCCAAATGGGGGTTGGACCCGAATTGATCCAAATGGGCTCAAATGAAGGGGCTGGACCTTTTGTGACGCCTACAGCCCAACTGGCGCAGTTGCTGACCCAGCTAAACAGTTTGTTACAGCAACAAACTTCAGGTTTCGTATTCTCCAAATCTGATTTAAATTTTTCCAAAATAGCTAATTTTTGTCAAAATACGAGTAAATGGATTATTGACTCGGGTGCTACCGACCATATGACATGGGACAAAAGTAAAATATGAAATGTCACACAAATTAAAGACCTTCAACGTGTAACTGTTGCAAACGGAAATAAAGTCCAAATTTGTGGTTTTGGTACAACCAATTTTTTTTCAAAAAGCGTAAAAAATATTTTATACTTACCAGATCTTAATTCAAATCTATTATCTGTTAGTAAAATAACCCAAGATTTGAATTGTAATGTTATATTCTCACCAAACAAAATGACCTTTACGGATCGAGAATCAGGGAAGAAGATTGGTGAGGGTTTTTTAAAAAATGGCCTTTATTATCTTGAAGAAAATTCCAATAGATGTCATGTGTCATTCAGTCCGGTAAATCATGACAAGTTGCTGCACTGGAGATTTGGCCATCCGTCTGACCAAGTTTTAAACAAACTTTTTTGTTATAATGTAAACTCTAGCAATTGTGATGTTTGTAGGCTCTCAAAACAAACTAGGCTACCTTTTTCTTTATCCACCCATGTATCAGAAAAATGTTTTGATTTAATTCATTCTGATGTGTGGGGCCCGGCTTCTGTTGATTCTTATAACAACTTTATGTATTTTGTTACATTTATCGATGATTTTTCTCGTACTACTTGGATTTATCTTTTGAAAGGAAAAAATGAAGTCTTCTCATGTTTTCAAGAATTTTTCAATTTTGTTGAAAATCAATATAATGCAAAAATTAAGATTTTTAGATCAGATAATGAGACAGAATATGTAAACAGAAATTTTTTAGAATTCATTAAAATAAAAGGAATTCTACATCAAACCACATGCACTAATACACTAGAACAAAACGGAGTTTAAGAAAGGAAAAATCGTCATCTACTTGAAGTCACTAGGTCACTTCTTTTTCAAAATAATGTTCCAAAAACTTATTGGTCAGACGCCGTGCTAACGGCTACTTACCTTATAAATAGATTGCCCAATGCAAGGCTAAAAAACATGAGTCCCCTAGAAATTCTTAAGGGTAGGAAAATTGATTTTGACCATATACGAGTTTTTGGCTGTACATGTTTTGTACACATAAAAAGACATGACAAATTAGATAAAAGCTCTGTTAAAATCATTTTTTTAGGATATTCTTCAGAAAAGAAGGGATATAAGTGTTATGATCCAAAAACTCATAAACTTTACTTCTCAAGAGACATTTCCTTTTTTGAAAGCAAACTTTGTTACCAATCAAATGAACAAGAAAATGCATAAGGCCAACCAATTATGTTATCTCCAAATAATTTTATTTTCCCCGAAGAAACAAATCAAGAACAAGTTGAGCATGTGGAGGAAGAACAGATTGGTGAAACAGGTGCAATTTCTTCAGGGGGAGAAGACGATGAAAATGAGTCAAGTGATGAACCAGCTCAAGAATAAATTGTCTTAAGAAGGTCCACAAGACAAACCCGACCTCTTGCTAGATTAAGGGATTATGTATCCCATCAGGTGATGTATCCAATTCAACAGGATTATATATCCCATCAGGTAACGTATCCTATTCAAGACTTTATCTCTTATAAACAGGTTTCTCCAAAATATCGAGTCTATTTGGGTACCATAACCAACCAAACTGAACCAACCAACTTTAATGAAGCCAACCAAGACCCAATTTGGCGTAAAGCTATGAAAGAACTTCAAGCCTTAGAAAAAAAATGACACGTGGGATATTGTCTACTTACCAGAAGGCAAAAAACCTGTAGGTTGTAGATGGGTTTATAAAATTAAATACAATAGTGATGGTACGATTGAAAGGTATAAGGCTAGGTTAGTGGCCAAAGGATTTACCCAAACTTACGGCATTGACTACCAAGAGACCTTAACACCGGTAGCTAAAATGAGCACGGTTAGAATTTTGTTATCAGTAGCCACCAACTTAGGATGAAATTTGTTTTAAATGGACGTAAAAAATGCATTCCTTCGAGGAATTCTGGAAGAAGTCTACATGACTCTTTCTTTGGGCCATAAAAATACTTCGGATCCATCATTGGTGTGTAAGTTAAAAAAGTCAATTTACGGCCTAAAACAATCTCCAAGAGCATTGTATGCCAAGCTAAGCTTTTCTCTCTTAAAAAATAATTTTATCAAAAGCACAGCCGATTCATCTATGTTTGTCAAACACTCACAAAATTCTACTACTATTATTCTAGTCTATGTAGATGACATTATCATCACTGGGAATGATAATGAAGAAATTAAAAGGGTCAAACGATACTTGAAAGACAAATTTGATATCAAGAATCTTGGAAAACTCTCACATTTTCTTGGAATAGAAATAGCTCACTCTAGCAAAGGCTTATTTCTATCCTAAAGAAAGTACGTCATTGACTTGTTAAAAGATACTGGTAAGCTAGGAGCTAAACCAGCTGGTACCCTAATGGAAACCAACGTTAAACTTGGGCCAGAAAATAGTGATCTTCTACCTGACATAGGACAATATCAAAGGTTGGTAGGAAAACTAATTTATCTTACGGTTACTAGACCTGATATTGCATTCAGAGTGAGTGTTGTAAGCCAATTTATGCATGCTTCGCGTACCAGTCACTTGAGTGCAATTGATAGGATACTAAGATATCTTAAAAGCATTCCAGGTCAAGGAATTTGGATGAAAAAAATAATTCTAATAATGTGATTGGTTTTTCTGATGCAGATTGGGCTGGGAGCTGCGACAAAAAATCAAGTACAGGTTTTTGTACCTTTGTAGGTGGCAACTTGGTCACTTGGAAAAACAAAAAAACAAAATGTTGTGGTAATATCGAATGCAGAAGCAAAGTATCGTGCCATGGCATCCACAGCAAGTGAGCTCATTTGGATCAAGCAACTTCTTAGTGATATGAAGATAGAGCACACAGAAACTATGCAAATGTACTGCGACAATCAAGTTGCATGACATATTGCATCCAATCCAGTCTTTCATGAGAGAACGAAACACATCGAAGTCGACTGTCACTTTGTCAGAGAAAAAGTGCAGTTGGGAAAGATAGAAACCCCATTTGTCAGAAGCAAAAAACAGTTGGCGGACATCTTTACAAAGGCACTCGACAAAGCTAGTCATCTAATCATTCTTGACAAGTTGGGATCAATTAATTTATTCGAACCTAACTTGAGGGGGAGTGTTGAGAAACAAGATTAGTTGAGATAAAACGAAGGAAAATAATAGCCTCAGACCTGTGAAGGGATAGTTCATCATAGGCCATTTTAGGACAGCCTCAAACCTGTGAAGGGGTCAGTCCATCATAGGCCATTTTAGGAAAAAGGAGCTGCTAAGTTCAGAGAAAGAAGCTACTCTACTTTTACCATTTTTGTATTGTACAGCAGGTCAACATTAGAGTAGGATATAGGCAACCGTTAGCTTATTTTGCTATATAAGCTGTTACTATTTTCCTTTGTAAATCAGAACACATATCAATAAAACCATTGTTCATCATCTTTACAGTTAATTTCTCGAAATTCAACAGTGTGTTTTTCCATTCATTTGGAAAGAAGAGAGTTAAATGAGTAGTGGATGGATAATTATATGAAAAGATGAGTGAGCATTGGGTAACCCGTTAAAGATTAGTGAGTAAGTAGTAACACTTTTAAAATTCAACGAGTGTTCATTAAATTTACTCGATTAAAATCAGATAAAAATACCAGATGGGCTTTAGTTTATCAGTCTGGATATAACCCCAATTTGTTTGTATGCTCAAGTGGAATTAGATGAAAGTCATATTTAATGCTTTATTCTTCTACATTTGATTTTAATTTAGTGCTTCTCCAAGGAGTTGCAAACCATGGATTTTAAATCTGAAAGTTGTTTCTCTGCTTGGAGATTAACAATGTCCATTTGTTTTCAGGGGCTTCTGTATGCAGGAAATGATACGCTCTTTGAATCAACCGGACTTAAAGGACATGTGAGTTAGCATCTTATTCAACTTGATAAAATATTGATATGTGGCATCAATCCAGTTCCCATGCTAGTGCTTATTTTCTCTCTCACATATTGCTTCAAGTTGTGTAAATTTAGTTCTTCCTGATTATCACATGTTGTGCGTGGTCTTGATGAAACCTAAAAGACAAGGAAGGTTCCAAAACATATGATGCTAATGCACTGCCCCAGACATTTTTTCTATTTTCATTTGCTGGATGCATTTACATGCCTATATTATTGCTTACACATGAACGATAAGTTTGCCTACTAGTTATGCATTTAAGTTTTCCTACTTTCTAACTGCAGTCGTCCGTTCGGAAAGTCGCTCTTCGAACAGGGAAGGTACCCAATTCTAGATTTTAGCATCTCAACTTTGTTCAAAATTAAACTTGATGTCTGCACTGCTGTATAAAATATTTTCTTCTTACTGAATGTAGTTTATATGTGAGCCTCAGAAAAAGATACATCCCAGCCCCATGGATATGGCTACACATACTTGTATTGGAATAATTTGCTGTTTCTACATTTACAGGTTGAGGCTATTCACAAAATGCAGAATTCTTATTTTGGGGAGGGTTTAACTCTTATTGGTGAAAGGTCTGTGAGAAATTTTTTTTTTTTTTGTTTTAAATCTTATTTTCTTTATTCAGTAGAAGCATTTAAAGATTAAATGTTATGTAGGTAAAATATAGACATACATAGGGAATGAAAGAAAGTTTATTGTGAGCATTCTGGATCTGTAGATCTGTGGCTTCATTGTCATTTATTATAACGGACTTACGTTTTAACTGTGTTTTTCTAGGATTTTGTGGTCGTGTATACCTTTTAAAGAATCGGTTTATTTATATCAACTGCAAAATCTAAATTGGTTGATTCTTTTATAACAAAGTTAAATAGTCATATTTCTAATGTTGTAATCTCATGTACTTTTGTAGGTTGTTTCAAGTTACTTGGTTGGAGAAAACTGGTTTCATATATGACCGTAATAACTTGAGAAAAGTTTGTGCTTCGCCCTTTTTCCCTGTTTCAATATTCTCCTATATATATTTGTGTCATTTTAATTTGATGACTTTTATGAAATCCAGAGCCTAAGATTCAGTTTAGTACTCTTAATTTCGTTTTATATGTGCTGAGTATACTCCAACATTGCATTGGTGATTTTTGGATGTTAACTTCTATCGCTATAGATCTCAGATTTTCAGAAAGTTTCTGAATTGCAGCTGCAAGACTAGTTAAATGTCTTGTATATATCTGGGAACATAAGCTCTAAGTCATTATATTGTAAAAATCAGTTTTGCAATTATTTGTCATATTTAATCTTACAATTAATTCTGACAGCATTGGAGTCTATAATTGTAGATACCAGTCATATTCTTAGTGTATTTATTTGCCTTAAGTTCTATAGGCTCTGCCTTGCTGCCTTATGCATTTGATATATGCCGTAGTGTGATCGTGATTAAAGCGGAGGAATTATATCCGTAGCATAAGTTAATCTTATAATTCTAGTTCATGTATTCAACCAATCTGATTCTAGCAAGCATTATGGGTTCTAATTGTTGGATTTATTAATGGTAATTTTGACAAAGGCTAGTCTCAATGCTGTGGTATTTCTTGGAGAAGCCTTTACTTCTGAGTTCCTAGGTTATTCAATAGCAATATCGAATAGTCTTTGATCACGTTTGATAATTTTTTCTATCCTCTGATTTATGAAGATGCATAAATTCTGAAGTGGTTGCTGGCCTGTGTGTCTGATATTTTTCTGCATCGTCTACAGTTGAGGAAGTTCACTCACCAAATGAAAGATGGCTGGGGGTTGGCAACTGATGGGAAAGTTATATTTGGAAGCGATGGAACTTCAACCTTGTATCAGATTAACCCTCAAACATTGAAAGGTTTCCATTATATGAAATTTGAAGTGAATTTAGTTCGTCTCAACTTGTCCGTTAGGCCCATTTATGGCATCAACACCCATCGGACCTTCCCATCTCTCTCTCTCTCTCTCTCTCCCCTCTCTCTCAGGGTGGAGAACTTGAATTCTTTGATAGTTACTCTTGCAATTGCTTCAAGGATGACTAGAAATTAATTGACTATGTCAGAACCTGCTAGTACATGAATATATGTATATTCTTCGTTTTTTTCGGAGTGCATTTCTGTTCTTCAAGTGCAAGTATGCATTGTTCACCGCATCATGAATATTCATTCTCCTATGGCATCTTCAATTAATTGGTCCATCATCTTAGTATGTTCTCTCAAATCAACAGTCATTGAAGCACACACTGTCAAGTACAAAGGAGACGAGGTTCACAACCTCAATGAACTGGAGTATGTGAATGGTGAAGTATGGGCAAATGTTTGGCAGGTATGAAGACTGAATTTCTGCTTCATTTTTCTTGGACCATGTGATTATTTTTAATCATAGCATTTGCATCTTGATGGTGGTTACCACTTAGTTTTTTGTTGGTGAGGCTTGCTATTTAGATTGGAAATAGTTTTCAAAGATCATATTTGATGAAACTATCAGTACTTAAACATTAAATTGCATGATAAGCCACTCTAGTGAATTTTGTATTCCTAAGTAGATATATGGTTTATTTTACAGTTGCTTCAAGGAAACAGGTACTAGCATCTTTTTGCTTCTGTGAAGAATATGAATAATTTCAGCATGTGTTCACTAACCTGATTTCTACCTTGACTGATATTCTTTTCCTTTGTTGAACCTTACTCGGATTAACTGTTTTCCCTCAATATGCAGACCGACTGCATTGCTAGAATATCAGGTAAAGATGGTGCTGTAATTGGATGGATTCTCCTTCCTGATTTGAGGTTCTTCCTTTACTCAACTTGCTTGATTTCACTGAATGCACATTCATTTTCTTCTCGACGTTTTCTTGGACAAAATTGTCTAATCAATTCTTAATGTGCTTTTAGGAAAGGGTTGGTTGCAGCTGGCAAAACGGTATACAACAACTATCTGAATAGTTATACTCAATTAATTTTACTTATAAGTCTAAGAATTTTCTTTTAACCCAATTTCAGAGTATCGATGTCTTGAATGGCATAGCATGGGATGAAGAAAGAAACCGTATTTTTGGTGAGTTCCATTATGTTCATATTGCTTGTACCTGATGGAATCATTTTTTTCAGCTTCTCGTTCTAAATACTCCATCTGTGTACAGTAACAGGAAAGCTTTGGCCGAAGCTATATGAGATAAAGCTTCATACTATGAAGACACCATTTAAGGGAGATATTAAACGTCTATGTATGCCTAAGCCAGTCCATTTCAAATAAAACATAGAAGAGAGGTAAATTGTGCAACTGTATAATTATCGTTCTCAAACTGTTAACAGGCGTATGGATATATAATTATGCACCTGTGATCACATCACATAAATCCTCTTTCCCTTGTTGATCTTGCAATGTAAAACATACATATTTGTGTACACGTTGAAGAATATTTAGATGAAATACACAGAGGTCGTGCTGATTTTTTCTAGTTGGGGTTCGAGAAGGAAATGAAACATGATTGCAAACTGTGAGTCAATCGGTATCCATTCCTGATGTGGAGCAACAGATTTCAATATTTTTGTATAATGGTTCTAGTTCTTGAGCAATTGGTCATTTTCGTGTTTCTGTTATTATTTTGTTGCATCTTCAAACATTGAAAACGAGAAACATTTTGTTTGGTACCGAAAGTTCAAATGCTAATTGATCTTAGAGATGTATTACAAGTACATACGAGGAACCAATAAGGGGGCACCATGTGTCCATTATGGACACTATTATGACACCTCATATGTACAAGAACAATAACCCAAAATCTTAATAAAATGCGGGTGAAATTTTGCTTTTGCTTTTGCTTTTTCTTTGTATTAGTCTGGTATCAAATAATTTCACTTAAATATTAACAAGTGTTGTGATATTGAAAAAGCATTTAAGAGTTTAATATTAAATCAATTTTGGTCCATAACACGGTATGTCCTGTTGTTATTTGGATGACTGTTGGATAGTCTCGAATTGTGTAAGTAGCTTCTCTCAAAAACCAATGGCATGTTTGGTAAAATAATTTGTATAACATGGATAGTATACAAAAAGTAAACAATAATGTTATTTAACACAAGTGATGCTAGAATACCAGTCTATATATGGCATGTAGGTGATATTAAATAATTAGTCTAATTAAGATCATGTTTGTTTTGGATTAAAATCAAATTTTAATCAAAGTCAAAGTCAAACAATCAATATTAACTACGTCTTTCATGGGTTTCACAGTTTTTCAACTACACATTTCAAAAACTTCTATTATAATTTACTGGGAATTTAATTTTTATTGAATTTATCATGCGTGGCCACTTAAACTGAAGCTTAGCGCCAATATGATGAATAGTACTACTCATAAGTAAAAGATAAATACCACTAAATGGTCATTGCAAAATGTCCCTTCTAATAAATGGCTAATATTTGAGTGAAAATAGGCAAAAGAATGGTTATATTGACACCTGGTTCTGTTATAAATCTACTACATTTCAATTACATTAATATCCCTAATTTTTACTTATTATTATACTTGTGCCTTTGACTTTTTTTTATCATTTTTTTTTAATTACCAACCTTCCATTAAATAGTACACTGTGACTCTGCTTCCATCCAAAAAATCTTCTAATATGGTGTAAAAGGACTAATTTTTCCTTGTATTTTTTAAATGAGAAAAAAAAAATAACAAATCTGTATAGTTAGCTCTCATTTTAAACAAAGTTATTAGAACTTTTTGATGAAAATCCTTAAAGATTGTGATAGTTAAAGGCAATTTTGAGGATAAAAATTACATGAAAAAAATTAACGACACAAGTTACACAAGGTTAAGAACTTAAGCCATTGTCATGCGAAGATTAAAATCTTGATTTCTATACAAGTTAAAAGTTAACAAGTCGAACTGTTCCTATTAGAACTATCTTGAATAGTAGACCTTAAACAATTGAACATGTCATAATTAGTCGAAATTTGGATACTAGCATGCCAGTCAATGGTCTCACAAAAATTAACACTCTTAAAAACTTTCGAATGGCACACCTAAAATATGTCAACAAAAAGGGTATAATTGACATTAACATATAAGAGGCAATTTTACTAATTTCCCCAAATAGTAGCCATTTTCTTTCTTTTTTTTCCTATAGAGAAGGAGCCAGAAAAAATGGTAAGGTTCGTTTGATAGCACCAATTTTTCATGGAAAATGAAAAATATTTTCTTTTTTCATGCAAAAGATGTGTTTGATGGGTAAAATGTTGTCAAGAAAATATTTTCCCTCCTCCTCTCCTTTTCCTTGAAATGATTGAAAAGGTTTTCCCACCAAAATTGGTGGGAAAACCTTTTCCAAGTTCTGCCGATTTTTTTTGACAACATTCACAAATTTCATAATCAATTATGAAAAAAAATTCACTTTAATGGACAATTTTTATGTAAAACGAAGTCAAATGAACACTAAACTTTAATGAAAAAAATGATTGAAAAAAATTATCACTTTAATGGACAATTTCCATGTAAAACAAAGTCAAATGAATACAAAATTTAAAAAAATTTCGGGTGAAAAATTATACCAATCAAACACACTTAATTAAAATTCTCAATAAAATAATTTCTAAAAAAATATTTTCTCTGAAAAACATTTTCTTTCCCCCCACGGACCCTAAGTTAAAGCTCTATTGTCTTGGCTATTTTCAATTTTCAAAAATATTGAAAATACGTTTACTTACCTATTTTCATAAACGAGTTTAAAATTTACAAAAGAAAAAAAGCGCCAAAAAAATTCGTTTTCACTATTTTCTATTAAAATCAAACCAAAACTTCAAAAAACGGAAAACGGCCGAGTTTTGCCAATAGAGGGATAGTTTAGTTGGTTGAGTCACGAATTTTTGGAAGGTTGCAAGTTCGATTATGTTTTACCACAATTCAATACAAATGAATTTTTCTTTCATATGCACAATACAATATATTGAATAATCAATTCTTCAATTTTTCAAAATTAGAAAGTAAACGCATGTTTCATTATTTTATTTTTGAAAACAACTTTTTAAAAAAGAACGTGTTTTCAGCAATCTCAAAATGAATATTCAAAATACAAAACTCAAAATGAATTCAAAACTCAACTAAAATACGAAGAGAACAGCCCCTAAGTCTTTTAGGGTCCCATTAACTCCTGTTTCACCAAATGAGCTTGTGGGATGACCATAGAGGCAGCATCAAGGCACTGTGCGAATGCCGATTTGCCAAACAGCAAGCCCAAATAAGATACCAATTAATCTCCTAAAAAAAGCAAGTGAACCAAAAGGCATAAATTGAGACCCAATTCTAATCAATCACACAAGATCTTGGCTTGATTTGGACAGAATCTTGTAGAAAGCAATGAAACTTCACAAGGAAGAGCATTAGAGCAAGAATTAAACATGTGCCGATCTATCAACAACTTAGTAATAAGCTGCGAAAATTGAATTAAATGCAGGAATGATGCATATACATAGAACAAAAAGCAGCATTCAACTACCTGGTCACATCGTGCCAGAGGCGTTGAATGCAAGCCCTCACTAACTTTCCCCCAAAACGAAAAACACAAAATCTGGAAGTAAGAATTATTAATTTTAGCATGCACAGCTCATAACTCCTCAGTAGGACAAAACACCTAAGCCAGAGCTCCACACAAGGAAAAGAGTCCAAACACAGGGCATTAGACTGCGATAATGGGAACAGCGCCAGTAAAAAATTTGAATTCCTGAATATCACTTTTCATGCACCAACTAAATTATAATAAAGATTCAAATTAGAATTAGCACAAGAAACTAAGTTCTTGAATAAAATTTGAAAAAAAAAACTGTTTCATGAGTCTTGAGAGGGTATCACGAGATGACTCAGAAATGGCTTAGACAGGCTAACACTAATGTAAGTCCTCACTGAATCTCGCACTTCAAAAAGATGCAATATCTGAAAGAATAATCAAGCATACCAAAAAGATTATATGAAGAGCTAGCTCAATTTGATCAGATGGAACCAAATAACAATGTTAATCGTGCACGAATGCCTACTTCAAAATGTTTGGCATCACAAATGAACCACAAATCTACAGTAATACATATTTGTCAAACCTAAGGTGTAAAATACATTAAGCCCCTGTTTGGTACCCATTAATTTCTCTCTCTTTCTCTTTCTCATTCTCATTCTCATTCTCATTCTCATTCTCATTCTCATTCTCATTCTTCATTTTAACCACACATTCTCCAAATAAAATAATATTACACACAAATCAAAAACTTTTCATCACTTTTCCACCACACATTCTCACATCAATCACTATTCTAAAATTTCTATTTCTCCCAAAATGGGTTTCAAACAGGGGCTAAATGATGCCAATTTAGCAAGTCTGCAACGGACTCTGACATACTACATCTTGACTAAGTTGCAGAACTTCCAATGAAGCCCAGAAATTACTTTTGATTTGACAATTTATAAAATTAATTCCCATATTCATACCATCTGAAATGGATACCCCAGGCGTTGGAATTGGTAATTTCAATATTCGTTCCATCTGAAATGGATATCCTCGACCATGGAATTGGTTTCTCCCCAGCAGTTAAATCTCACGATTTTCAACCATCCATGATCAAGCTGATAAGTAAGATGTATTTATCAAATAATCAAGTAAAAAATAAATAAATCGGGCAAAGGTTTCAGAATTACACAAGCATGACTTTAAAACCAAAAAAGACAACACACATGTTTACACCTAAATTATAATAGAGTGAAATAATTTTCTTGCACATCCAAACCAGAGATGGATAGTGGAAGCCAGCATCAAATATCAAATATGCATAGAAGCAAATCAAGATTACAGAAGAGCAGTTCCAGAACCTTAACTTTTGTATAAAATCAAAATTATTTCTAAGCACACAATACATGCATTTGAACTCAAAATGATCACAAATAAAAAAATACAAGTTATGAACATAAAACTAATTCTACAAGTCTTAGAAAAGAACCGTGAAATCATAAAACAAAGGTAAGAACGCCAAACCTCAGCCTATACACATTTTACTTCCAATTTTCCAAAAAAGAATCATCACACATTATACTAGTATAGCCTACCCTCCAAAGAATGAGAAAAACCCACGTTTCTTGGGTTCCTCCTCCATCATCACAGCCGTCATACTATCCTGCTCCACCAACCTCCACGCAGCCTGCTCGAATGCCAGCCCTGCTAAAGCAGGCGGTTTATTCAAAACCAAGGGATACCCTCTATTCGTACTCCTGATCACCTCAGTATCTTCGGGGATAACCCCCAACAAAGGCAATCCCAACATTTCTTGAACATCCAAAACCGACATCATATCCTCCCCCTTTATCATATCCGTCCTTACCCGGTTCACAATCATTTTAATATCCCTAATGCCATCACATTCCAATAACCCCGTGACCCTATCCGCATCGCGGAGGCTAGTAATATCCGGCGTGGTCACTAAAACCGCTTCATTGGCGGGAGTAATCGCAGTAATAAACCCAGCATCAATCCCAGCCGGACAGTCAATAATTATAAAATCCGGCGCCCCCTCTTCACGAGCCTTAAGGGCTTCAACAAGCCAAGTCAATGCCTTTCCCCCGAATCCAAGTGGGAGCTTCGACCTAGGCTTGGAAATACATAAAAGCTCAAAATTAGACCATCTCTTATCTCTTACTAGTGCCTGGTCAAGACGGCAATCCCCATTAAGTACCTCAACAACAGTATAATTCACTCTATTCTCAAGGCCTAGTAGGAGGTCCAGGTTGCGAAGCCCAACATCGGCGTCAATGCCGACGACTGAAAATCCAAGCCGTGCGAGAGAGAGGCCGATATTTGCCGTGGTTGTGGTTTTGCCAACGCCACCCTTGCCGGAGGTGATAACCACCACTCTGGGGGTATCCCCCGCCAGTTGGGGCTTGCGATTGTACTGGAGGAGAGAGTGAATTGTAATGGGTTTGAATTTTGTACGAGGTTTTGAATAAAAGCGGTGGAAGTACAGAGAGGCGGGTTTGGGGTTAACGAGGGGTTGCAGAGATATCATTGCCTTTCGAGGATCTAATACTGTGTTTGTTGATAGTGCAGGAGATGTATACTGGTGTGTGTTGATAGGGCCAATTTGGCATCACTTTTAAAAAGTCAAAAATAATCTTTTAAGACTATCTATTGACTAATTTTATGAAAGTATTTTTTTTATAATTAAAAGAACTAGAGAAAACTTGTTCAATATAACTTCCTTTAAAAGTGCTTTTGGAAAAAAAAAAAAAAAAAAAAAAAAAATTGAAAATTAGTTTTCAAATAAAAATTAAAGTAACTTTTTTTAAAAACACTTCTACAAAAAGAAAAGTATTGCCGAACTGGCTCGATGTTTTTAGAAGGGTTTTTCATGACAAAATTAGCTCTTTTGATGGTCATTATTTAGTGAAAAAATTATTTTGAATAGTGAACTATTAGAGAAAGTCCGTTTAAAAAATAGAAAAAAAAAATTGAATTACATACAAAATATTTTAATGCATGAACGTGTGCTTGAAACAAGGGTTCATTCTTCTTCTTAATAATTTTATTAGAACACTTTTTTGGTTATTTGAGAATTATAATTATGCCCCGTTGGATGGGGATTAAAAATCAGATTTTTAATAAATTTTGATTAAAAAAAAATGAAATGTATGATTGAAAAATTGTGAACCCATAAAAAATATAGTTAAAATTAATTATTAACTTTGATAAAAATTTAAATCCATTCCTTACCAAATATAAGCTAAGCCCTCATTTGACTACTATGGTTTTTTTAATAGAAAATAGGATTTTGAATGGTAATTTTTAGGAGAATGTATGGTTAAAAAGTAATAATTTTTTTTGAAAAAAATAATTGTCAGGGACCAAGTATTTATTTAATAGTTTACACTGAACAAGTGAAGTTTCAGAGTTGACACGAACATTCGAAGGTTGAGGAGCATAGAATGTGAAGAATTGATCTGTAATATGAAACAAGAACAAATACTGTTTTTAACACATATTTTGAAATGTTAATTCTGCACTTCTTTTTAACAGTTGACGAATTCACAGTAATAAGGGAATTAAAAATTTTACACCAATCCACGTCTACAACAAATAAATTGCCTAAGCTTTTGCATGCCCAGATCTTGTGCACAGGATGAGTGGGAAAACAAGACAATATCAGATAATACGTTGTGAGTTCTGCCTCAGCGGTGCTTCGGCATCCCGTCGCTGCTGCTGCTGAGTCATCTCTTCATCCTGATTCTCCATTTCTGAACTACTTGACGGTTTAGCACCAGAAGAAATAAGGTTCTTGAACCAACTAGCTTGGAGTCTAGGAGATCCTCCTCTATTAGAGTTGCTCGGGGACTCTGCATTCAGAAGTGAGTTGTTGCAAGCAACTCCTGCAAGAAACCGATACGCCACTCTGCTAGCAGTTACAATCTCAGTTTTAGCTTGCCTAAACTGCAACACCACCAGAATTGATCAGATATAAAACGTATACGATCCAAAACCAGTCAAACAGAGAAGATCGATCAGACAATACAGATGGAAGTACCCACAAGAATGGAGAAGAGTAAAATGTCGGATCGTGTAGAGCCTACTTATTACTGTTCACTTGTCTCCTCCACTACTAAACTACCTACCTTTCTACACTATTAGAAAAAAGCCAAAACAATATATATAACATTCATCACTTTTTATTAGGTAACCATAGCTTCCTACTCTACATCAAGGAATACGAGGTCATCTTTGTGACTCAGGGAGACAAAGAGAAAGGTGTTCGATCTCCACTGTAAACTTCGTGTTCTCCATAACATGCAATTGCAAGTGGATATAACTCTCACGTTGAGGTTGAAAGCCAATGAATCTGTATTTGCTTTGCATTTTTCTGATTTCTGGTTGCTCTCTATTGCTCTCATTGGGATTGGGATTAGGGCTAAATTCTGACATAAGCAGGGATAGGACGTCCCTCGACTATGTACAAATTTGCAAAGAACGGCAGTTTATGGTTTCTGTAAACATTCAAATTTACAGCTCACATTCCAGGATCAGCTAGTATACAATACTCACACCGTTGCATATGAAGTAAAATTTTATATCGAATATGATACAAAGTCCAGCAGCTTATACTCTTTCTTTCCACCAATTTTTCACATTGGTGTCGAGGGCAAGACAGTTGATTATGTCAGGAATAATGATTTTACTGCACAACTTTCAATTAATTTTAAATAAATTTCAAGCGAAGGACAATGTGTTCTAAGAAAATAAATACTTTAACCTTACTCGATAAGCTGTGCTTTCTGCTATTTCAGCAGCAGTATCACCAGCGTGTGCAAACCTGTTCACCCAACCTGTCATGAACTCATAAGAGCATAATATAGCGCATGGTAAGTTGCAAAATATTAAATAAAGGGACAGTGCAAAAATTGTCAAAGTCATCGCCATCTAAAATTAAAATGGTAAAAAATAAAATTTACAGTACATTATCAAATTTATGCATAAACTCCCAACATGTAATCTTTCTCCAGGTCTGCAGCAACTTATCCTCTCTTGCAGGTTCACAACTTCATTTAGATCCTGTACTAGCTCTAAAAATTCTAGACACGCTTCTACAAGAACAAATCACACTAGGTATTCAATTCACATAAAACACAAGAAAACACATTAATTAATTTCGAACCCAATTCTAAGCTAAATGAATCTAGCTCAAGAAGCTTAGCAACAGCTGCAACAGAAACATCATTCATATTTTATTTTCACCCAAAAGAAGGAAGGAGAAATCATATTGGCACAAGGATAAAATTCACAATTGTTATTAGATATACTTAGTTTAGGTCTTATTAAGTTTACAAGTCATGTTAAGATCTACAAGTTGAGTTAAAGTTAAAATATTTTTATTACTCGGGAATATTTGCTAGTTGCTTTAGGATGTCATGTCACTGGAGCTCATAAATAGATATGATATCCTCACAAAACAAAGAAGATTACAAAATCGCACTTCTTCCCAGAGCATTAAGGATTATTAAGATGATGTGATAAATTCCAACCCAGGAAATGGTCCCTAAATTTCTTTAACTTCCATCATCATTCTTTTTCATCTTTAGCAAGTTCACCAAGAAACCTTCAAACAGATTTACTTTAGTTCCCATGTCTCAGATATAAGTCCAACCAATTTTCTCCTCATCGACCTCCCAAGAAGCCTTAAAACCTTAAAAGTAAATTAGATCAATCCCCATATTATTACTTGTCTCTAACCCAGCCTTCCTACACAGAAAGTTTTTTAGCCTACTGTTTTGCTACTTTTCAAAACCAAATCTCATTAGGTAGACAAACTCAAAACAGCAATTAGCACCACTAGTTTACCAATCTTCTCAAGTTTCACTAGCCACAATCCACTTAACTTCTTTGATTCCATAGCAATATATATCTCAACGTATCATCACTTTTCTTTCAAAGACAAATAAATGTTAGTGCATCTGCAACGTCAGACATTAGCAAACAATGCGAGACTAAGACCTGAATAATATTTCTACGCCTCAGTAGATGATAGATTAGAGCATCATTATCTATTATAAAATATCCAATAATAACAATATGAACAGTTGGCTACAATTTTAAAGGTGAAAGACTGATAGTCTTCACTCATGAGTAATCCTAAGTACGATTGTAAGCTACATAAATATAAAATCGTTCTGAGTTTAATGCGTCTTAAATAGAGAGACAAAATCCCAGACTTAACAAGCTTGTCCAAGCTACAAAAGATGACTCCCACCCTACCTTGTGACTATTGAGCCTCCAGAACCGAAGCAAGTATAAAGCTCAAAGGACATTATTCGGAATGGCCCAACTTACGGCGAATATGGGTTTATATTGCATATTTCCCAGAAAGCTATAAATGGGCAGGAAGAAAACTATTATCTGACCTTTTTGGAACAAGACCTTCTTAGATGAATCACAACTTGGGGGTCAAACAGCCTACATATTTATAGTTAAGTACAAGTTGTGCGTGCGTGCGTGCGTGCGGAGAAAAAAGATACAAAGATTGCAATTACCAGGAAGTTTTGGCACACCAAGTCTTTCACAAAACTCATCACAGAAATGATTGCAATTTTTTGATAACAAATCATAGGAGTGTCCAGGCCACTCTCTACTAAGTTCCCTCAGGATCTGATTAACCTTGAAGATAGAAAAGGTAGTTTCTCCAAGTTTGATGCTTTCACGGAATGTATACATCGGATTCTTTGTAGGTGGGCAGCTAAAAACTCCAGTACCTTGTTCACAGTACCCAAAGGACCATTCGTCATCTCCATAAATCTGTTGATGTGTAAATCATCTAAACATAAGAGCATTACATATAACACCTAGACATTTAATATTCAAGAGGTTCAATATATTTTTCAAAAACTCGCACCTAACAACCTGAAATCGCATAAAATGTCAAACGATCAGGGACAGATTGGACGGGAGCAGTACTGGGCTGTAGTCCAGTGCTGCCCAAGCACATGTCCAGTAAAGACATCCAATTAAATGAATAAATGTTTCTTATACAGTCCATACCGCACTAACAATCAACTAGGCCAACCTAATTGTAATCAGTTTTTTAACTTTTTGGCCCAATTGTTTGTTTCATTTTTAGCCCATAACAACACCAACCCAGTTTTCATCCTTTATTTTCTTCCTCCTTCCCGTCAATTAGAAACAATTGAAAACCAATTTGAAATACCCAAATCCTTTTTAACCCTAAATCTTTCCCCTAGCCACCCACCCCACCACAGCACCACGTAGATTTGATTTCTGGATTGAAAGATTTAGTCGAGTCTCTTCATAAGGAGCTTAGTTTGATGAAAGCGTTTCTCAAGGACTTCAGGGAGAAGAATTAGAATATGTAAGGGAATTGGTTAGACAAGTCAGCATGGTTGCTTATGAGGCTGAGGATATTATTGACACATTTGTTGTCAATGAAGCATCTAAAAAAGGGAGTGAAAAAAATGATCCTTGTATTTGGTAACAAAAATCTTCTTAACGTTGTGAAAGAAATTGACAAGACAAAAGTGAAGGAGATTTATGATAACAAAATGTTTGGAATTGAAAGCCTACAAAATGGAGAGCCTCTTGTGGAGGAAGAAAATGTTGTGGACTTTGATGAGGAGGCTAGAACCATTATTGATCGCCTCACTAAAGGTCCAGAGCAGCTGGAAGTTGTAACAGTTATCACTATGGTTTCTTGATCAAAATTTATTTTAGAGACTTTGGTTTGTTTATTTTCGAAAGCATGCAAAAAGATTCAATTCATTAACTCGTACATTAGCTTTTTGAAAAAAAGCTGCCCTGTAACGTTATATTACGATTTTTTTTTTTCTTATTTATGAATTTTATTCGTACATTAACTTTTTAAAAACTTTTGACCCTGTGATGATACTTTCTAGCTCCGTCCCTGCAAACGATATGCTATATGGATGCAAGCAAACATACATAATGCAAAACTCAAGGGAGCATTTATACAAGGAAACTCAAATCTCAGTTATGCATCTTTGATGAGGACCCTTTTATAATGTAAAATTCCTGTTCCTTCATCAAATTATACAAGCAAATCGAAAAATGATGGCTACCGAGTGCTATCTTGTACAGGCTGCAGGTTAATATACATGTTGTATCTCTATTATTTCAAAACAGAAATATATTCGCTTCACACAAGTGGATGTAGGCCTACTATCAAACCAAGTAAACTTATGTGTTTTCTCTCTTGCTCTCTCTTTGCGAGTCTGTACAATTCATCGATATTGTAGCATGTAACAGAACAATTATCAAAGTGCATGTTTTCGACGTCAGGGTTTCTTCAGTGAAGTTCAACTAAATTGGAAATTTCAATTAGGGCAGAGGGCATGATGAAGGTCATACTAGCATGTAACACAACTATTATCAAAGTGCATGTTTACGATGTCAGGGTTTCTTCAGTGAAGTTCGACTAAATTAGAAATTTCAATTAGGGCAGAGGGCATGATGAAGGTCATACGGAAAGAAATCTAAGGGCATGGATGAAAGAGATTGGCAGGAACTTGAAGCGAAGGATGTGGTATATAAAAACGAAGGGTTAGGATCTCATTTCTACAAATTGAAAGATGACGAGTACTTGGGGGTATTTATGTCATTTGAGTTTTGTTGAGTGTGGTGGTAAGCAAATCTTACTTTTTATTTTTCTTCACTAAGTACTATAAAAACAAAATTTTAGATCTCATTGCTACAAATTGAAAGATGATGAGTGACTTGGGGATATTTATGTCATTTGTGTTTTGTTGAGTGTGGTGGTAAGCAAATCTTAACTTCTTTTTATTTTTCTTAATAAAGACAAGCTGCAAAGTATAGCTGAGTATATTAGAAGAATTCTCTTAGTATTTATGAAAACATAAGATACACCATTATCCAAACACCCACAACAAAACAATGTAACTGAAAAAAAGAATTGACACCTTCCAGAAATATGTCGAAGTATGCTATACGCAAAGAATGTGCCGAAAGGTTTTGGCGGAGTGTATGAGGACAACAACACATATAACCAATAGGCTATCACAACCGAATATAGGATTGATGTCACCATTTGAGAAACTATGAAAACTAAGCCGACGGTTGGTCCGTTTAAAGCATTCAATCGCGTATGTTATTGTGTTTGTGCCTAATCACTTAATGAGCAAGTTTAACGGAAAGGATGGAGATGTTGGGACTGTACAATTGATCGTTGTTACACATCAAGGAATATTGCGTTTTATGAAGCATCTTCTTGGTAGACATTGCACAGGGTGGAGCAATTGATTCAAAGGAAATGGAAGATAAATTATAAGATGAGATCACAAAAGCACAACTAAATCCTGCATAAATAAAACATGCACAAGAATCATCAAGTGATGAGGATTTTCCGGGCACAATATAAAATCCTTGACAGGCGGATGTACACCAGACAACGCCATAAGAGATAAGGTCGATTCAATAAGAGGAGGTTGAGGTACATACGAGTCCACAACCACAGTTGAGAAAATTAACCAGATAGAGAAAACCAAATCCTAAGTATGCTAACGTAACAGTAGAAGAAGAAGAGAGTGTCAAAGAGACAAAGACCTTTAAAGAAGCGATCCAAACAAGGAGTGGAGAAAGGCAAATGAAGAAAAGTTCATGGCTCTATGGAAAAATGAGATTTAGGATTTAATGCTAAGGCCTGATGGAGTGAAGCCTATATCTTGCAAATGACACAAAGTAAAGAGGCATTCTGATGGATCAACCGAAAGATACAAAGCTCAACTATTAGCTCGTGAATTCTCACAACAATATGGATAAACTATGATAAGACCTTTAGGCTAGTAATAGCTCACTACAATACCATTGCTAATAGCATTAGTAGCAAGTCCTGTCAAATGTGGCGGGTGGACGTAAAAAATGCATTTCTCCATGGGAAACTTTATTGAGACATACATATGAAGCAACCAAAGGGATTCGAGAATTAAAAAAACCCAGGAAATATGCAAGCTAAAGAAGGCACTCTTTAGGTTAAAGCAGGCACCAAGAGCATTGTACGATTAGATAGTCAAATTTTTAGTTCAAAGTAAATACTCGATAACACCAACAAACTCAGGCCTATTTGTCAAAGCAAAAAATGGAACACTAACAATAATGCTAGTATATGTGGATAATCTCTCCATTACTCGAGATGAAGAAGATGAAATCCAGTGAACTAGAAGAATACTATCTGTGAAATTTCAAATCATTTTCTGGGACTTGAGATGGAAAGAACAAAAGAAGGGTTATTCTTGTGCTAATATGCCAAATATCTCTTACAAAAGTTTGGGATGATCGATTGTAAATCGATATCAACACCAATCGAGATTAACTCCAAGCTGTGTAGATGAAGGCAAGGACTTGGAGAATGCAACCATGTTCCCACAGCTAGAGAAAGCTTAATCTACTTGATGTCGATGCGACCAAACATTGCATACGCAGTTGGGATAGCATGCCGCTTTATGGAGAAGTCGAAGAAACGACACCTTGTAGTAGTGCAATGAATTTTAAGGTACATAAAAGGAACAATTGATTATGGACTCTTTTACAAGAAACATAAAGAATGTAAGGTCATTGGCTATTGTGATGACGACTATGTTGGATTTCATGACATACAAAGATCAACAACTAGGTACATGTTCAATGTTAGGTCAGCTACAGTGTCAAGGTAGTAAAAGACAACCGACTACATTTTTGTCAACTGCAAAGGAGGCAGAATATAGAGCAACGACAATGGTAGCTCAAGAAAATACATGGCTGATGCAGTTAATGAAGGACCTACATCAACCGACAAGCAATGCGGTGCAATTATATTGTAATAACCAATCAACTATTCGCTTATCAGAAAACTCAGTGTGCCATGCAATAGCTAAGCATGTTGAAGTGCACTATCAGTTCATCATAGAAAATGTGCTTGAAGGAGAGATTGACTTTGAAGCACGTAAATACCGAGAAAAAGCAGTAGACGTGTTAACGAAAGGACTCGGTGCTTCAAAATTTGAAGAGTTTCGAACACAACTGAAGACAATAAGAGAAGAATTAAATCAAGGAGTCGGTGTTGAAAGGGAGACTTGAATATGCAGCACCGCCATTCACAGAATTTCAAGAGAAAGTTGTAAAGTGCAGCCAACCCTATTAGAAGTAGCTAGAAGTCTCTAAATTTTCTGCTCTCCACCACAAATGCTAGAAGAATCTGGAGTTTGTAAGCTTTTAATTTTATGATGGAATTATCTAGATTTCAAAGCCATCGATACACACTACTATAAATATGGTCCATCACTTGCATTTTGAGATTGAAGAGAGAAAGAAAGTAATAAAGAATTGAGGAGAGAAGAAGAGTTGAGAAAATGAATTAGTGTTGTCTTCCTTCGTAAATAATATTGTAGTGCTTAGTGGTCATGGTGTGTCTATCGACTCTATCCACATTGTGTAATTCTATTTTGCTAATAAAATCATTTCCCTTTGTGTTTAAACTCTACATTTAGGCTCCAAGTTAAGAACCGCTATTTGTGCTTTTCCATTTTGTTACCTTCAATTCAATCAGTCTCATGTTCCTTCTATTTCTTTTTTTTTTTTTTAAATCCATTTCTCCGTCTATCTCTTTTCTTGTTCTTTGTTCGGGCTTTACATGGGTTGGGTGATCATGGCAGGGCCTATTCCATCTATAAGATTGCTCAAACAAATCCCATGGACCAAACCTTAATCTAGAAAACCAATGTCATCCTCTAGAAATGCAGCTATGGGTAATAAGAAAGCAAACTATTTTAAAGGTTAGACTCCATGTCCATTTTAAATAAAATCCTTCTCAGGACATGTCAATAAGCTCAACTATGCACCAAATGAAAACATATAAAACCCTGATTTCTTTGCCAATATATAAATCTCATTGCTAAAATCAAGGGAACATCGAGCTATAAGAAGCAGTCCACCACCAATTAGGCAAAGGTTTTCCAAACTAAAAAGTTTGAATATAAATAAGACCAAAGAGGCTGGACTGCTCATATTTAAACCACAATGTCATAGTATGTTGGATGCAGCGAATGGAAGACAGGTTCATCACCAGTGCAAGCTTCGGTTGCAAAATTGAATGCAATTCAAGTTCATTTGAAAGGTCACGTGCCGAAAAGGAGAGGAAAGGAGTTCTTTGGAAGAGATTGAAACGGGGATGAACCATTCTTCGGGAAAGTCCAAAACCAAGTTCCTCTATGTCCAGGCAATGGCACAAACGTCGCAAAATTTAGGCACGAAACTGTGACTGTGTCTGCCTGTGTGTTAGACCAAATTTAAATATAAACACAAAACAAATTTCTTCAACTAGATATCAAAATAAGAAACCGTGTTCAAAATATTCTCCTACGCTAGAAACCAATAAAAGAACTTAAAAGGGAGAAAAGAAAGAAACCGTCATATAAACATATAAAACAAAAACCTAAAGTGTTCGCACAGAGAAAATTAAAGTGAAAAAAAATCCAGACGACACTAAAATCCTAGATCTAATCACATAATACCTAAAAGAAATAAGAAAATACAGAAACGATAAATACAAAACTGAAGAAATTATTAGTAGGTGTCCATAATTAAGAGGAATAATTGGAAACCTGAACGGCGCTGTGGAAGATGCCACCTAGACCAATACCGTCCTTGAAGATCTTATTGATCTGCATAATTGTATTATTGGTCTTATCAGAACCACTATTCGTCACATCATATACATGGAGGATCACCTCCGTCATCCTCAATCCCACAATTACCACTTAAACACTCTCAATTCAAAACCCTAACCCCCTATTCTCCGTCTCGCTCCCTCCGTAACAAATTTTCTAAACTCCCCCCTTAATCGAAATGAAAAAGTGAATTACTGCACTGTTTCTAGAAGATTACTGCTAGAAATCAAATTAAGGAATAAAAGCACTGATTGCGAAGGGTGAGAGGAATCATAATCGTTTCTTGGCGCTTATGGTATTTTTGTAGTTTTTCCAGATTTACTCGGATGCGGGTGAAACGAAATCAGTGGAACCAGGTGAGCTGGGTTGCAAATTATTTGTGAAAATAGTTCTGATCCGCATATAAGAATTAAAATAGGTAATTATTACAGCCACAAAATTTATAGCATGTTTGGTACGGTTTAAAATCCAATTAAAATTGAAAATATGGCCGTTATTGGATCTCATCCGTCTAATAAAAGTCAACAATAACGACTATATTTTTAATTTTAATCTGATTTTAATCTCTACCAAACACCCTCTTGGTAAGAGTATGTCTGGTTTGGTTGATATTAAAATTGAAAAACTAAATGTTATTGTTGAATTTTATTAGACGAATGAAATATAACGGCTATGTTTTCAATTTTAATTGGATTTTAATCTCTATCGAACATACCCTAATTATAACATAATTTTTAATTTTTTCGTGTTTACTTAAATAGCCTTAAGTAAAATTATATAATTAGAGTTAATATACTTTTAATTAATCACATCACATTATTTACACCACAAATCTAAACCTGATTTCTTCTTCTTTTTTATAATTACAAGTCTTGTCACACGATACCACATGTAAGAATTCATCAATTTGTTTAATCATTCTATATATACTAGGTGTAAGCAACATGCAATGCACGTTTGTTTAGTTTATATTTAATAGTTTTGTTTAAAAATTAATTTGTTATTAATAAAGATGTAATTTTTTTGGTTAATTAAATAATTAATGATGTAATGTTTATGTAATTGATAAATAATTAAATAAAGTGCTTATCTCTGTCATTTCCAACTCAAAATCACAAACAGAAAACTCAAGGTATGTTAAGGGGTAAGAAGATGAGTTTACTTAGACTCCATTTGATTCTCATTAATGTAGAATGAGAATGAAAAATATAGCCGTTATTGGACCCCACACAAGAGATAGAAATTCAAAATTGATAGATTGATGTAATGGATAACGGTCATATTTTTCATTTTTATGAGTTTTTAATGAAAAACAAACGGAGGTTTAAACTTTTTGCATGATTTAAGTTTTTACTCTTTTTTAAGTAATAATACAATTCATTTTATCGCTAAAGTATGATATGTATTACGATAATATATGTATATCATGTGTTAGACTTAGTATTGGTAAGTGACGGGTAAATTTTCGAGGACGAAAATATTTTAAGGGGGTGAGAATGTAATACCCCAAAATTTTTCATAAAATACAATTCAATTTTTATATATTATATTTTAATATTTTGAAAGTTAGGGACTAAATGATACATTTATCAAATTATATTTTATTGTGTCAAATATTTAATATTGATGGAGTTATCGTAAATATATGAATATTGGTCTCGTTGGATAAATCGTAATTAGATACATAAAACAGATTCGAGAAAAAGTCGATTCGGATAAGTTAGCTCCAAATATTTTAGTTTGAAGGAATTATCAAAAACTATAATATAATAGTACGAAATAAATTTTGAAAGTACAATGGTGAAGAGAGATCAATTACAAAACATAAACAAGAATTATTTTAGAACCAAAAAATTATATATAACTAAGCAAACGTGCATTGCACGTTGCTTAAACCTAGTATATATATATATATATATATCACCTTTCTCGCTATGAATTATTATATATCTGGTTTTATATTTGTGTACAAGAAAATATATAATAATATTTTCTTGTACACAAATATAAAACCAGATATATAATAATTCATAACGAGAAAGGTGAGCACGACTTTAAATTCTATCATTTAAAGTTTAGACTCTCTAGAAATTTATAAAATAAAAATTGCAAATATGCATCTCTCCGTGTGTATTGTAATTTAGTTCATCTTCTTTTAGTAAGTTTCAAAACATTTTATTGACCCCTCTGAAATTAGAAATTAAGCTCACTATCAAAAAAAAATTCTTCTTTATCTTCCTCTTTTTTAAAAAATAATTAAGAAAAAATAGGGTGGATGAGAAGAAAACATTACCCATATCTCTTGAGAATGTGGATGAGAAGAAATCGATAATGTTTTCTACTTCTTTTTTGTCGAGTCCATGTAATCATGGATGCATGTAACATAAAAAATACACAGTGAAAATAAATGTCTAGACGAAAAGAAAAAAGATGAAGTTTATTGTTAAAACTCATAAGTCTTCATTTTTATTTTTATTTTTAAATTAGGTATATAATTGTAAATTTATTGTAGTGTATTTATTAAAATCATGTTTTAATTGTGTTGTGAATATAATGTGGTATATTTAATAAATCTTGTGGTTGTAATATAATTACCCATTAAAACATTTCTTAAAATTTAAAAATATTAAACGTCCAATATACCCTCAAAGCAAAATAAAACAAGACTAATCAAATTAATTAAGTCCACCTTTTAAAAAAAATTAAATTACATTTTGAATTTTATATAAATTTACTTAAATAGACAAAAATAAAATTAAATGAAGTACATCACTCTATATTCATCAATTAATATTTATTCTCATTAAATGCTTTTGAATCTTCTATATTTTTTTAAATTTCACGTTTAACTAAAACTATCACTCCATTTAGAGAATTAAGCATGTTATACTTACACTCTGGTTTGCATAGAGTCGTAAGTTAGACCTGAACATCAAATGATGTTAGTAATGTTAAAACAAAGAGAAAATATGTGATAAAAATATTAAGGTCAAATTACTAGGTCACGAGCAAAGAAGCCATGGATTACTTATTTAATGTACAGTGGATGAAACATCGACCACAACAAGTAAATTGATCAATTTCATATTGGACATGAAGGACAAAACAAGATGCATCAACTTAGCTCAAGCAGTGAATGATGTAACTCCCCGACCCGCATGGATCGAAACGTCACTAGATTAACGTTACTTTACCCGTAGATCGTAGACTTAATAAAATAATTAAGTATACTTTTAACGGAAAACATAAAAAATTAACTTAAAAATTTAATATCAAGACTTTATTATAATTTTTTAAAGACAAAATAGTTCAATACCAAAAGAAACAATTCAAAAATGTTTTTAGATTATTTCTCATGTATACATTCACAATTGACGTCAAACTCTAGGCAAAACTTTAAAAAATAAAAGTTGTTATTTTGTTTTCTATCTTAAACGACAAATGACAAAAAAAAAATCGTTTGCATAGCTATCGACTTCGAGACTTCATGAAATTTTAATCTAAAGTAGAAAACTTCTTATAGAATGACATATCCAAAAATCGACTTCCATCGGCAACAAATAGTGTATTAAAATATTTTTCAGAACCCCGTAGTGACTAGGTTTGGAAAGCAACCTAACACAGTTTACTTTAAGTGTTATATAAAATCCTATACATATTGAAATGACATGATTCTAGATCTATTCAATAATTGACTCATGAGGCTATCAAACCCCACTGGTTTTATATAAAAATTACAAGTAACATTTGAGTTATGAATTTTTGAAATCAAGGGCATAAGCTGAAAACAGCATCCATACCCAGTGCAGCTTACTTTAAAGTGATGTATAAAATTTTACAGACATTGGATTGACATGATTTCGAGTTCATTCAGTAGCTAACATGTAAGGCTATCATATCCAATTGGTTTCGTCCAAAAATTTCAAGTAACGAGTGAGATATAAATGTTGGAACCAAGGGCAGAAAACTGAAATTTTAAAAGAGACAGCAAAACTTTAAAATCGCTAACTCTTTTCTTTTGTAAATAATAATATTTAAATTAATTTTCGTGACACATATCCACTTTCAAACATAATTTATTCATAGAAAGGAAAAATACTCTTAGCACAGTTCCACACATGACGTCCATAGATATTCTTAAGAAACAACATGAACATTTTATAATCGAATTTAAAATTATTAAGTCACCGGCTTTCTCCATAGCATGTTGCATTATCCTCAACCATCATCCACGCCCCCAAGGAAAACCAATCAACCTATAAAAAGGAATTAACCCATGAGTTTGAAACTCAATAAATATCATTGGTGCATTTTGTTGTCAAATTAACATTTTCGAAATATAGATTCATATCGTCGCACGTAATAGGATTTCCAGCAAAATTCATTTTTTGTGGAGTTATGAATTAACATAACGCATAGAACCGAAGAATGATCATTCAAACTATAGTAGTGTCGTAACATCGTACCCGAATGCACCAATTCATTCAAACTTATAACGAAAAATCATAATTTAAAAACCAAACAAACACTTGCACCTCTACCTACCTTCGTTAAAAGCTTTTGAAAGTATAATGTTGGATGATGGTTGTTGCTTCCCGACGGCACCGGAACTTTTAGAAATGTGCTCATCTCTTATTCTTTTGAAAATCTTTTTTCCTTGATCAAAGTGTGCATTTTCTTCTTCGCACCCTTACTATTTTTTAAAACTTTACTTAACATAAAGATTTTTTTTAAGAGAAAATAAGAGTAATTTTGGATTTGAGGGAATGTGTATTTAAAAAATATTTTTCCTCTTCTTGTAACCTCCCTCTTTAGTGGAAAACTAAATGTGAGAGTTATATTATCATTAATCTTTTTAAATTGAGTCTTTAACTAGGAATTTGAAGAGTTTTAAGCCCCAAAAAATAATTATATAAAATACTCTATAAAAACATCTGCATGATGATTCAAATATGGGTTGCCAATATGAAATACCATGCAGATGACCATTGTAGCAACCAAGTTATTCATTAAATCTTTGTAATCAAATTTACTTAAACTTAATGTCTTAAATTATTGGGCTTATAAATAAATTATGGTTTGTACTTTCATAACCTTAAATGAGCCGAACTTCCATAGTTTATTTCATAAATGGGCTACATTAACCAAATTAAGAATATAAAATCTGGGACATTACAAATGAGGGAGCTGAAGTGAAGACCTATGCAATCGCATAGGGTAACTAAGCATGTGGCCGCATAGCCTCTTACTGAAACTTAGTTGAAGCCTGATGACTGACCTATGCAACAGTATGCTATTAGCTTATGCGGCCGGATAGTTCAAAACTCAGACGCGATTTTTCAAATTTCGCGTAAAATTCTATTTTTGTTAAATCTCTTGTATGGTATCTTTTTGGTATATTTTAAGGATTAATTCCGTTTTTAGTTAGATCTTTATGGGTTCCATATGAATAAGACTCATTCCATTCATCGTAAAACACACACAATTTGAAAAATATTATTACAAGGCATATTACTTTCTTTTTGTTCTTCATTGAATTAATTTCGAAATTATCAAAAATTAAATTCTTGTGACGTTCAACAATTTAAGTAAGTTTCATAATTTTTGTGATTATGGAGTCAAGATATTGTTGGTGATTGTTTTGGTTCTTTGGTTCAATAATTTATTAGATCGAGATTTTCAAACGTTAATTCTTGGCTTTCTTGGGTTTGATCCGATCTGTCGTGGGTTTTGTAACTTCAATTGTTATGCGGGTTCGCATAAAAAAACAATTTCTTGAATTTATCCTTGACGTTTCCATTGAAAGTTCAAATTCCTTAATCTTGAATCATTCTAGTTCACTTTCATTACTCAATTCTTTATTTGAACTCCACAAGGGTTGAAATCTTGATAGAGATTGAATTAATTCATTGAAGTACTTGCAAGAAAGCATTAAGTGGAAAAAACAGAGTTGTGAGATTAATAGAGGAAAAAATCAAATTGAGTGATACACAAGTGTATACATGTGAGACATATATTATTCTAGATATAGGATGTCCGATTGAGACAAGTCTACTTTAAGCAGGAAGAATAGTTGAGCCATTATGATGGATGATGTGATATGATGGTTTGAAAGGTTATTGGTGATATATGAGATAGAATGGATAGGCAAGAGGTATGGATGGAACGACAAGACACATTGCATGCTAATTTACGTAGGGAACAACCTAGAGAAGTTCCTAACATAAGGAGACAAGGTAGGCAAGGGCGTAGAGCGGATATTGGTGGTGAAAATGAAGCGGGTATTGGGATTGATGATGATGCATTGGTGGACGCTGAAATAGGAAGGATGAAGAATAAAGGAGATAGGTATGATATGAGGGTTAGAGATTATGCTGGAGATGGGTTGATAGAAATATGGGCAATATGAAACTGATAATTCATTTATTCAAAGGAAGAAGCAATGTGGAGGCATATTTGGAGTGGTAATCGTCGAGTTTACTGGTTATGCTATCATTTGGTGGGATCAAATATCAACATCTAGAAGTAGGAATCATGATAGGCATAATAAAATATGGGGAGAATTAAAGGTCATTATGAGGAAGAGGTTCATTCCTAATTATTACTATAGGGATCTTTATAAAAAATTACAATACATTTATCAAGGATCTAGGAGTGTGGAGGATTATCACAAGGAGATGGAAATTATCATGATTAGAGCGAATGTTGAGGATGGTAAGGAGGCCACAATGGCTCGATTTTTGAATGGTTTGAATAGGAAGATAGCTAATGTAGTAGAACTACAACATTATGTGGAGTTATGGGACATGCTACATGCAGCTATGAATGTGGAGAGATAGTTGAAGATGAAATGCGTAGGGTCTTAACTCTTCTTGGAAACTGAAGTGGGATAACAATAAAAGTGATGGGGCTATTTCAAAAGGTAAAATTGAGCTATCGAAGAGAAGAGATGAAGTTCTAGTAAAGTTGCACCCAAGGCGGAATTCCAACCCTCTAGGAATCGAGATATCAAATGCTTTACGTGCTTGAGATCGGGACACATTGCTTCTCAGTATCTAAACAAAAGGGCAATGATCTAGCGAGAGAATGGAAAAGTGGTGAGTGATAGTGATGGTAAGTATGATGATATGCCGGAATTGGAAGATGCTAGTGATGGTGAGAAAGTGGAGTATGCAGTGAGAGAGCTGTTGGTTACACAGCAAGCTCTTAGTACTCAAATCAAAGTGGATAACTTGGAGAAACAAAGAGAGAACATATTTCATACAAGATGTCACGTCAACAACAATGTATGTAGTATAATTATTGGTGAAGGTAATTGTACCAATGTGGCTAGCACTACACTTGTTGAGAAATTGGGATTAACTATACTAAAACATCACATGCCTTACAAATTGCAATAGTTGAATGAATGTGAAGAGGTTAAGGTAAATAGGTAAGTGTTGTTGAGTTTATCAATTGAGAGGTATCAAGATTAAGGGATGTGTGATTTAGTTCCTACGTATGTCAGACATATTTGTTGGAAAGGTCATGACAATATGATAGGAAGGTGATACATGATGGGTACAAAATTGGTACAACTTTATTGAAGATGGGAAATCTACTACTTTTGCGTCGTTAACATCAACACAAGTTTATAAAGATCAACTCAAATTGAAAAGTGACGAAGAAAAAAAGGCCGAGAGAAAAAATAGAGTGGGATTGATCTCTCACAACAAGAAAGTAAGAGAGAAAAAAGTGAGATGGCTAATTGTGAGGAAAAAATAGTAGTGCCACAAGAGAGTAAAGAAAAAATTCTTATAAGAAGAGAGAAAAGTCAAAAGTGAATTTCTTTGCAAAACAGAATGAGTTGAAGAGGATAGTAGTTGAGAACTTGTTGACCTATGATTCAATATAGTTCCACTTGTTTTGATTATAACAAATAATACACTTATATTTCTAACAAGTCTTATTTCTTGAGTTTTTCTTGAATAAATCTTCTTAAGCATTTAAAGGCTTAAATCATCATCCGTTGAAAAACAAACAATCAAAAGATACTCAAAAAGAACAAGAACCTTGAAAATTAGAGTTTAGAAGTTGTTTATCGAAACTTCAATTTATATGTAAAGGTATTAACTCATCGATTTTTAGCAAGTGCATAAAACTCAAACTATTTTTCATCACTTCATCACTTGCATAAAAATATTTTGATTCATAATATGAAGTAGAGTTTGGAAAAATAAATATTTTGATATAAAAACTAATTTCCAGAATTTATATATTTCGGTCAACCAAAGTATACATCGGTCGATCGAAACTGCTTACCGAATTTACAAGATCTTACTGGTTTTTACACTGCGTATCGGATTTGCAATTTCTCACTATATCTGGAAGATCCTTACCGGTAGATCGAAATGCTTGACCGAAGTGTCAGCTAAAACTCCAATGGCTTGAATTTTACAATGGCTATATTCATACTTCGGTCGACCAAAATTGATCAACCGAAACTTCCTTGATGAGAATTGATCTATAAATAGCCATCTCTTTTACATTCCATTCCAACAACTCACAAGAGCAACTAAGAGGGTATATTTATTGAAAAACATTGAGCTTACTTGATTATATATTCTATTTCATTTATTACAAAGAGTCTCTTTATTGATTAAAACTAGTTTCATCTATTTCGTCAAGAATTATACTTTGCAAGAAAACTTCTCAATCTCATCTATTTCTATCATTGGTAAAAGTTTTCTTTGTCAACACTTATATTGAAATGTAAATCTCTCTTCATACTTAACTTGTTTTATTTTTTAAGAGAGATCATATGTTGAAAACTTTGATACAAAGATATAAATTATTTCATTATGCACCATTCATCAAAATTTACAACATAAACACTTGAGCTTTAATTTTTGCTATCTATTGAAGTGTTATCCTAACTCTCTAAACACTTGATTTGATTATATCATTTGTTAAGAGAGTTCTTTTAAATTTTAAAATTATCACTTATATTTTGGTGATTTCGAGAACCTTGTGAAAACTCGATTGTTGTTAAGGATTTGTACCCCTTGTTACCTAAGGATAAATACTCCTTGTTGTAAGTCAATTAAGGATAAGTGCTCATTGTTGTAAGTTACTTAAGGATTGGTACTCTTTGTTTGTAAGTTACCATTATAGTGCATTTGACCTTACTCGTGATGGAGAGCTTGGTAACGGGGACATAGAACGCATTGTGTATCGAACCCCATTAAATTCGCTTGTTATCTTTACATTTTTGTACTTTACTTTAAATTTCTATTTATATTGTACTATATCCATACTTGAATTAAGTTATTGAATTTACATATTCACTTCTCGTATTACTCTTTGCATTTATATCTTGTGTATTAAATATGTTTGAAACTAATTGTCGAAATAAGTTTCAATAACCAATTCACCCCTTATTGGTTACTTATTCTTGGATTATCAATTGGTATTAGAACCTAGATGGACATTTTAAAAGATTTTACTATCTTGTGTTATGGCTAATCTTAATATTGACGGGCATTTTACAAACCGTCTTCCTTTGTTTGACTGTACACATTATAATTATTGGAAAACTAGAATGATGATTTATATCCAATCAATTGATTGTAATGTCTGGGAGGTTATTGAATTTGGTCCTCATAAGATTACTAAGGTGATTAAAGTTGATGAAAAATCGGACCAAATTATTTCAAAACTTAGAGAAGAGTATGATGAGGATGATAAAAGAAAATTGTATTTGAATGCAAAAGCTAAAAATCTTCTTTATTGTGCTTTAAATATAAATAAATTTAATCGTATTAGCACATGTGATTCCGCATATGCTATTTGGTTACACACATGGGAACAAACAAAGTGAAAGAAACTAAGATAAATATCTTGTTTAAGAACTTTGAAAACTTCTTTATGAAACAAGATGAACTCATTGCTAGCATGATTACTCGATTCACCAATATTGTTAATGGTCTTAAAGGCTTTGATCGAAAATTTACTAATGGTGAATTTGTTAGCAAAAGGTCTCTCTCGAAAGATTAGGACTTATTGAGGATGTTGATAGAGAACATCAAAGATGTCAACACATATCATTTGGAAGAGCTCTATGGAACCTTGTTGACTTATGAGCTAAATCATACCGAAACAAAGGAGAAATCTAGAAAAGCAAAAGAGAAAAAAAAAAAGGATTCTCCTAGAAGACAAATTGCTTTGAAATCATCAAATGATAAAGAAACCTCAAACTCAAGCAAGAGTGATGAGGAACTTAATGATCTTGTTCTCCTTGTCAAAAAGTGGAGAGGCTTTCGCAACAACCGTTGATTTCAAAAAAAAGAAGATAAATGTGAGGAAAAAAACAAGAAAGTTGCATAATATGATTGTGACAAACCCGGTCACAAGAGAACCGAATGTCCCAACAAGAAAAAAAATTTCAAAAAAAGAGCTTTACAAGCCACTTGGGATGAAAATGATGATGAGCAAGAAGAAGATAAAAGTCAAGATGACGTTGATGATGAACTATCTACTTCATATGATGAAATCATTGGAGTTTTTGAAAAACTTGCTCTCAAATATTTTACTCTCAAAAAGCAACACATTTTATTAAAAAATGAGACAAAAAAGATTTTAGAAACTCAAAAAAAATTTGAGAAAGAAAAAGTTGATCATGAATCCCTAATCAAAGAAAATATTTCTCTAAAAGAAAAAAGTCTTAGATTTAACTAACATTGTGCACAAATTCACTCAAAAAAAGAAAAACTTTGAGTTAATACTTGGGAAACAAAAATGTGTCTTTGATAGAGGATGAATTGGATACAAACTTTCTCTAAAGCAAAAATCTCTTGAAAACATATTTGTCAAAACTTCTAACATCACATGTAGCTTTTGTAACAAACTTGGACATGTAACTTTTAATTGCTTAATCAAAAAGAAATTACACTTTCAAAGAAATAAGTGGGTTCAAGGGTCCACTAGCACTAACTATCAAGGATCTAAAAGTTAAATGTGTACCAAGATCGAAAATTTGAATCAATTCTTGTAGGTGTCTTTAAGGATAAAGAGCAATTGGTTCTTGGATAGTGGTTTCTCAAAATATATGACTGAAAATAAAACATTATTGTCAAACTTCAAAATGAAGGATGTGGGTCATATCACATTTGGAGATAATGCCAAAGGAAGAATCATGGGCATTGAAAATATTGGTAATCATTCATCTCCTTCTATTGAAAATGTTTTGTTAGTAGATAATATCAAACATAATTTGCTAAGTATTAGTCAACTATGTGATAAATGTTATCATATCAAATTTGATTCTTCAAAATGCCTTATCAAGGATGCTACATCGAAAGATGTATTGTTTATAGTAAGCCGAAGTAAAGATGTTTATGTCATTAACATTGAATCTAAAAAAGAATTAAAATGTTTGTCAAGTTTTAAAGATGATACTTGGTTATGGCATAGAAGATTAGACTATGTTAATATGAAACTAATTTCAAAAGTCTCAAAAAATTGTTTTGTTAAAGGTCTGCCGAATTTGGAAAGGACAAAATTTGTAATGCTTGCCAATTTGGAAAAAAAAACAAAATGTTCATTTAAAACTAAGCAATTTTCTTCAACCACAAAACATTTACAACTTTTTCATATGGATCTCTTTGGACCTTCTAAAATCGCAAGTTTAAGTGGTAAGCAATATGCATTTGTCATCGTTGATGGCTTCTCAAGATTTACTTGGGTTTTGTTTTTGAACTCGAAAAATGAAGTTTTAAAAGTATTCAAACATTTTTGTAACAATGTTCAAAATGAAAAAAAAAAAAAGTTATTCTATCACAACCATTAGAAGTTATCACGGTGAAAAATTTGATAATATTGTTTTTGATGATTTTTGTAAAGAATATGAATATGAACATAATTTTTTGGCTCTTAGAAATCCTCAACAAAATGGTATAGTAGAAAGAAAGAATCGTACATTACAAGAAATGGCTAGGACTATACTAAATGAAAACAATTTACCCAATTTTTTTGGGTCGAAGCCGTTAACACCGCTTGCTACATTATGAATAGAGTTTTGGTAAGTCAAAAGAACATCAAAATTTCATATGAGCTTTGGAAAAATAGAGTTCCCAACATTAGATGTTTTAGAGTTTTTGGTTGCAAATGTTTTATACTAAATACAAAAGAAAATTTGGAAAAATTTGATTTAAAATTCGATGTTGGAATCTTCCTTGGATATTCACCTACTAGCAAAGTTTATCGAGTTTTCAACAAAAGAACTCTAGTAGTAGAAGAATCTATGCATGCTACATTTGATAAAACTAATTATCTTGATCAAAAGAAGGTTATTGATGTAGGTTTGGAAATTCTTTTTTAGCAAATGAACATTCAAATTCAAAATAAGGAAGATTCTAAAGATGTTGAAGTTAAAGATTTGGAAGAACAAATTTCTCAACAAGGAGAAAGAGAATAATCCAAAAATCAAGATAATCCAACACTTCCCATTGAATGGAAGTTTGTTCTCTCTCATCCAAAGGATCTCATAATCGGTGATCCTTCTAAAGGTGTAAATACTAGAAATTCTACCAAATATTTTCTAAATAATTGTGCTTTCATTTCTCAAATTGAACCAAATAATTTCAAAGAAGCCGAATTTGATGAGTTTTGAATTCTAGCAATGCAAGATGAACTAAATCAATTTGAAAGAAATCAAGTTTGGGATTTAGTTGATAGACCTAATGATCAAACCGTTATTGGAATGAAATGGATTTTTCGAAACAAACGAGATGAAAATGGTATAGTTGTGCGTAACAAGGCTAGATTAGTGGCCTAAGGTTACAATCAAGAAGAAGGTATAGATTTTGAATAAACATTCGCATCGATTGCTAGATTAGAATCTATTCGCATGTTTTTTGCTTTTGCTGCCATAAAGCTTTTACTCTCTATCAAATGGATGTAAAAAGTGCATTTTAAACGGTTTTATTCAAGAAGAAATTTATGTTGAACAACCTCCTAGTTTCAAAAATCACAAATTTCCGAAAAAAAGTGTTTAAACTTAGAAAAGCTCTATATGGTTTGAAACAAGCTCCTAGAGCTTGGTATGAAAGATTCAGCAAATTTCTTATCTTAAATGGTTTTCAAACGGAAAATGCGGATACTATACTTTTTATCAAAACCAAAAAGGATGACATGATTGTTGTACAAATTTACGCTAACGATATTATTTTTGGTGCAATTAATATTGTCCTTCGTGAAGAGTTTTCAAAATGTATGAGCAAATAATTCGAAATGAGTATGATGGAAGAACTAAAGTTCTTCCTTGGACTTCAAATCAAACAAACCAATGAAGACATCTTCATTAGTCAAACAAAATACATCATAGACATACTCAAGAAATTCGATTTTGAAGACTTGAAGCCGATGAATACTCCAATGAGTTCATTAATCAAATTGGATAAAGATGAGCACGACGCTTCAATCGACGTAACAAAATATCGATGTATGATCGGATCTCTTCATTATTTAACTGCTAGTAGACCCGATATCATGTTTAGTATTTGCTTATGTGCTAAATTTCAATCTAATCCTAAAGAATCACATCTAAGTCCCTTAAAACGAATTTTTAGATATCTATGTTGTACTAGAACTTTAGAACTTTGGTATCCTAAGGGCAAGCACATTGACCTTATTAGCTATTTGGATGCTGATTGGGCGGGCCGCACAATTGATCGAAAAAGCACAAGTGGAACTTATCACTTTCTACGCTTTGCCCTTGTTTCACGGTTTAGTAAGAAACAAAATCTCGTTGCACTATCAATCGTCGAAGCCGAATATATCTTGGCCGCTAGTTGTTGTACTCAAGTTCTTTGGATGAACTAAACCCTTAATGATTATCATATAACCTTTGAAAATACTCATATTATATGTTATAACACTACAGCTATAAATTTGTCTAAAAATCCCATCTTGCACTCTTGCGTCAAGCATATTGAAATTCGACATCATTTTCTTAAAGATCATGTGCAAAAAGGTGATATTTATTTAGAATTTGTTAGCACCAATAAACAATTGGCTGACATTCTTACTAAACCTCTAGCCTTCGATAGATTTTCTTATATTCGAAGAGGCTTGGGTATTATTGATGTATATGAAGTCTGTGGCTAAATTTATTCTATAAATTATTGTTTTAAAGTACTTCGATCAACCCATTAATCGATCGAAACAATTGTTTGGTCGACCGGATGATCAACCGAAAGTCATAGTTCGGTCGACCACCAGCCTGCTGAAACTTCCTACAACCCTTATTTTCAACTCTGTAGAGTTTCGATCGACCGCAAAAATGTTCGATCGGCCGAAAATGTCATGGATCAACTTCCTTAAATCTCATTTTTATCCTCAGATGCCTTATTCAAACCCTAATGTCATGATTTTCTCTCTCTCCTCGTTTCGTCTTTGAACTTATATTTAGTTTCATGTCATGACGATCACTTGTTTTTCTTCTTTACACCTATGCCTTGATTATGGGGGAAGTTTCTTTTAACTTCATAATCCCTATTCTTTTTTATGATAACAATGGGGAAAAAAGGAAATGTGATTTATTTCTATGTATTATGACCTGACTTGAAATGATGACTTCTAATGTGATTTATGTTAATGAATTGTGACTTCCATTATTTCTATGAATTATGATGGCTTCTAATGTGATTTATTGAATTATGGAAATACATGTCTTTAAATATTATGCTATGAAAAATGATATAAACAAAAACTCGGTTCTCATTAATTTGTAAAAGATAGGGAGAATATATTATATATCTCTACAAATCACATATTGTTTGTCATAATCAAAAAGGGAAAAATTGTTGATCTATGATTCAATATAACTCCACTTGTTTTGATTATAACAAACAATACACTTATGTTTCTAACAAATCTTGTTTCTCGAGTTTTTCATGAATAAATCTTTTTAAGCATTCAAATGCTCAAATCGTCATCCGTTGAAGAACAAGCAATCAAAAGAGACTTGAAGAGAACAAGTATCTTGAAGATTAGAGTTTAGAAGTTGTTTATCGAAACTTCAATTTATATGTAAAGGTATTAATTCATCGATTTTTAGCAAATGCATAAAGCTCAAACTATTTTTCATCACTTCGCCACTTGCATAAAAATATTTTGATTCATAATATGGAGTAGAGTTTGGAAAAATAAATATTTTGATATAAAAACTAATTTCCAAAATTTATATACTTCGGTCAACCAAAGTATACACCAGTCAACCGAAACTGCTTACTGACTTACAAGATCTTACCGATTTTTACACTACTTACCGGATTTGCAGTTTCTCACCGGATCTAGAAGATCCTTACCGATAGACTGAAATGCACCGGTCGATCGGTTTGCTCGATCGAAGTGTCAGCCGAAACTTCAATGACTTGAATTTTACAACGGCTATATTCATACTTCGATCGGCCGAAATTGATCAACCGAAACTTCCTTGATGAAAATTGATCTATAAATAGTCATCTCTTTTGCATTCAATTCCAACAACTCATAAGAGCAACTATATTTATTGAAAAACATTGAGCTTACTTGATTATATATTCTATTTCATTTATTACAAAGAATCTCTTTATTGATTAAAACTAGTTTCATCTATTTCGTCAAGAATTATACTTTGCAAGAAAACTTCTCAATCTCATCTATTTCTATCATTGGTAAAAGTTTTTTTTGCCAACACTTATATTGAAATGTAAATCTCTCTTCATACTTAACTTGTATTATTTTTTAAGAGAGATCATATGTTGAAAATTTTGATACAAAGATATAAATTATTTCATTATGCACCATTCATCAAAATTTACAACATAAACACTTGAGCTTTAATTTTTGCTATCTATTGAAGTGTTATCCTAACTCTCTAAACATTTGATTTGATTATATCATTTGTTAAGAGAGTTCTTTTAAATTTTAAATTATCACTTATATTTTGGTGATTTCGAGAACATTGTGAAACTCGATTGTTGTTAAGGATTTGTACCCCTTGTTACCTAAGGATAAGTACTCATTGTTGTAAGTCACTTAAGGATTGACACTCCTTGTTTGTAAGTTACCAATATAGTACATTTGGCCTTGCTCGTGACGAAGAGCTTGGTAACGGGGACATATAACGTATTGTGTATCGAACTCCATTAAATTCACTTGTTATCTTTACATTTTTGCACTTTACTTTAAATTGTTATTTATATCGTGCTATATCCATACTTGAATTAAGTTATTGAATTTACATATTCACTTCTAGTATTACACTTTACATTTATATTTTGTGTATTAAATAAGTTTGAGACTAAGTGTCGAAAAAGTTTCAATAACCAATTCACCCCCCCTCTTGGTTAGTTATTCTTGAGTTATCAGAATTGACCTATGATCTTATTAGTTTATAAGGGATTACTCCTCAACTTCGAGGAATCTAAAACACCTCTTCCTAGTTTGGTCATTTCTTTGTTGCAGGAATTTGAAGATTTGTGTCTAGAGAACATGCATAGTTGGCTACCACTCATTTGAGTCATTGAGTATCAAATTGACTATCTACATGGAACTATCATTCCAAACAGTTCAACTTATCGGAGTAATCCCGAGAAGACCAAGAAACTTCAAAGGCAAGTGAAAAATTGATGAGCAAAGGGTATGTGAGAGAAAGTATGAGTCCATGTGAAGTGTCAATGCTACTTGTGCCAAAAAGATAGGACTTGGGGGATGGGCATAGACTGTCAGGCGATCAACAACATAATAGTGAAATATCGTCACCCCATACCTAGGATAATATGTTAGATGAATTATATAGGTCATGCATGTTTAGTAAAATAGATCTTAAAAATAGATACCATCAAATTAAGATAAGAGAGTGGGATGAGTGGAAAACTGTTGTTAAAACTAAAAATGATCTATATGAGTGGTTAGTCATGTCATTTGGACTTACTAATATACATAGCACGTTTATGAGATTAATGAAAAGTGTCTTGCGTGCATATATAGGTAGATTCGTAGTAGATTACTTCGATGATATCTTGGTATATAGTAAGGATTTAAATGATTATATAGGACATTTAAGATGTGAGTTTGGAGTTTTAAGACAAGAACAATCATGTTCTTTGTGGGTGAGATTAAGTAGCACCTGAGGTAAATATATTGGTTGTGGGTTGGAGCCGTTTGGATTGATTGTTTAGTAGAGAAAAGTTACGTGAAACTGAGCACAGAAAACACTGTTTTGACAACTTAGAACAAGCTTCCGCGACAGGACCAACCTATTTGATTAGAAAAATTAAGAGACGGGCCAAAACAAACAGATTAAAGATTAAACCTCTTAAAATGTGAACTTGGAAAAAACGGCAATTCAATGTGTCCATGTGAACATTTTGATCCAAGACCCGTTTTCATGAATTTCCATGATGTTTTTTGCCTTCAAAAATTAAAATTCAAATATCTTTACAGATAAGGTAGTAAATGCATATACCCCAAGAAAGACGATTATTATCCAAATCTTCAATGATTTTCTTTAGAGAAAATTTCATATATAAGATATTAAGTATGATACATTTCAAAATTAAGAAACAATGTTTAAAACTTCAAAAATCATATACTAATTAAATTTTAATTATGAAATAATTAATTAAATATATTAAAGTCACAATTCTATACAATTTTGTCACAAATTATCAAATTAATTGATGATTACAAATTAGTTCATGACCATAAATCAAAATTTCTATAAGTTACAATTTATTCATTTATCACAAATAATTATTGAACATAAATCACAAATTTTATAAGTCACGACTCAAATTTTATAAGTTACATATTATTTATTGGTCACAAATTATCGGTTACATATTATTTACTGGTCATGGTGTCAATAATTCCATCACCTACCTCACCCAACCCATGTTATTACTACCACCACCACTTCACCTTGTTGGGAAATTTACACTAATTTCCTCTATTTCTATTACCTGCAGGATCTTTTGTTGTTCGGAACAATATTAGCAAACAAAGAAAATATAAATAATATAACGCACAATTAAACAGACCGTCAAGGATTTTCCACTATATGAAAAATTGTTACAATCATATAGAATTTTTCACTTACCAAACCAATCCCAAAATATTACAAAAGAAATCAGCAACCAAATCTCCTTCTTTTCTTCTCTGATGTGCGTGTATATATATATATATATTTCAGCAAAACATCCCACCTTTCCTCCAAATCAGTTGGCCAAGTCTTGTCTTCCCAAAGCTGCCTGCCAAGCTAATTTTCTAGAGACGTGTATGAAAAGTTTTAGCCGCTGTCTCTTCCTTTTTTTCTCTCACAGGTCACGCCCCAAAAATAATGGAATACTTCCATTATTTATAGGACCAAATAATCAAGTAGAAAAGTTTAATTAAACCTCAAATAATGATTCCAAAATCGACTATAAATTGGAGACCAAATTCTAATAGGATTCTACACTCAACTTCAATTAGAAGTCTTCTTTATAATAAACATCTTTTATTATTTGCAATAGAAATCTTCCAACTTTTGACTTTTGAGACAATTACCTAACACACCACCGCTGCAACATCATCACCATCAACACAGATTAAAAGCACCACCACTACTAACACGGCCTAATTGCATAACACAGATGCACCGCCACCGCCACGAACACCGACACAACCCAACAAACCAAAATGAAGGATCACTACTAGGACCGAAGCTAACACCACCAACTAAGGTTGTGCCAACCATCTCCTTCGTAACCAAATCCGACACCAAAACCATCTCCAAACCCAAATTCGACACCAAAATTACAAACACCACTGATCTACTCATCCCTGCCACCAAACCCAAATCCAACATTGATGTAACAAAACCACTTATCCACAAATTCAAATCCAACGTGATCTACAAACCCAAGTCCAACAATGTTGCAAACGGCATCGTCAGTAGCAATCTTTATGCTTTGACAGTGGTACTTCATGTTAGTTTGATGCTCTTTTAAGCAAGTATATAACAATGACATTATGAATTAACGTTCAATTACTCGTGTATTATAATTTGTGATAATAATCTAAGGTTCCATGATTATCTGAAATACAACAAATTGTATACTTGACTGTTTGGGTATAGTGAGACACAATTCGTTATATATAATCAAAAATATGTCGTTCACAATCGGTACATGAAGTTGGACACTTTATGTTGATAAGATTGCATTGTTCTTATTAAGATTTGTCTAGATCTGGGAATAAGAACAATAATGTGTTTTTTGAAGTACAATGAAAGGGACCACGTGGATGACTCATTTGTGACCACTCGAAATGAGACACCACTCGATTATCGAACAAGTCACCTAAATCCTGAGCAAGTAATGTACCTTTAATTACTAGTTCAAGTTCTTTGAGGTACCAATGAGTAAAGTCTTAATTAGAAGATCGATCTCGGTACTTTGGGAATCTAGGAGAAGTGGTTAGAGATCATATACATGCAATAGTGGAATCCGTTAATCATCATTATGAGACGATCGTCACTCTAAGATATTTTCTAAAGGGAATTGAACCTGAGCTCAGTAGTTCGAAATGAGATCGTTGGATTTGGTGTTGTGATGTGATCACAACAGATTCGCCTTATGAAATGGGACTTAGATGGTAATACATGTTGAAGGGCAAAACGATCATTTTGTCGACTTCAACATATTGACGGTCAAACAGGGGTTGACTTGTGGAATGGTAGTCGGAGGATATTGTTATCTAATCATAATTGACTTCCATAACTTTCGCTTGACTCAAGAGTGCAATCTCGAGTTTTTGGTAGAGTAAACCGGGATTAATATATGTATTTCAATTGGTCAAGAGTTGACCCAATTAGAAGCATATATTGGAGCTTGAGTCTTGTGAGTCCGATTAGGTCCCTCTTTTGGCTCTAATATAGGTGTGTGACTTAATTGGTCTACTACAATAAAGTCCAAGGACAATTGTGCAAATAAGAAACCCTAGTTGTTGGTTATAAATATGTCCCTTAGGGAACATTTTTCACTAGTGGTTATTTTGCCAATTACATTCTTCTAAGAGTGTGAGAAATACCTAGAGAGCACAAGGGAGAAGATCTAAGGGAGGAAGTAATTAGCTTGGCTATTGAAAGCTCCTTCAAGGTTATCATCTTACCTTAATGTGTGAGGATTCAAAATAAAACACCAATGATCTCAAATGGTTTTCTAAGATCCACCATGCATTTGGGTTTAATCTTCAAAAGAAAATTAATTTCTTATTTTGAGGATTAGATACCCATTTCCAATACTTCCAGCAGAAATAGCAATACCAGAAAGCCTCTTTAGTGAGAGGCATTGTTGGTGCTGGCGGCAAAAGCAATACCCACTCTACCTCAATTTTCAGTAGTAGAGAGAAGGTAGTGCCGACTTCTACAATTTCTATACATTTGTCGCTACTATGAAGGTCGAGAGAGGGAGATTGTCATTGTCAATAGAGAAAAGGTAGAGAGAAGAGGATAGAGAGAGACTAAAGAGAGAGAATAGAGAAAATCATTGTTTAATGCAAGAATAAATGTAATTAACATTCCAAAATCATTCAATACAAATACAAATGAATAAATTCCATGGGAAATGAAATATCTTTTTCGGTTTTTAATTTACCATTTCAACTACAATTGAATAATGAAGTGGTTTATATTTGTGACAACAAAACACATTAAATAGGGGCAAATTAGGAAACTAATATATTAACTACATTATCAAATAAGAAACATGACTATAATTTGAGGCATACGAAAAAGAAAAAAAGGACTATCTTTATGGGACGAGTGGAGTAATAATAATGTAATATAATTATTAATATTTAAGATTTTAATTATGATCTAATTTTTGAAAAAAAAAATTGTAAATCTTAATTTTGAAATGAAAAGTTTAAAACTCTTGTAAACTGTAATTTTCACTTTTCTTTATTGCAAGAGATGTGGTATTGTTGTAAAAATTACGTGATTTGTATAATAAATTATCAACTATAAGCATGAATCAAATAATATAAATATGAGAATAGAGTTAGAAAAGAAGGTCTAAGAGAGTCGCAATGAACGCCATCATAAAGTCGTGTGACCTACCCTTCGTACGGGTACTTTCGACACTGCACGACTCCAAAATAAAACAAGCCCTTATCAATTGTCAAAAGTTAATATGAAATGACAAGAAAGTGTTTTTCGTAATTTTTTTTTTTTTTTGGTGTGTGTGAAACAAAGAGAAATTCACCACCTTTTATAGTAGAAAAATTCAACACTCACATACTGAAGATTAATCAAATTAAACATAAGTTGCAAATATAATAATGAGATTAAATTTTGTATTAAATTTGAAAATTAAAAATAAAAAGCTGAACAATTAAAATACAAGAAATTTAAATTTAAATTTGAAATTTGAAAGTTTTAAAATTATTTTCAACAATCCCCCACAAGCTTTAAACTTTCAAAATAATTATATATATGTATATAGTGGCAATATTATACTGTGTAATAGGTGTATGCGTCTTTTGGATTTGAACCTCATTTAGTGATAACAATTTCCATTTGAGAGAGTCATAATGGACTAAGCCTTAGGTTCCTTTGGCCAAACTTCAATTGTTTCACACAAAATATCGATTTAAACTCAGTTCATAGCGGGCAACATTGTTATTGACCATGCACGCGGGTAACATTGTTATTGACCATGCACTCTTATATTGATTCTAGTAAGAGTCTCTAGGTAATAGTCCAATCCCATAGCCACGACCACATGACAACTCTTACATAGGTGAGTCCTCTAAGGGTACGTGTGACACACACTTTATGAGAATTCCCATCTCGATACTCATTTAGGGTTAAACCCTTCCTAACATCACAATCATAGCACCATCACCATAGGGTTGAGCACAAATAATATAGTGCTATTATGAGTCACGCAATGTGGGTTGTTCCTACCACATTGAACATTTTTTCATGGGATCTCCAATCTCAAAGGTTTGGTTACTTCCGAAGGTGACTTGTCACACGTTATAACTTGATTTATGTCGCAAGAGTACTGTGTCAAGTTTTGTAATATAGTAATGGAATCAAAGTGTCGAACTCACATGGATTGTAATTTAATTCTTACTAAGTACTATAATTGTTTCAGCTTTTACTTTATCTAGAAAAATCAAATCTCAAGTCAATATTTTTATATCGAAATAGTATGGGTGTGTGACAATTCAAATCAAATAAGGCAAATTATAGGAGAGTTATCAATGTGTAAAGGCTTAGAGATTGATTTCACCTTACTATCAACAATGTTTTTAACTTCTATAATTACTTCTATTAATTTTTCCTGAATTTATAGGCGAGAACCTTAGGTTAATTCTAGTCCCTCTCTCGAGTGCCAAATAGAACCTATTTCTATATTTTATTTCCAATATCTCTATTTAGAATTAACACTATAGAAATTATATGTGTAGCGTTCTTAAATGAGATAAGTCTCAAAGATTTTATATTTTCTCTCATAATCTTCAAAATCTATGTTAGTTACTCTTAGATCACACCTAAGTTTCCCTCTCTTGAGTATCGAAATTTAAAATACCAAATCATTCAATTATTGATCAGGTAATTGAAAGCATTGCGCAAGAATCAACACCAATAAATTAACGAAAAAATCAAACAAATTACTATATTAGAATCCAAATATGTCTCAAGTTTAGTTACATCAAACCCTAGATGATACAATTAGTTCATGAATACAAGAAACGACATATTAAATTCTAAAATAAAGAACATAGAGAAAAAAAGAATAAGAAAAACTATTTGCCGCTTCAATTTTTCTCCAATTCGTTGTCATTTTTGCTCTTGATGATTCCTCCTCTTCCTTGCCTCCTAAGTCGACTTCTTCCTATTTTTAATTAGGTCTTCAAGTTTGTATTTATAGCTTCTTAAAGTATAAAGACGGATTTGAGTTGGACCAGGCCGAAATATTTATAAAAAACTCAATTTCTTTGTTCTCAAGAAGCGGCGTCGTAGCGCTACGTCTTTGGCTGGTTTTGTTAAACTGGGTGCTGCAGCGCTCAAGAGCTGGACTGTAGCATCCAGCTCTCTACCATTATTTTGGGGCCTTTTTGGGTGCCTAGGCACCCAGCTTTCTTTCGTCATTTATTTGCCTCCGTTTTCGCCTCTTTTCTACTTCATTTTTCTTCTTCTTCAAGCCCACTTCTATGATCAATACATGGCTCCATCCCAAGCTCCATAATACTCCATTTTCTTCAGATTATCTAAACTACAAAATAACAAGAACAAACATATCAAAACGCTCAAAAGTGCTCAAGAACAAGCCGAAAAGTGTGTTTTAAAGGTATTAGTTCAATGAGTGAATTACACTCATCATGACTCCCTTACGGGGCTTAAGCCCATTTCCCTCGATGATTCATTACACCTTTTGGGTAAATGTTTGGTTAAGTTTTTTGATAAATTCTTTTCAGATCTCACAAAATTGAGAGAAATCACATTTCTTTTAAGTAAGGCCTTAACTTACTTAAGTTTTGCTTGAATATGTCTATTCATCTTCTTATTTGAGTGAGATTGATTTAAAAGCTCTATTACTGCTTTACAACCACAATGTATTGAAATAGCTGGAATTGGCTTCATTATTAATGGTATATCTAATAATAAATCTCTAAGCGACTCAGCGTTAGTACATGTTGTATCCAATGCTATTGTTTGTCTTTTTGAATCCCAAGATATGGCTGCCCTACCTAGCATGAACACATATCCAGTAGTAGACTTAATATCTACATTATCAGTTATCTAGTTTGCATCGCTATATCCTTCAATAATATTTGGAAAACTTATATAGCATATAGAATAATCTAATGCACCTTGGAGATATTTAAGCACTCTTTCCATAGCGTTCCAATGTTCTTTACTTAGATTGTTAGTATATCTACAAAGTCTCCCAATAGCAAAGGTTATATCAGGTCTTGTCATATTTGCAATGTACAATAAAGATCCAATAATTTGAGAATACTCAAATTGTGAAATTGGTTCACCTAGATTGTTCAAGTGCACATTTGAATCATATGGAGTAGAATCTGGCTTATTATCATAATGCCCAAATTTTTCCAACTTCTTTTTATTAGCACTAGACTGATTTAGTGAAATTCCTTCAAATGTTTTCATTAACTTCATACCTAAAATTATATGAGCTTCTCCCAAATCTTTCATTTCAAAATTCTTTGACAAATGATTTTTCACATCATTGACAAACCCTAAATTTGTCCCAAATATTAATATGTCATCTACATATAAACAAAGTATCACATGCTCATTGTTATCTTCTTTGCAATATACACACTTGTCATGGGCATTAATTTTAAATCCATAATTTAGTATAACTCTATCGAACTTCTCATGCTACTGTTTAGGAGCTTACTTTAGTCCATATAAAGACTTCATTAATTTACATATTCTATGTTCTTGTCATTTGATTTTAAATCATTCTGGTTGTTCCATATATATATATTTATTCATCTAAATCACCATTCAAAAATGCAGTCTTAACATTCCTTTGATGAATGATCAATTTATGAATTTTAGTTAATGCTAATAGTGTCTGAATGTCCTAATAGTAGTTATTCTTGCGACATGAGAATATGTATCAAAACAATAAATTCCTTCTTTTTGAGTGAATCTTTTAGCTACTAACCTAGGTTTATATTTATCAATGGCGATAATTGCAAAGCTCGAATTTCCTCTCCCTTTGGGAAGAGATCCTATGAGATCAATCCCCCATTTAGCAAATGGACAGGGGCTGGAGACGACACTTAGTTCTTGGGAGGGTTGCCTTTGTATAGTTACGAAGCGTTGGCATTTATCACATTTTCGGACAAATTGATGTGCGTCTTTTTTCAAGGTGGGCCAATAATATCCTTGCCTTAGTACTTTCTGTGCTAAAGACCATATTTCGGTGTGTGATTCACACACGCTCCTTCATGAATTTTTCAGAGCACATAATTAGCTTGCTCTCTTCCCTAATACATCAGAGTAAGGGTAATGAGAATCCACATTTGTATAACACGTCATCTTGGAAGACGAAGTAAGCGGCTCGTCTTCTGAGCTTCTGGGCCTCCTCTTTTTCAGAGGGTAACACTTAGTCCTTAAGGAAGGATATAACTGGGATTTGTACGAATTCGAGTCTCTCAAAAGAGGGGATGAGTTCCATAACCAATTTCAGGTATACAACCATAGATTTATCTCTAACTAGAAAATTACCATGTATCTGACTCACTACCAGCTAGGAATCGCAACTGATTGTAAGCCTCATCGCTTGTATTTCTCTAGCTAGTCTAAGGCCAATGATGAGGGCTTCATATTTTACTGTATTATTGGTGGCCTTAAAATCGAACCATACAACACAAGTGAGCTTATGTCCTTCTGGGTTGACAAGGACCAGCTTGCCCCTGACCCTGTCTCTCTAAATGATCTATCTACATAAAGGCTCTATGTTAGAGGCTCGGTAGGTTCCATCTCCTCTTTCATTTCTGGACATGAATGAATTCATCCACAAAGTCTACCCCTTGATAGCAGCTCTTGGTTTAAAAATGATGTCGAATTCACTAAGCTCTACGGCCCATTTTAGTAGCCCCCCAAAGCATCAGGCTTCCGTGGGACTTGTTTGAGGGGGAAGTTAGTCAAAACCTGAATAGTGTGAGTTTGGAAATACGATCTCAATTTTTTTAGAAGCTATCACCAAGGAGAGGGCTAACTTCTCCATGTCTGGGTAGCGAGTTTCTGTTGCCAAAAGTGTTTTGCTCACATAGTAGACGGGCAGCTGGCGATCATTTTCATCTTTTATCATAACTAAACTGATGGCATCAATGGTTACTGCCAATACAACTATAGTGGTTTGTTGGCCACGAGCTTGGAGAGGAGAGGAGCCTGCCCCTAAGTGTTTTTTCAGCTCCTGGAAAGCTTCCTCACATTCCTCCATCCATTTGAACTTATTTCTTCCTTTGAGAATTTTAAAGAAAAGTAGGCGCTTGTCTGTTGCCTTGGAGACGAAGCGATTCAAGGTAACTACATGTCCTATAAAGCTTTGTACTTCATTTGGCTTATGAGGCGATCTCATGTTAGTTAAAGCTTTAACCTTTTCAAGGTTGGCTTCAATGCCCCTTCGATAAAAAATTTCCAAAAGCGCATTTCAAAGGATTGAGCTTCATTCAATATTTTCTCAGAATCCAAAATGTTTCATTGAAGTTTTCAACATGATCTCCTGCCCTTAGACTTTTCACTAACACGTCGTCCATATAGACTTTCATGCATTTCCCAATTAGATCAACAAACATCTTGTTAACAAGCCTTTGGTAGGTGGCCCGACGTTTTTCAACCCAAAAGGCATGACCTTGTAAGTCACATAAAACCCAAGTATTACTTTGTATAATTGACTCGTACTCATCATTGATAGCTTATTCCAATAAGGTGCATCAATAGAGACCATATCATCTTTTTATGTTTCAGGTTTACCTTCAACTAGATATGTAAAGAATTCTTCTCCAAATGATTTCTCGTTCCTAGTTCTTTTACTCTTCCTAAGTTCATGTTCAACTTCACCTACTAAAGATGAACTAGATGAAGTACTATTTAAAAACACTTTCTTAGAGGACGAGGGTTTACTTGAAATTTTAGTCTTAAATGGAAAAACATTTTCAAAATAAGTAGCATCTTTAGCTTCTATGATAGTATTATTTGTAATGTCACTTACTTCGGAATTTATAATTAAGAACATATGTACACGACTATTTTGAGCATATCCTATGAAAACAACATCTACAGTTTTTGGTCATATTTTCTTTCTTTTAGGATCAGGTATAACTACTTTTGCCAAACACCGCCACACTTTTAGAAAATCTAACCTAGGAAATCTATTTTTTCATATTCATATGGAGTTTTAATATTGTCCTTAACAATTAATCGATTCAATATGTAACAAAAAGTTAGAACAACTTTACCTCATAAGTTTTCATGTGCTCTAGAACTTATGAGCATGACATTTACCATATTCATCAAAGTTTTATTCTTCCTTTCTGCAATACCATTGGATTGTGGTGAATAAGGAGGTGTCACTTTGTGTATTATACCATTATCCTCAAAGCAATCCTTAAGATTATTCCTGACATATTCTCCTCCTCTATCGGATCTCGAGATTTTTATCTTATGTTCTAATTGATTTTCAACCACCGCTTCATAGATTTTGAACTTATCATAAACTTTATCCTTCGTTTTCAATAAATAAATATAGCAATACTTAGAGTAGTCATCTATAAATATTACAAAATACTTATTACCAGCTCGTGCTGGTAGTCTATTAGAATCACAAACATCACTATGAGTCAATTCTAAAAGGTTTGTATCTCTCCTAACAAGTTTAAAAGGTCTCTTAGTTTGTTTGGCTTGTACACAAACTTCACACTTATTATTACCAACTTGAGGTTTTGGAATCAAGTTTAGATCCGTAAGTTTCTTGACCCAATCTTTCATGCCACAAATAACTAACTTCAACATTAAGAACCATGGAAAAATCGTGACAAAGTTTTTCAATAATATTCAATTTAAATAATCCATCACTAATATAACATTTCCCAACAAAAACATTGTTTTTTTTTTTTTGCTATAACAACCTTATTTGACTCCATTACAAGTTTAAAATCTTGTTGAACTAAAAATGATCCACTAACTAAATTTCTTCTAACTTCAGGAACATGACAAACTTGATCTAAAATTAAACTCTTCCCATAAGTCATCTTAAGGTCGATGCTTCTAATTCCCAATACAGAAGCAATTGAGTCATTTCCCAAAGTTACAATTCTTCAGCTTGAAATCTGATAAGATTTAAACAAACTCTAATCAAAAGAAAAATGGACATTTGCTTCAGAATCTAACCACCATTCATTACTAGTATAAGTAAAATTGACTAAAGAGGTTGATGATCACACCTAATGGAATGTTCACCATCTTTCAACATATTTACTTGATCCTTTTGAAATTTGTCATTAAACTTGTACTCCTTAGTCCTTTTGTAGTAGCAATCTCGAGCGAGATGGTTGGTTCTTCCACATACATAACATGGCCTTTGCTCCTTCTTCTCTCTGCTTTTGTTATCCTTAGTGTAGTTATTTTTAGGTTGGAAGTGTTTTCTATAACGGTGAAGGTTTTTCTTAAAACTTATTGCCTCGAGACTTAAATTACTTTGAGGAGCTAGTAGGGGTTTTTGAATTTTCTACCAAGTTTGCTTTAGCACGTGATTCATCAACCTTGTTGATACGATTTATATGATGCTCTTCTATTCTCAAGGAATTGAATACTTGGTTTAATGTTAAGATCCCCTGCTTATGTCTAAGACCTTTAATAAAATACGACCAAGAAGGTGGAAGTTTGTCTATAAGGCATGAAACCTTCTAATCTTCACTAAAAATTGATCATTTTTTCTTCTACATATCATAGTAAATCTTGAAATTCATGGATTTGTTCGTTTATAGATTTTCCATCCACCATAACATATTTGTTAAAGGTTGACACGTTAAATCTATCAACTACAGCATCGTCAATTCCAAATTCTTCCTTTAAGGTTTTCCAAAACTCTTTAGCACTATCGATATTTTGATAAATATCATAAAGTCTATCAGAAAGAGCACTTAATATTCTATTATGAAATGGAATTCAATTTGTATAGCGTTATACCATGAGGTAGATTCTCTATCTTCATAATCTTCTTTTATAACCTAGAACGGTCAACCAATATTCCATTTGCTTTTTTTTTCATCTTTTAAATTTTTTTCCATCAAGATTTTCCGGTTTAGCACTATTAGTATCTTCACGAAATGTCATTATTTCACTATGAATTACTAACGCAAAGAGAAGTCAAATATTTCAAACTTGACCATATTAATTCGCTAACAACAAATATTCCAAATAATAATGTAAGAGATTAAATGAATATTGAAGTTTCAAATGCAATAGTCACAATTAATTTTATATTAAAAATGCACTCATTTCTTTCTTTTTAATTGACTTGGTCACCACTTAATTAAAACAATTGACATATAATATATGCTTCAATTCTGAAAATGCTCTAATAATTAAAACGTTTAGTTTATTGACTTAATCAACAATTAAGCCCCTATTTGAAGCACATTTTCTACTACGTGAAAATGAAAAAAAATGATTGTTACACAGATAGCTGGACCCCACATTAGAGAGAAGAAGTCAAAAATGGGCTGAATTTGATGGCAAATGATTATATTTTTTCATTTTTCTAGCTAAATAATGCGCCTCAAACAGATAGTAAGTAAATAATATATGTTTCAAAACTTTCCACTAAGTTATAAAAATGGAATATGTTGATCCCGAAAAATGACCCAACAGATGTCGGGCCCTCTCGCCACATCAAACCAATTCCAACGCGTTTTTATGTGAGAAACAATGCAGATTTGGACGCAGTGAATGCTTCATGGCGATAAATTAATTCGGGCATATTAATTAATTACCTAACACTGTCAATTAATTAATTGGTAAATCTCATTATTTTGATTCTCTTTTGTGTGTTATTCATTAGGTTCCAGATCACGATACCTAACGACGTGAATTATTATCTAATTAAAATTGATAAATTAAAATACCCCTTTTAATTTATCATCAATTCACATTCGTTGTCCCAGATTGACATTATCAATGTATCAGGGCAATACATGTGACGGAAAATGTCACGTAGCATGACAAAACCAAACTTGTTCATTTACCGTGAAACTATAATCCCTTTCGTCAATATGATCCGATCAATTACGAGATATGGACGTGTGTCAATCTCAATTATCGATCATATCTTTTATCTTAACTGGATGAAATGTAGATCATAATCTCTTACTATCTAAGAGTAACGAATCCTCTATTGATCATTTACAACCTTCATATGATTCTTGACATACCCGAACGATGTCATATTAGCGACCCTTAACAGAGCAACATCCGACATCACCAAAGTATGGTTGTCCTCATATAAGGCACTATGATGACCTCAAGTCAAAGGACCAATTCCACTACCGAACGTTAGAAATTAACCACTGACACTCAGATAGTCTTCTATGTGGAATCTCTCAGCGAGTCTCCAATGTTTTGTTCTATAACAAAACATTCACGTATTCATTCAAGTGTCACCACACTTTAACTTGTGAGATCAACTACTTACTTCATAAGTAAGAAATGCCACACGTGATAGTCTATCCGTAATAACGATATCTGTATCTCGTTTATTACATACGACCATAGACGATTTAAGATTCAGTCATCTGTAATTTGTATCTCACAATCACAACTCCTTGTAATTAACAAATCACCAAAACTTGAATCTACGGATTCTATTATTTAATTAATTAGAATATTAATTCAATAATAGATCTTGCTATAAATATGCATCGGTTATATATACATTAAAACTGCGTATGTCCAAAGTTGATTGAACCTAAGACATAACACTTACAGATACTTCAAAAAGAAGTCACACAAGATCCCTTCTATGAGGACTTGCTTAAAACACCATCACCGACCAAATGTGATGGAGTGTCTTTCAAAAATGACAAAGTTTAACAACTTTAATTCAAAATGTAATCGAGGACTGCCACTCATCACCCCCAGGTGGGCATTTTAGGTTCCATAAAACTCTCTCTCTCGTATTAAGCAAAAAAAATTATGGCCTAACATGCGCCGGTCAGTGCAGGAATTCTTGCAACAATGCAATATTTGCCACCGATACAAAACTGATTGTATGAAGCCTGTCATGTTACTTCAACCTCTACCTGTCCCTGCTCACGTGTGGACTGATGTTTCCATGGATTTCATCGAAGGATTACCACCGTCTAATGGACACACTGCCATCATGGTAATCGTCGATCAATTAACAAAGTATGCTCATTTGTAGCTTTAAAGCACCCGTTTATTGCTGTCACTATAGCTAAGGCATTTGTTTCCAGTGTAGTTCGGCTCTACGACATTCCAACATCCATTGTTAGTGATCAACCTCGAAAATGGCTTAAATGGATTCCTTGGGCTGAGTTTAGCTATAACACCTCGATCCATTCCTCCACCAAAATGACACCCTTCGAGGCTGTTTATGGCATTCCACCCTCAAACCTCTTAACTTATGTTCCAGGCACTTCGTGCATTCAAGCCGTCATGCGTACCTGTGTGATCACGATGCCATTTTACGTGAGTTACATCGCAACCTTTTGATAGCCCAAGATCGAATGAAATGTCAGGTAGATCAAAAGCAGCGTGAAGTTTCTTTCGTTGTTGGAGATTATGTGTATCTAAAACTTCAGCCATATCGACAGACTTCGGTGGCTTTTCGAGGATCAATGAAGCTTGCCCCTCATTTTCATGGTCTCTATCCAATTATTGAGAAGATAAGGCACAGTAGCATATAGATTGTCTCTTCATCCTGGGTCTTAAATTCATAATGTGCATGTTAGTTTGTTACAAAAGCATCTTGGACCAGTCATTCAAGCATCTCATCAACTTCCACCAGTTACAGATGAATCTACCAAACTTCCACAGCCTGAAGTAATCCTGAACCGTCATGTCATTCGTAAAGGTAAATACCATCCAAAGTCGAAGACCTTAGTTAAATGGGAAGGAGCACCGGTAAAGAACGCAACCCGGGAAAATGAGTGGCGCTTTGCCAAGTCACATCCTGATTTTATCCTTGCGGACAAAGATCCTCAAGGGGAGAGGAATGATACATGTCCACCATTCATAAAGCCCAGCCATTCAACTGATTCACATAATTGTTGTTATCAACTAAAGTGAACACGTGGGTTGACTTGGTCTATTTCATTCAGTTTGTTTATTTCATTTAATAAGCCATGCAGTGTTTATCTTTAGCTCCAATAGGATAGTGGTGTTTTCTTATTATTTGCTATTCTTTCTAGCGTTGTAAGACTACCATATATAGTCATGGTTGTCTTCAATAAAAAGCAAGGAAATTAGCCGTTCAATTACTCCCTTTCGCTACTCTTTCGTTTCATTTTCTCTATCTCTTCTCTGTTAACGTTGTTTTCTCTATTTTGCCTAAGCTAAATTCGAACTTATCACAAGTTTTAAAATAATTTTCAACAGGTTTATAATCTACTTCTTCAAGGCTGTTCTTTAGTGCAAGCAATGTGGTATGAGGAACTCAAATAATTATAGTGCTACAATATAAAAAAGGAAAATCAAGTCGGAGACTTTTATTAGTAATATATTTTGCTATTGCAATTGAAAATATTAATGAAGTTTAATAACTCATTAAAATGCTATTAAAAATTCAATCAGTTAAGTGAAGCTTTGATTTTATCGATAATCTCATCTTTATGTTAAGTACTCATATAAATCCATTGGTTTTTTAATTACCAGATCAATCTTTGGTTGAACCCTCCCTTCCCAATCTGGGATCAGTTTTTGGAAAAATAGGTATTGTTCAAGTGCCTACCATGCTCTATGCATTTCCAAATTACAGCAAAAATAGGTATTGTTCAAGTGCCTACCATGTTCCATGCTCTTAACTTAATTCCAGCGTCTTGTTTCCTGTTATCTGCTAACGCGTTAACCCATGAAACCTTCGTCAAAACTGTCTGTTTTGCTTCAGCAGTTTCATTTTTCCTGTTCTGAGGTTCAGTAGCAGACTCTTCCTCAGAATCAGTGTCTTCAGTACCAAGAGTTTGAGAAATACTTGGGAGATTTCGAATTTTCAACGTCGAATTCCTCCCAGAATGCCTTAGCAGAAACTTGGGCAGCATAAAAGAAAACGAGTCATCGAAAAAAAACAGCTCACAACGAATAACAATGTTATGATCCTCGGAACATCCCTGGATTTTAAGCAGCTAGCAGAGCTTCTGCACCATACAAAGCTACATGCAACATCCACGTTGTGACTTCATCATTCACAGCCCTACTGAATACTCTCATAGGCCATAGCCATTTGCCAGTTATATTCGCATGAGCCCTTCTCTTTTCGTACATTAATATCAAGGGTTAACAAATAAAGAAAGCTATAGGTCTACAGCAATGAAACAGGTAATTTGACAAAAGAATGTGAGGTAGAATAAACTTTAATAACCCACATCATGAACTAGATTGCAAAATATCAAAATAGTAATGACAGTAATTAAGGTATGAAATAAAATGCAATAAGGAAATAAAACATTGATTTATTTATTGCATCAGAAACTCGGTTTTTGCATCACCCAAGATGTCTTGAAGGGGAATCCGAGTAACTCATCATCTGCAGCTTAACATGATTTAAATATATATAGAGTAGTTCAAGTCAGTCATGAAAAGAGAGTTAAAAACCTTCCAAGCCTTGGAAATCATCCAACAGATTCAAAAAATAGTCATTAACATAAAACAAGAGAAATAATTGCTATAAAGACTTGTAAATTTAGGGTACATTTAGCATGATTTTACTTTTACTTTTGATACATATGAAACTTTTGGAGGAAGATAACTTAATTTTTATTTGAAAACTAATTTTTAAAAGCATTTCCTTTTCCAAAAGTACTTTCAAAAGAATCAACATTGGACCAGCTTCATAAAAGCAGCTTTTGGGACTCAAAAGCTCATTCTAACTTTTCGAAAATCATGCCAAACAACCGTTGGAACAACAAGATACATTTGCCCGTATGTTACAGAGGTAAGAGAAACTGTAAAGACGATACAACATATAATAAAGGAAATAAAATATTGATTCAGCAAAGCATCAGAACCCGGTATTTGCATCACCCAAGATGTCTTGAAGGGGAATCCGAGTAACTCATCATAGCACAATTTACACATCAAGAAAAATAACTGTACCACTATAAGAATATCCAAGAATCATAATATAAAGCAAATTTAAATTTAATCCCAACAAAACTTTATTTTACTGACTAATATATTATATTTGTCAATGTAATCTGAATAATTTAAGTTAGAGGGTGATTTTGGCTCTCCAAATTTATAGAGCCAACACTCCATTTTAAAAAAATCAAAATAAGGAACCCAGTAGAAGCCTAATTTCATTATTTGGGTCTTTAAAATAGGGTGCATTTCACTTTTAAAGAGATGTTATATAAGATCCCTTGCTAAGGAAAAGTAAAAGTACTCAATATCAATTTTATACCTCAGCGGAGATTCTTTTCTCATTATATATAAACCGTTTCACCTGGGACCATATTTTTGGTGACAATAGCACCGTCCATTTCCTCATCTAAAACATGCCCTCATGCCTACCACAACTTCGGTGTCTCCCTTCATTCCTCGGCTCACGCCTCTTCCACCTCATCTTGCTCCGCCTCTAACAGCGCCTCTCTTCATTCCGCTTCCTCCTCCGCCTCTTCCACCTCCCCTGACTCCCCTAAAATTCCCGACTCCACCACGGCCTGCAGAAATCAGATCAACTAAAAATCAATCAAATTTTCGGTTAACTAGGAGTTCCAATAATTAGCTCATACCTCTGTTCGAGTTCGAGTTCGAGTTCGAGTTCGAGTTCGTGCAGCCATTGCAATTGCTCGGCTTGTGGCTGTGTCATTGAGAATTTCTTTTATGGCAAAGATGGGAAGTAGCTTTCATTTATAGAGGACTCTAGGGTTTGAGGAAGTGCACCGCAGGCCGGATATGCACAGGCCCACATGGCACTGACTAAAAATTTTCGTAGGCATGATCGATTGGGCTCTCCTAATTCTATAATTGGATTAAAAAGTAAACTACAGCCTGCCTTTTTGGTCCAACTTAAGGTGATGCTGAATTGGGCCAGCCCATTGAGTCCAGGTAACACTTTATTTGAGGGAAGTGAAAATTATGTAGAACCGAATTTTTTAAGTTACCATTTCAAAAATCAGATTTAAAGTTTATTTATACAAAAATCAGATGATAATTCAATATTAATAATAATATAAAATTAAATTAATATACCCCACCCCACCCCAACCCAACCCAACCCAACCCAACTCAACTCAACTCAAAATTCACTCAATTCTCTCTCTCTCTTCCCCCCCACCCCCCCCATTATCCACTTGTAGCTACACATGGTGGAGAGCATCGTCGTGCGCAACGGTGATGAGCATCACGGCGCTCGACGTGAGAGCTAGCATGCATCATTGTTGCAACAACAACAATGATGACGTCGCCGCAATGTGCTAAGTGACAATGTCTCTTGACGCAGCTGCTACCGCTGCACAACGATTATCGTCGATCGGATCTGTTTTTGCGATCAATTGTTGTGTAATAATTTTGGAGCAATGGCGATGCAGTTGTTGTTGTGCATCGATCATCGTCGATCGGATCTAGTTTTGTGATTGATGGTTGTGTAGTGATTTTGGATATGGTTTTAAGGTAGTTGTGCAGATGTTTTGGATCTCATTTTGTAGTGGTTGTGGACTGATTTTGATGAGGGTTTTATTGGTGGTGTTTGTAGTTGGTGATAGTTAGTGGTGGTGATGTTGGCAAGGTAGCGTGGTGATGGCAGTACCGATTTTGGACAGCGATGGTTTTGAGTGACACTGCTCATGGCGTGATCGTCGTTGTTGCATCGGCCGCTGCGCTATATAGGGAAAATCTAGAGTTTTTGGGTACCGAAGTTTTTGGGGTAGTTGGTGGTGGCTTGCAAATGGTGGTGGTATATGTAGTTCGTATGTGCTGGTGTTGGTAAAGTGGTGGTCGTAATGTTGGTGGTGGTGGTGGTAGTGGTAGTGGTGGTAGTGGTTATGATGTTGGCAGCCATGGTAAAGTGGTGGTGATGTTGGTGGTACTTGTAAGATGGTGGTGGTGGGCGATCGTCGTCGTTGTGACAGTGGTGCGGTGGTTGTGGGTAGGAATAGCGTGGGGGTGAGGGTGTTTGTGATCAATTATTTGGTTGATTGTGATCAATAAATTGGTTAATTTGTTACTAATAAATAATATGTAACCAATTATCTGGAGTGACAGAAGAGAAATTATTCATTGAAGACCCTTTTGAGCATTGTATGATGTTTAGTGCAACAAAGGATGACATTAACACATCTGGAGAGTACACAAAAAGTAAAGACTTAGTAGATTGATACTGGCTATTGAGTCTTCACAAACTAAAGATAATCCATCACAAAGTGAAGATATTCAACAGTCAACGATGTCAAATGATAACAAGGGTAATGAAGATAGTATAGTTAAGTTGAAGCAGCTACTAAATCACCTTCGATATGCATTTTTGGAGGAAAATTCTACATCTCCAGTGATAATTTCTACATCACTCACCACAGATGAAAAGGATAGGTTGTTAAGAGTATTGAGAAAACACATGGCGGTGTTGGGTTGGTCAATAAATGATATCAAAGGTATAAGCCCTACGATTTGCATGCATAAAATCCTCATGGAGGACATTTATAGGCCATCCATTGAACATCGGAGAAGACTAAACCTAACAATGAAAGAGAAGGTTTGGGCAAAAATACTGAAGTTACTAAAGGCAAGGATTATATTTGTCATCTCAGACAGTGAATGTGTTAGCCCAGTGCAAGTGGTGCCAAAGAAAGACGGAATAACAGTAATTAAGAACGACAACAACGAACTAATTCCAACAAGAACAATAACTGGTTGTAGGGTATGTATTGATTACAGGAAGCTAAACAAAGCCAATAAGAAAAGATCATTTCCCACTACATTTCATTGATCAAATGCTGGACAGATTAGTAGGCTATTCCAACTACTGTTTCCTTGATGGCTACTTGGGCTACAATCAGATTGCAATAGCACCAGAAGATCAGGAAAATACAACATTCACAGCCCTTATGGGACTTTTGCCTACAAACGGATGCCATTCAGGTTATGCAATGCACCAGCCACTTTTCAAAGATGCGTGATGGTGATCTTTGCATACATGGTAGATGATATAATGGAGGTATTTATGGACGATTTCTTTGTGTTTGGTACTTCTTTTGACAATGACCTTCACAATCTCTCTTTGGTATTGCAACGTTGTGAGGAAAAGAACCTAGTTCTAAATTGGGAGAAATGTCATTTTATGGTACAAGAAGGTATTGTGCTAGGCCACCATATTTTGGACGGACAAAAGAAGGCAAGACGGCTGAAGACAAAACCTTGAATAAATCAATTGAGAAAGAGGGGATTGACACAATTGGGAGAAGAAATGAAGCGACAACAAATAGTTTTTCTAAATCCTTTCTTCTCATCCATGCTATTTATGCTTAATTCAATTGTGTCAATTTTCTCAATTATGAACTAAAACTTTATATCGTGGGTTTGATGTAATCAACTTGAGACGTATTTAATTCATATATATTTAGCTCTTTTGGATTTTTCTGTTAATTTATTTATGTTGTTTGTGTTTAATGCGTTCAATTAATTGGCCACTAATTGGATGAATTGATGCATAAATTTTGGCAATCGAGAGAGGAAAATTTAGGCATGATCATAGAACAACATAATCTAGGTTTCGTAGATTTTGAGAAAAAGTATGAATCTTTGAGGCTTGTTTGAATCAAAAATCACGTACATTTAAATTTCTATACATTTAATTCGGAATAGAGATATTGGACTTAAGTTTATGCACGTAAGTTAAAGTCTTACTTATCCTTGCAAACAATTGTGATATAAATGCACGTGAATTGAGTATAATGTTAGACATGAATATGTCGATTTATAAATGATATATGTAAAATTAGGGACCTTAGAAGCGTGATCCAAACAACCTCTAAATGAAAAAAAAAATTCGCATCCCATAACCAAATGTAAGATAGTTTGGATAGTGGAACTGTTATAGGAAAACATGGATGTAGATGTGGATTCCATGTGTGCTAAAATTTGTGTGGACTCTTGAGATCAGTAGGATGAAAATTGGGTGAAAACCTTAAGTTAGGGGCCAAATTTTCGAAAATGAGTGTTTTGATAAGGGACGTTGCACTAAAAAATAAAATAAAAAATGGACGACTATAATAATCTCATTGTGAAACATCTATTCGTAATCTTTATGACTCGAGTGAATAAGCCTGCAAGGGTTTAAAATCTGATACCCTAAAGTCATCTGACTCGGGAGTCATCGGCTTAAAGCTCGTGACAATGGTCATTTAGAAAGCTTAATGGATAGATGCCCGCACAAAGGGTGTATAAAAAATACTGAAAAAGCAAGTGCATAAAACAGAAGAAGTACATATGCCTTGATTAGCTTCGAACACTCATTTTAGAAGATTAAGCCGATGACAAGAGGTTAGTAACTTAGTTGATTCTTGAAGATTGAAGCAGTCGAAAATAGGATAATCCTCATTTACTGATATGTTGAACTATATTTAGTGACAACTACCCGAACTAGAGAGGGTAAGGAGTATTGTTAACAAATCATAGATTTACCTAAAAAAGGAGCGAAAAGAAAATAAGTTTGGGGGTGTGCAATTTCCACAAGCGAAGTAAAGAGATAAGAGACTTTTAAAGTCGGGAACTGAATAAGCTTATGAGTATACAACGTTGTATTTGGTTTTTCTCACGCACATGTTTTGCATTGGAAATGTAAAATTTGACTTTGGTACTATGACTTTGAAATAGTTCATGAATTCGATATCATATTCTCAACGTTGAGCTATAAAAAAAACAACAATCTATCCAACTAAATAGATAATTTGAGTTGTGTGTTGGTATGTTTTATTTTTGCGTAGTTAACTATGTTTTGCGTTGTTTTATGTTTGCTTGATGATAAGCAAATAACTAAGTTTGGAGGTGTTTGATGAGTGTAATTAACACATTAAACAAGTTCCTTTAAATCGTAGTTTTTGGTTTGTTCTTGAGCACTTTTAAGCGTTTTGATGTATGTGTTCGTGTTGTTTTATAGTTAGACAAATTGGATGAAAATAGAGTGGTTTGGAGCTTGAAACGGAGCTTTGATGATGATTATGAAAAGAGGTATGAATTGGAGATGAGGGAAGAGAAGAATAAAGTGAAAAGGAGGCCCAAAGATTAGTAAACTAAGTAGAAATGAAAAACAACTAGAAGATGAAGCAGAATTGTGGGCGCCCAAAATATAGAGAAGTGCAGAACGGCTGGTGCCAGCGAAAAAAATACAAAAAGATTGGTGCCGTGCCCCGAGAGGGAGAAAATTTGTCCTTTTAATGATTATTTCGGCCCAATCCAAATGGAATTCGACTTGTAACCGTGGAAAAATATAAATATACATTTTGAAGAACTAAAATGGGGACTTGGACAGCTAAAAGAAGGAAATAAGACTGATGACAAAACCTTGAAGAAATCAATTGAGAATGAGGGGATTGGCACAATTGGGAGAAGAAATCAAGTGGCAACAAATAGTTTTTCTAAGTCTTTTATTCTTATCCATGTTATTTATGTTTAATTCAATGATGTCAATTTTCTCAATTATAAACTAAAACTTTAGATCTAGGGTTTGATATAATCGACTCTAGAGATGTTTGATTCCTATATATTTAGCTCTTTTGAATTTTTCTATTAATTTATTTGTGTTATTTGTGTTTAATGTGTTCAATTAATTGGCCACTAGTGGATGAATTGATACATAAATTTCGACACTCAAGAGAGAAAATTTAGGCGTGATAATAGAACAATGATGAGTGTTCTACACTCATGATATTTATGTCACTAAATGTGTTATTTTGTTATCCTTGAGAGAGTTTTAGGGCATTTTGATGTGTGTTTTGATGTTGTGATATAGATTGATGAAATGAAAGGAAATAAGCAAAAGTTAGCAAAATTGGAGAAATGAACTAAATTGTAAGAGATTCAAAGTTCGAGGACTAAGGCGTAAATACTTAAAAGTTGTGTTGAACCTCACGATGAAGATTTGAGAGTGCTCGGAGTCAATTGGATAAAGGAAGACGTCAAGGGGGTCAAATTTAATCAAAATGTGATCACAAATCAATTTCCAACCGAAAAGTTATGCTCCGGAGTTTTAGTCTCATATTGAGACCTATTGTTGGTATAGAAAGTGATCGAATTGGAGAATGATGTCTTCAGTAAAGTTGTAGCTCTTTGAATCAGCTTTCCACAGCATCTTGAATCACCTTAATCGGACATCAGGTGAAAATGTTATGATACAAATACTGAAAGATGCGCAAAACAGAAAACGGGAGAGCGAGGTTGGCGCCAGCAGAGAACAGGGAAGACTGTAAAGGCGGCGCCACGGCGCTGCGTACTGGATAAAAGAGAAAAATAGGTTTTTAAAGAGATATCCAGCCCATTCAACTCTAATTCGACCTACAATCATAAGGAACTATAAATATAGTTTTGGGAAGACAAAAAATGGGGTTTTTTTTACGGCTAGAAGAGGGAAGAAATACAAGGCAAAGTTCTTGAAGAAATTCATTGAAGAAGGAAAGATTGACACAAGTTGGAGAAGAAATCAAGCGGCGACAATCAGTTTTTCTAAATCCTTGTCTTTTTATTTATGTTTTTCATATTAAACTCCATGTTGTTAATTATACCTATCATGAACTAATACTTTAGATCTAGGGTTTTATGTAATCAACTTGATACATGTTTTAACTCCTAATTATCTAGCTTTTTGGATTTTTCCATCAATTTATTTATGTTGTTTGAATTTAATGCTTTCAATTACTTGGCCAATAGTTGAATGATTTGATGCATGAATTTCAGCACTCGAGAGAGGGAAATTTAGGCGCGATCTAAGAACAACATGACCTAGATTTCATGGATTTCGAGAGAAAGTACGGGTCTTTGAGGCTTGTTTGAATTAAGAACCACGTGCATTATAATTTCTATGTATTTAATTCGGAATAGAGATATTGAAATTAAATTCTAGAAATAAATTCTAGCCGGCACTCGAGAGAAGGGATATGATTTAATTCAGGTTCTTGCCTATAAATTAAGAGTCTGATTGAGTTAGTAATTTTGAGTTGAAAAACATTGTCGAAAGTGCGATGAAATCATTCCCTAGAATTTTATAATCTAATAACTACGTTGAATTTTGCATTTGTTTAATTGCCAGTTTTAGTTTATCATTATTAGATAAAAATCACAACATCATCACATTTTGCTTGTCCAGATAAAGTGGAAATTACATAATTATAGTACTCAGTAGATATAATATCAATCCATGTGGGTTCGACATCATAACTTTCATACTATGTTACAAAACTTGACACCGTACACGTGCGGCATAAATTCACGTTATAAAAAACGCGTGATAAGTTTTTGACGCCGTTGCCGGGGATTGATTTGAATTCTATTGATATTATTACCAACTAGTTTCTATTTTAATTTGGAATTTTTATTTTAAGTTTCATTCATTTTATTTTTTGTTTTTAACAGCTTCTGTGATCTTGTTTTTAGTTGTTTATACGAAGGGCAAAAAAATCAACCTATTGCCTGTTAATCCTGAACCAGAACGCACTTTTCGCTATCTAAGGGGTATATAAATAAACGAACGTGACACAATGGTTGAACAGGAAGCAGGAGCGGCTAATGGGAATGATCAACCAAGAGCTATTCGGGACTATGTCAGGCCTATTGTTAATGAAAACTACTCCGGCATCGCACGCCTCGCTATAGCAGCAAACAACTTTGAACTAAAACCAGGGTTAATACATATGGTACAGCAAAATCAATTTGGGGGAGCTCCGACTGAAGATCCAAATGCCCATCTGGGATATTTTCTGGAAATTTGTGATACAGTGAAGATGAATGGAGTTAACGAAGAGGCAATTAAACTTCGACTTTTCTCCTTCTCCTTGAGGGATAGAGCCAATGCTTAGTTCCAGTCACTGCCATATGGTTCTATCATAATTTGGGAGGGATTAGCTCAGAAGTTTCTAACAAAAACTTTTTCACCCTCCAAGGCAGCTCAGTTGCGGAGTGAAATAAGTCAATTCAAACAATTTGACTTCGAGCCATTTTATGAGGCATGGGAGAGATTCAAAGACCTACTTAGAAGATGTCCTCAGCATGGTTATCAGAGTTGGGTGCAAATCGAACTATTCTACAATGGGTTGAATGGTCAAACAAGAACGATAGTGAATTTTGCAGCAGGAGGTATATTGATGAACAAGACTCCAAATGACACTTATGCATTACTGGATGAGATAGCTACTAACAGCTATCAATGGCCAAGTGAGCGTTCAAATACAAAGAAATTTGTTGGCCTTCATGAGGTGGACCCCATTACAGTCCTTGCGGCTCAGATGTCATCTCTTACTACACAAATAGCTGCACTGACATCACATGGAACTCCAAAGAAACCAGATTCCATCATGGCAGCCTCAACTTTATACTATGAGTCAGAAAAGGAGCAAGTCCAGCATGTGAATAGCAGAAACTTCAATCAGGTAGGAAACTACGCAACAAATCAATACTATCCAGGACTGCGAAACCATGAGAACCTCTCTTATGGTAACAATGTGAATGCACTACAGCCTCCACTTGGATACAATACTCAACCATCTGAAGGGAAGCCATCATTGGAGGATATACTGAGAACCTTCATTTCAGAGACCAGGTCAAGGTTCAACAAAGATGAGTCCAGACTTGACAATATTGAGACGCATATGACCAACATGGGAGCCACGGTGAAGAACTTAGAGATACAGATCGGTCAGATAGCAACTGCATTACAATCATAACAAAAGGGAGACTTTCCCAATGACACAAAGGTTAACCCAAGGGAGCGTTGCAGTGCCATCACATTAAGGAGTGGTAAAAAAGCTGAAGGAAAAAATGTTGCAGAGCTTACACTGGATCACATACTTACAAAGGAAGAGTTGATTGCAAAATAGAAGATCGAAGCAGAAACAACAAAAGAGATTAATAAACCTTACTCAATCTTACTTCCAGACAACCCACCTATCTTGAAGCCCCATCTACCATTCCCACAGAGATTTATGAAGAAGAAATTTGATGAGCAGTTTGCAAAATTCCTGGAGGTTTTCAAGAAGATCCACATCAACATTCATTTCGCAGATACGTTGGCCCAAATGCCTAACTATGCCAAGTTCTTGAAGGAAGTGATGTCAAAGAATAGAAAGTTGGAGGAGTTTGAGACTGTAAAGTTGACAGAAGACTGTAGTGCCATTCTCCGGAAGAAGTTTCCTCAGAAATTGAAAGATCCAGACAACTTCAACATTCCTTGGAATATTGGTGGTCTCACATTTTATAAAGTACTGGGTGATCTTCGAGCTAGCATTAACTTGATGCCCCTATCGGTGTTCGAAAAGTTGGGTCTTGGAGAAGTAAAGCCTACAACCCTTACCTTGCAACTGGCAGACAGATCAATTATATACCCCAAGGGCATTATTAAAGATGTATTGGTGAAGGTTGATAAGTTCATCTTTTCGGTGGATTTCGTGGTGCTGGACATGGAGGAGGATGAGAAAGTATTGCTGATTCTTGGAAGAGCCTTCTTGGCTATTGGGAGAGCGCTGATTGATGTACAAGAAGGAAAATTGACACTACGAGTTAATGAGGAGCAGGTCGAGTTCAGCATACATCAACATAAACAATCCTCAGAAAAAGTTAACACCTGCCATATGGTCCAATCAATTGACGAAATGAAGAGTCAACATTGCAAAATCACACTGTACCATGACCTTCTAGAGCAATACATGGCAACTAGTTACTCAAAGATTGCTACAACTGCCACTAAACGCTATACAGGAACCAATGAAGTAGTGGATTTCATTTTAACTCAAGAGGTCGATCCACATGACAGATTGAAGAACTATATTGAAGAACCTCTGAAACCTCCCAACATTATCAAATCAAAAGTGGTTTCAGAAGCTACACCAGAGTTAAAATTGTTCAACCCTATTGGCCATACTACGGTGAAGAAGAATACAACGCCAAGGGTAAAGTTTAGAAATAAGAGAGAAGTACCATTTTACGATCCAACGTAGACACCTCGGTTATGTCAAGCTAATGACGTTAAAGAAGCGCTTCTTGGGAGGCAATCCAAGCTTTCTACCCTTTTATTTATTTTATTTTCGAGTTATAGGATAGGTTATTTTATTTTTCAGTTTATTTAGGAATCATCATCTACATCTCATCATTCCCTAGGTCCTTTAGTAATTGAGTTGGTTATTAGATGTTTGGGCTAAGTAACACATGTTCCATATATTCGATATTTACAATTTGATTTTTTCAGGAACATGACGTCGTGAAATACTCAAACCAACGTTGACATGGAGAAAATGGGATACATCAAAAGTTTGGGGATCAAATGGTGTACATGAAGGTTACTTGTCAAATTCATTAAAAGCATCACAAGTTCAAGTAGAACATATCTTCACAAATGTCTAATCAGGGAAATTTCGTTATTCCCTCTTCTCTTTATCTTGTTCTTTTACATATTGAGGACAATGTGTGATTTAAGTTTGGGGGTGATTGTGCTTGAATTGGTGATATTGTGTTGACATGTTAGATGGCCTTGCCGGCTTAGGATTGCTTGATATTTAAAATTATTATTGATTCATGAGCTATGCATGACCAAATATGTTATTTATGCCTAATTTTTTTTTTTGAAAAAAGAGCTTATCCATGATTAGATCATGAGTTACTTTGAGCACAATAGTTACGATTAATTGTTATCTAGATGTGGAAATTTTTGGATTGATGGAAATATTTTTGAATTGGTAAGAACTAGGTTGTGAGTTGCTTGAAAAATTGTATCAACCTATATTCTCATTTTTTCACTTTACCATATTATAAGATAAGTTTGGGGGTGGTCGAGCTGGTGAAAGATATTATCTAGAAGTGTGTAGATTCCATGTGTGTTGAAAAAAATATTGTGTTGAGTGTCTTTTGCTAAGTATAAGTTAGGTAATGACCATATGCTAGGGATCTAAGCCATGGTGTTATGTTGTGAAAAAAAATAAAGGAATGATTTTGCACTTGTTGAATCTTAGGCCTCACTTTGTAGCCTTTTTTACTCGAATTATTAAGTCCGTTGGGGTATTTCAAAACTCGGTACCCTTTGGTCTAAAAAATCGGGGAGCTATCGACCTAAAACTCGCTACAAGGGTCAAAAAAAGAAAGCTTAAGGGTGTGAGATCAATTAAGAGCTTTAATTGAAAAAAAGTTTGATTTTGTGCAATTGTTTTCGATTTATGGGCTTAGATAACTAGTGTGTTTGAATTACTTAGTATAAACTTGAATGTAGAAGTACTCATCTAGTGGAGAATCATCGCATGAATAGAGTTTGATATTACTGGTTAGACCCAACCGAACAAGAGCAGAAAAAGAAATAAATGAATTGAGTGCCTTTAGATTTACACATGGGAAAGAAAAAAAAATCTATTTGAGGAGTGTGAATTTCACAAGCGGGAAAAGACATATTTGACCACAAAGGGTCGGGTTGGAACCAATTTGAATTCTTTTCCATTTTGACAAATTTTTCCTAATTTAGATTATGATTGAAAGTGATTATGTACACACACACACACCGATCGAACATCGGATAAGCTTAAATTGTTTTTGGTAGCATTAATTGGAGGCATACTTGTGAATTGATATACAATTTTACACTCTCATATTTTTGGCAAGCTATCTAACGTGTTAATCTTTATCTAATTTTTATGATTGTGTTACAGATAATCTTGCTCGGGACGAGCAAGAGGATAAGTTTGGGGGTATTTGATGAGTATTCTACACTCATGATATTTATGTCATTAAATGTGTTATTTTGTTATCCTTGAGATAGTTTTAGGGCGTTTTGATGTGTGTTTTGATGTTGTGATATAGATTGATGAAATGGAAGGAAATAAGCAAAAGTTGGCAAAATTGGAGAAATGAGCTAAATTGTAAGAGATCCAAAGTTCAAGAACTAAGGCGCAAATGTCAATTGGATAAAGGAAGACGTCAAGGGGATCAAATTTAATCAAAATATGATCACAAATTAATTTCCAACCGAAAAGTTATGCTACAGAGTTTTAGTCTCATATTGAGACCTATTGTTGGCATAGAAAGTGATCGAATTGGAGAATGATGTCTTCCGTAAAGTTGTAGCTCTTTGAATCAGCTTTCTACAGCATCTTGAATCACCTCAATCGGACATCAGATGAAAAGGTTATGATACAAATACTGAAAGATGCATAAAACAGAAAACAGGACAGCGAGGCTGGCGCCACGACACCTGTAGAGAACAGGGAATACTGCAAAGGCGGCACCGCGACGCTGCGTACCGGATAAAAGAGAAAAATAGGTTTTTAAAGAGATATCTGGCCCATTCAACTCTAATTCGACCTACAACCATAAGGAACTATAAATATACTTTTGGGAAGACAAAAAAGAGGGGTTCTTATGGCAAGAAGAGGGAAGAAATACAAGACAAAGGTCTTGAAAAAATTCATTGAAGAAGGAAAGATTGACACAAGTTGGAGAAGAATCAAGCGGCGACAATCAGTTTTTCTAAACTCTTATCTTTTTATTTATGTTGTTCATATTAAACTCCATGTTGTCAATTATATTTATCATGAACTAATACTTTAGATCTAGGGTTTGATGTAATCGACTTGAGACATGTTTTAACTCCTAATTATCTAACTCTTTGGATTTTTCCATCAATTTATTTATGTTGTTTGGATTTAATGTTTTCAATTAATTGGCCACTAGTTGGATGAATAGATGCATAAATTTTGGCACTCAAGAGAGGAAAATTTAGGTGTGATCATAGAATAACATAACTTAGGTTTCGTAGATTTTGAGAGAACATACGAATCTTTGAGGCTTGTTTGAATCAAGAACCACGTACATTTAAATTTCTATACATTTAATTCGGAATAGAGATATTGGATTCAAATTATAGAAATGGTTCTATTCGGCACTCGAGAGAGGGGATATAATTATATTAAGGCGCTTGCCTATAAATTAAGAAAACTATGATTGAGTTAACGCTATATAGGTTGAAAAAGCATTGTCGATAGTATGATGAAATCATTCCCTAGACTTTTATAATTTGTTAACTTATTTAAAGTCTGCTTCTGTTGACTTGCCAATTTAAATCTATCTACATTAGATTAAAATCACAACATTGATTCAACTTTGATCGTCTAAATAAAGTGGAAACAAAACAATTATAATACTTGGTAGAAATCAAGTATCAATCCCTGTGGGTTCGACATTTTCTATTTCATCACTATACTACAAAACTTGACACCGTACACTTGCGGTAATTTTACGTTATATAAAACGCGTGACAATGACAATTTGAATATTTTCAACAAACTTGTTTAAGATATCGTTAACTGTGATAAAAAGGTGTCTGAAATGTATAAGGTCATCATTTTACTTTATTCTATGTTTGACTCATTTATAGAGGTTAAGAATGTAATTAAGTATGGTTGAGATACCTTAACACCCGAGATTGTCATAGATTCCCTTAGGAATAAGGAGATGGAAATTAAGATTGAAAATGATGATAAGATGAGTGGTGAGTTATATATGATAAGGGGTACAATAAAATTTAAGCAAATGAATTTGGATAGAGTTCAAGACAGCAGTGACTCGAGTGATGAATGTGGTAAGAAAAAGGGCAACGGGTGGAACAAGTCCGGTGGTGTACGGTGTTACAACTGTAGTAGATTTGGACACTATGAAGGATTATCCCAAGAAGAAGGATAAGCATAACGGTAATATAAAAGACGAGACGAATGTGGTTATAAGCTGAGTGATGACCCTAGTGAGGTAAATCTAGTTACTGCATGTGCATCCGTGTGTAATATTTTGTGCATGTGTATGATTACTTAATTTCGTTGGATGGTTATATGTGCATTTTAATGTGTTTGATATGTACATTTGCAAGAATTTTGAGAGCAATTTAATTACTTAGTGTACTTGTTTGTATGCATAGTAGGTTAAGATGCATTAGCAGTATGTGTATTGAGTATCTATTGGTGATGTGGAGTATAGATGCCTAGGGGTACATTGGTGGTTTGTACCGATGATGTAGAATATGATATTTGGATCACGAGCAGAGAGGTAATTAAATATTAGAATCCTTTATCTGTGAAAATATCCTGATCAGGTGAAGTATGAGAGATGTGCTTTTATTAATTTTGTTTGGTGAAGACCCATTATCCACTTAAATTGGGAAAAGTGATGTGGTGATAGAGGATTATCTTAAGGACTTAGGATTTATAGAGCTTTACTAATTAGACATGAGTTGAGTGATCAATTTAGTGAGCATGTGGGCGATGAGCTGAGATATATGTTCTCTAGGTGTGAGCAACATAGAATGGGATATGATAAGTGTGGTTATATCTTTTCATGGGTTCATTTATGCATTTGTTACATACGTATTGGCCGCTGATTGATTAACTATTGTTCTGTGTAAATGTTTCTTTTTGAAAAGATCTGTGTTATCATATATGATACTCTATCGCATGTTTATTTGCTCTTGATTGATTATTGTGACTATCTACTTCTAGTTGGATATTTGTTTGTGACCTTAACCCTAGTAAGTTCATGGACCAAGTATGGTATGTGTTTCGGGTCCAAAACACGAAGTAAGGTCCGTGATTCCAATTTTATTGATTACCTTGATTATGCAAGCGTTAACTTTGTGTTCTGATTGCCTGTAAATTGATTGGGTATCAAGGTAGAGATTTGTTGAGTTTTCATACCTAATGAATCTCTGGCGATGATGTAAACGTTGAATTAAATTATTAACAACCAAGTCCAAGGCTCAACACGAAAACAACGTGAGTAACTTAAACAATTAATGTTACTCATGACCCATATATATTACCTCTTGATGACTTTGAATTTTGGCCCATTTAACCTATTTTATTAGTCCAACTAAAGCCTAACCTAGTCTATATATATGGTGTATTTGCCCTAGCCGTTTCGTGTGTGATTTGTATGTTAGAAGGAGAAAAACCGACTACGTGCTTGGAGAGGAAAAAATCGGTGGCTTTTTTGTGTTTTGGCCGCCATTTCGTGTTTCTTCTATTATTTTTCTCCTGCTTTTGTGGCATACAAATTGTTGCGAAATAATCCCGCAAGCGTACGGGATCGTTGTACAAGTAATAAATGTGAGGAGTGAGTTATCGTCCCACAGGGAATACGGCTTAATTCTAGTGCAATCGATATATCTAAATTCGAAATAATAACAAGATATGGTGGATTTTATTTAACTATGTTCTAAAACTACGAAAACAATAAAATTATGGTTTTTTAAAGGGTAATTGGCACAAAACGTCCCTACCTATGATGTTTATTGTGGAAAACGTCCCTACGTTCGATTTTTTGGTGCAGAACGTCCCTACCTTTGCATTTTCTTGCGCAAAACGTCATTTTGACCAATTTTTAACATAAAATGACCATTATACCCTCTTATATAAATAAAACAAAAAAGAAAAGAAAAGAAAAATAAAGAATAAATTGCAATCTAGTCCAAAACATTTTTAAAAGTGCAAATCAATCCAAATAAATTATAAAAATAATCAAAAATAAAAACGTTTCCGTCGAGGTGAGAAAGGAGACGGGGAAAGAAAGGGCGAGACAAGAAATGGGGATATGAGAGAAAAGTTTTTATTTTTATTTTTGATTATTTTTAATATTTTAATAATTTATTTGGATTGATTTGCACTTTTAAAAATGTTTTGGACTAGATTGCAATTTATTCTTTATTTTTCTTTTCTTTTCTTTTTTGTTTTATTTATATAAGAGGGTATAATGGTCATTTTATGTTAAAAATTGGTCAAAATGACGTTTTGCGCAAGAAAATACAAAGGTAGGGACGTTCTGCACCAAAAAATCGAACGTAGGGACGTTTTCCACAACAACCGTCATAGGTAGGGACGTTTTGCGCCAATTACCCTTTTTTAAATTAAATGTGAAAGAGAGTATTGGATTTCCGATTCCACTAAGTGACTCTAGCATTCAATTCTCAACTTGTAATAATTACTTCAATCCTTGCATTGGTGACGACCGATAATTCCACTTCTATTTATTATTCTTTTCCAAGATATAATAAACCTATATTGATCACGACACGATTCTATTCCTAGTCCGCATTCATATGATGAATATGCATTAAAATATAGGATTATCATATAAAATCGCACACTTCACAAATATTATTCCTAATATGTATTCTTCATGTGTTACACATACAGTGTTTTACTTATCGTGAGTTTTTTAACACTACAAATAAGCAACTTATTGTCCTAATGGTGCGCAAACATTAAAACAATATGAAAAAGCATGTATATGGAATCACAATGCGAGAATCAAACTAAAAATCACAAGTCTTGAATTAAAAACTAGAAATCAAATAGTTTCATCATCCATCCAATACAAATAAATTTAGCCTAGCATCGTGTTATGTAAATCACAAAATAAGATTTGGAAAAAAATCACCCGAAATGAAAAATAATGAATGATAAGTGAAAACTCAATTTCTTCTTTGTATTTCTTCAATCCGGATTTTGAATCTTCAATATCTTGTGATAATCGCCTTTGAATCTTGTGCTAGCCCCTTTCTTTTGGTGAAAAATTGGATTTGATATGCTCTGGGTCGTTCCACGCCGTTCCTCCCTCAAGAAAGTAGGTTAAAATTGGTTTTTATAGTAATTTGGATAAAACTAGAAAATTGGGCCGTTCAGGCCCAGAAATGGCATGTGCGCGCGCGCCGTTTATGTCCTTGCCCGCGCGCCGTGTATATGTTTCACTCTCGGTAAATAAAATATAAACCCGTGCGCGCAGACAAAAAATCTTCCATATGTTGCACTTTGGTCCCCGAATTGCATTCTTTATTTATTTCGGTTCTTTCTTTGTATTTTCTTGACCCTCCATCTTCCAATTTCGTGTAATTGACTCCAACATCTCTCCAATCATCGATACTAGGTCCGAATAATCTATTAACACTTTGCGATTTAGTCCCCAAACTTTGGATTAGGTCAACTTTAGCCAATTCTCAGCCCATTTTCTTCAATTCCATGGTTTTGCATCTAGATGTATCTAGCAAACAAAATATATATAAAATTAAGCCTCAAATCATCTAAAGTAATGACAATTGCTTTAATTTAACGGCACAAATATCACAAATCATCGTCTTATCTTTATCATTTGTGGGGTGAGATTGAGGAGCAACCGATGTGAATATATTAGTTGTGGGTTGTAGTCGTTTGGATTGGTTGTTTGGTAGAGAAAGGTAGCGTGAAACTGTGCCCGGAAAATACCATTTTGACGACCCTTGGAGCAAGTTTCTGCGACAAGTTTGCACCTTTATGTGAGTTTGCTTGATGATTGTAAATTGTTGACAAGTGATTAGAAGCCAATCGTCCAGTATTTGCTATATTTGTTGCAATCAGAGTTAGTTCAATTTATATTGAACTCTTGGTTACTATAATCTGATGGGATTTCAATATTATGGAAGCTAATGTCAGGGCAAGATCTTTAAGGCTGTCAAATTCTTTTACTTACATTATAGCAAATTCATTAAGCTATTTACTACAAAGAATTGTGAAAGATGTTGACAATGTGCTATTATAATTCTTGATGATATTGCTAATGTGGTGCTTATCATATTGTTGGATGACAATTACAAATAATGATTTTACACTTGAGCTCAAGTTTTCTTCTATTTGAAAGCTTCAAAGTTTCTACTAATGGATTCTTGTTATTCGAGGCAAGCTCTAAGACCTCAGTCACTTGTTTGGGCTAACTTGTAAGATCTCACATCTTTGAAGGCAAGTCCAAGCTCCTAGTTTTCTTATTTGTTGAAGGAGAACCCTATCTCATGGATTTGTTATTATCAAAATCAACATTTTAGAGTACTCGTTCCTTGAATAAAGGAAGATCCAGCATTTTATAAGTTTTCATTCCTTGAATAAAAGAAGAAGTAGTATCTTGGAGTCCACGTTCCTTGAATAAAGGAAGAGGTGAAATCTCGAAGTATTTACCCTTGAAAAAATAGTATCTTTGTAGCCCTAGCTAGACGTGTTTGCCCTTACAAAGAGAGGATTTCCTGGCCTTGAGAGATGTTTATCCCTCGCCTAGTGGGATGTTTATTCCCCACCTCGTCAAATGTTTTTTCCTAGTTTTGCTATATGCTTATTCATCGTCTTTCACTGTCGTCGAGCCTAACTATAAAAACTTGTCTATTCGAGGCCACCTTATAAAATTCCGATGGTTCGAGAGCTATTCGCGCAATCTTTATTCCCCACCTTGCCAGATGCTTATTCTTGAGTTCACGATATGCTTATTTTTTACCTCACTATCGTCGAGCCTAGTTCTAAGACCTCGTCTATTTGAGGCCACTTATAAGACTCCAATAGTTCGAGAGCTATTCGTGGGGCGTTTATTTCCCGTCTCACCATATGCTTATTCCCGATTTTACAAGATGTTTATTCCTTGCTTCTCACTATCGTCGAGTCTAGCTGTAAGACCTCGTTTATTCGAGGTCAGCTTATAAGACTCCAATGGTTCGAGAGGTATTTACGAGATATTTATTCCCCACTGCACGAGATACTTATTCTTAGCTTCGCGAAATGCTTATTCCTTGCCTCTCACTATCGTCAAGCCTAATTGCAAGACCTTGTTTATTTGTGAGTACTTATAAGACTCTGATAGTTCGAGAGCTATTCGTGTGATGTTTCTTCCTCACCTTGCCAGATCCTTATTCCTGGCTTTGTGAGATGCTTGTTCATCGCCTCTCACTATTGTCGAGCCTAATTGTAAGACCTCGTCTATTCGAAGCCACTTATAAGTATCTGATAGTTTGAGAGCTATTCGCGGGATGTTTATTTCTCGTCCCATCAGATGATTTTTCCTAGTTTCACGGGATGCTTATTCCTCACCTCTCACTATCGTCGAGCTTAGCTATAAGACCCCATCTATCCGAGGCCGCTTATAAGTCTCCGATAGTTCAAAAGCTAATCGCGAGATTACTCGCCTCGAGGAATATTTATTCATAATCTTGCTAGATACTTATTCCTAGCTTCACAAAATGATTATTTTTCGCCTCTCACTATCATCAAGCTTAGTTGTAAGAACTCATCTAGTACATCTATAAGACCTCACCCTTTCGAGGCTAGCTTATAAGACTCTGATAGCTCGAGACAAGCTACAAGCTCGATATTCATTATCGCTTTGGGAAGATGCCTCACTATACGAGTGTTGCATTACATATACATTTATATTCAAGGGAGCTTATCATGCCATATGTTAGCTTATCACAAGTTGCTTACATACTCAGAGGTACACCTTTGCATTAGCGATAATCCAGCCATATCTATCTTCAGAGAGCTCATCATGTCTCTGTATCGACTGCATTACATTTGCCTATTTTCAAATAATTACTTTTGCTTTAGCTATGTTACAACTTCACTTATCTTCAGAGAGCTTATATTATCCTCTACATGGATAAAACATCCACCACGCAAGGATGTCATTTGTCATTTCTTAAATAGAGGAGTGGGCCCACCTTAATACCTATAAAAACAAAGCCTTCCATGGCTAGATCAAATAGCATGAATGAAGCTCTTGACATGGATGTACCACCCATATGCAAGGATGTCAGCTTATCATAGCTACTTATGTCCAAGGCATAGCTTCTGCTACTTATACATTCAGAGCGTCGTCTTTGCTACTCACATTCAGAGCATCGCCTCAACATCATCTTATCACAGCTGCTTATATATTCAATCTCATTCTACATCAGCTTTATCAAAGTGACTTCTATTTCGAGTCTGACTCGTATATAAATATTCAACACTGATCTGGGGGACTATTGTGATACTAATATCTTTGTATCATTACATTATGACTGCTAGCATATGTATTATATTATTGCTACAAAGTATGCATGCTATATCATTGTTAGCATGTCATAACACTATTTTCACTGTTGTCAGTACGGATGCCACGTTATCTACATAATCATTTTGTAGGCATCATGTTTCTTGCTTCACACTAGCAAGTTTGATCGAGTCATCATTTTACCTTATTTGGAAGGATAAATGGATTGCAATCTATTTTGTATATTTGCTGTGGAGTTATTATGTTTATATTACATGTTTGTTTAGTCCATATTACAAAGGAGATGTTGTCGAGATTTAAACAAATTATATGCAGTATCTATCTTTCGAGGCAATTCGTAAGTCCTCGCTTGTTCAGGCTCCCACACATACATTTTTTAATCAGTTTGTAAGTTTTCATTTACTGGAGCGGTTTATATTCTAGAGGTAATTAGTAAGTGTTCGTCTATTTGGGATCGATGCATATTTTCGAGACAATTCGTAAGTCCTCACTTATTTGGGATCGATGTATATTTTCGAAACAGTTCGTAAGCCTTCATTTATAGAGCTGCTCATGTTTTTGAGGCAATTTGTAAGACCTTGCCTACTTGAAAATTTATATTTCAAAGTCCGACCCACACATGAATGTAAGACTCGGACTTGCGGGACTATTGTTACGCCTATAAATTACGTGGCAAGCACATGACAGATGGGGTCCTAATCATTTGATTTCTCGCAAATGAACGAGATCATGAACGAGTAATATAGTAGTGTGTAGAGTGTCGAGTCCACGATAACTAAGTATTCAATCGAGTTCAAACTAATAGCAACATTAATCGAATATCAAATAGGTTTTGAATTTTCTATACTAATATCTAAATTATTGATTAACTAGAAAGCAATTTAACTTTTTTTAAAAAAATATGTGAAAGTATTGCTAAAATGTCGAATCTCCCTTGTTAATTCATTTTTAGCACAATAAATTAAAGTGACAATTTGTAGTCATTCTTGTTGGTCAATATTTCTAATGTAATTGAAAATCTCTCTCGATAGTTATCAAAAAATTCTCCTCATGTGACCTTCATATCTCTCGATGAAATATGCGAACATGATAAATGCATTAAACGATCTAGAACACCTATGAAAACTACGTAAAGCATATATGTATATCTCTATCCCTTATCGGATTTTACAATGTTTATTATTTGTAACTAAAAGCCTATTATCTCTCTCGTTAATAATAGATTCCAATTAATCATCTCAATTAGTAGCTAATTAATTGAGAATTCGGTGAAAACAATAATAACATCCAAGAAAAATAAACATAATAGTCGTAAAAATAATTAATGAATATTAAAAATTAAAAAAAAAAGGTTTATCTATATGTTAGCAATGTCAAAATCTAGCATATCATAATGTCGAAATTAAACACGCAAAAGTGGAACGACATCACCAAAATTTGATGAAACGTGATTAATTATCCAAATCTTCCTTTTCTCCTCAAAGCTACAGGCCAATGTATATGTGCAAATCTCTGCCCCTTCAATCTACCGCCAATGTCTGTATATATTATAACCTCAACAACCGTCAATTCCTCCATACTTGTCTGCTTGTGCATGTATATGTATTTCCCTTCAATTTTAGCCCCTAATTTGTGGCTCATTAATAAATTATTTTTCTCTAAGTCCTCAATTCTTTTAATATAATGCAATTCAAACCTTGAGTCCACTTAATTGTGCAACCAATGCCAATTTAGTCCCCATACTTTAGATTTTGTTATTTTTTGTCACATCTTGCTTCTTTCCTTCAATCCATTCTCATAGAGTTTCACTAATTAAACATAAAATACAACAATTAGAATATTTTTTGTCAAAAGAACTATTAAATATCGCTATTTTAGGCATCGAATAAGCGTATAAAATACACTTATCACATACCTTCAAATTTAAACATTTGTTTGTCCTCAAACAAAATTATAACTTAAATAACAAAAATCACACAAGCATGCAAAAGAATTTGATTAGACAATCTAGTTTTTTATCTTAATATTTGAAATTATAATACTAAATCTACAAACCACTTCAATGTCACATTACCAAACCAATATCCTCTCTTCCAATGCAAAATCGACGTGTGTGTGAAGAACTAAGTAGACAAACATGACTTTACAAGTTGTTTCAATTTTCGATCATTTGTGGTCAAATTTTTTTTGTGGAAGGAGGACGGTACCTCCGAGATTTTATTAAAATATTCTCACTTGTGGCGGGGAATACCGTGATTACAAATTATATCAATGAAATCAATAAATAAGGAAGTACTACTTTTCTAAAAGCAAACAATAAAAAAATGAGTACTACTTCCCTTACAAAAAGAACAAGTTAAAGCAAAAATAAAAGCAAAAGTAAAATACAAATACCTAAACTCTAGTGTTAGGCAAATCATACCTGTCAATTTGAACAAGTGCCCTGATATGTCGTGGTAGGTCAGCTGGTCCATATTCTTGGTATCTACGATGATGCCAACACTCGATAGCAAGTACATCTGCAACTTGGTTCCCCTCTTTGAAAATGTGGGAGACCATATCTCTGTCAAATGAAACGATATCTGTAATCTGTCTAAGTATCCCTTGGATAGGCCACGGTCCGCCACCACTGGTGATGCAGAGAATGACAATAGTTGAATCTGCCTCAACCCAAATATCTGACAAACCAAGTCTCTAGCCAATAGTATCCCTCACGAATAGCCTTGAGTTTTGCCTCTAATATCATATATTGTCCATATGACGCTGAGAAAGCCCTGATACAATTTCTTGCGTTAGTCCCTGATGATGCCTCCCCCCAACCATCGGTGTTGATCTTGATAGATCCAAATGATGGAAAGCTCCACTAAACCATGATAGGGGGAGGAGATGGGGTAGAGAGTCAAAGAAATACCAAAAAGTATGGCAAACTGCATATCATTACGCCAATGTAATGGTCGGAATAGTCCACCAATATGGAGGAAGGATACCATACGGTGAACTCTCCAGATAATACGTCTCGAGCTCATACGTATGTTCATGTGCTTTGAATTATTTCTCTCAGTCCAAAAAAATCAGAAAATCAATAGAGGAATAATGATGCGAATGTGTCCAGTTTTTGCGAACTGTCCAGAATACCTCCATTTCAGAAATCTCTATCTGACACTCTCTCATATACTCATGGTAATCTGGAATAAATCCCCAAAATGTTGCCAAACATGATCTGAAATACTGCTACCAGTAAAAATATGAGTGATGATCTCAATCTCAGAACAACACTGACATCGAGAAGCCAAATGAATGTCGATCCTCCTCTAGATAATGACATCAACTGGTATTAAATCCTACCATAGTCTCCAACAGAAGAACGAAATGGTAGTAGGTATGAAGGACTCCACAATAGGAGAAATGAATCCTGAACTAGCCTCTAGAGCAAATCAGCTGCCATGCTGATTTAGTATTAAATCTACCATCTGATGTGGCCCTCCAGAAAATACTATCCGAGACATCGAGACATAGTGGAATGGTCACAATCTGCTCTGCCATAGCTGATGGAAGAGCCTGAAGTAATTGTCCAAAATCTCATCTAGTCTCCTCGAAAAAAGTCATACACCCTCGCGGATGTATGCTGTCTGTGTGAAAAAAATGGATGACAATGTAGAATTACCCATCCAACAAGCATGCCAAAAATTTTTTTGCCCTATCCGAAGGCGCCACGCAATGTCTGTCTCGACACATGGTCCGAATTTCTTTAGTCTCTTCACAATGCTCCTGGTAGTCTCTCTAAAAGTTCTTTCGCTATTTGTTCCATCTGATTTTCCAAGTTCTTAGTACAAACTCCCTGAACTTGCAAGGTTTTATCTATTCTTTGCATGTTTTAGGTAGATATCTCTGCCAATTTAGTAATAAAATCTTCTAACGAAGACTTATTTTCAATTTGCTGAAAATTTGGTGGTGTAGTTTGATGTGGTGCAATCTGAGCTCCAAGATTGTTGCTCCATTGGAAACTTGGGTGATTTCTCCAGTCTGGGTTGTAAGTATTATGATTTTGATTGTATGGGTGTCTTTGAAAATTTTGAGCATAATTTACATCCTCTACCGACTGAGCAAAAGGACTATCTACGGTACAGTCAACACTCTCATGATTCCCTCTACATAGCTTGCATTTTGGTCCCATTGTTTGGGTTGCGTTCATCCGATCCACCTTCTATGCCAATGATGGCAACTGTGCTGAAATTGCTATCAAAGAATCAACTTTGAATACCCTAGCAGCTTTCTTTCCACTCGTTCTTTCAATAGGCCAAAGTACACTAGTGAATGTCAAATCCTCCATGATTTGGTAGATTTGATCTATGGTTCTTTGTAATAGATACATCGCATGCAGACTCTACGTTAACCCTACTTATCAGATTCAAACCAATGTAGAAATAATGCACCTGAAGCCATTTCTGCAATCCGTGTTATGGGCATTGGCGGAGTAAACCCTTGTATCGTTCCCAAGTCTTTGAATAGCATTTTGAGTCCATTTGTTAAAATGTGGTAATCTTGTCTCTTAGCTTTGCAATCCTATTCGGTGGGAAATATTAGCTTAGGAATTTCTGACTCAATTGGTTCTATGTAGTGATACTCTGAGGTGGATAAGTATCTAACCACTCTCGGTTGAGTCTCTTAATGTGTATGAGAAAATCCTCAGTCTGATTGTTTCACTGGACACCCATGGATACTCGATAGTTGCACATATATCTAAAAATCTTGTTATATGAGCATTGGAATTCTCTGTAGCTCTCCCAAAAAATTATAGAGCGTTTTGGAACATGCTGATCAGATCAGTCCTCAAGTAGAAGTTTGTCTTACCAAACGTCGGATATATTATGCTAGACTGGCCTTCCACAACCGGTGTAACCATATACTCCCCCACTAGCCTTGCATTTTCATTAGCTGCAAACACATTCGGTTGTATTGCTTCTAGATTAACCTCAACAACTATTTAATTCAGATTTTTCTCTACCATGTCTTCCTCTTTCTGTTTTTGGTGTATTTTCAACTGTTGTCTTTTTCGAAGGTTGAATATTCGTTCGATCTCCGGGTCAAATTGAGTAAGATCACCAACTCTTGAATTTCACATACAATGTTCTGAAAAATGAAGCAAGATACACTGTAAAATTTCTCTAATATAATGAACTTAAAAAAATTAAAGTCAATATTAACTAAACTTATCAAAAACAATAGTCCCCGATAACAGCGTCAAAAACTTGATTTTTTGATTTCTCGTAAGTGAACAAGATCGTGAACAAGTAATATAGTAGTGTGTAGAGTGTCAGACCCACGAGAACTAAGTATTCAATCGAGTTCAAATTAATAACAACATTAATCGAATAACAAATAGTTTTTGAGTTTTCTATACTAATATATCTAAATTATCGATTAAAGTAGAAAGCAATTTAACTGATTTTTTTTTAAAATATGTGAAAGTATTGCTAAGATGTCGAATCCCCTTGTTAATCCATTTTTAGCAAAACAAATTAAAGTGACAGTTTGTAGTCATTCTTGTTGGTCAATATTCTTAATGTAATTGAAAATCTCTCTCGATAGTTATCAAGTATATTCCTCTCATGTGACATTCCTATCTTTCGATGAAAAATGCAAACATAATAAATGCATTGAACAATCTAGAACACTTATGAAAACCACATAAAGTATAGATGTATATCTCTATTCCTTATCGGACTTTACAATATTTATTATTTGTAGCTAAAAGCCTATTATCTCTCTTGATAATAATATATTCTAATAAATCATTAAAAAGCCGGTGAAAACAATAATAAACATCCAAAAAAATAAACATATCAGTCATCAAAATAATTAGTTAATATTAAAAATTTCAAAATAAGGATTCATCTATATCTTAGTAATGTAAAAAATTTAGCCTAACATAATTTCGAAATTAAACACGTAAAAATGGAACGACATCACCAAAAAATGACAAAACATGATTAATTCTCCAAATTGAAGTTGTCGTCTTTGCTTTTTCTTCCCGCGTGTATGCATGTCTCCTTCTGTTTTCTGCATGTATATATATGTATATATATTCTCCTTTTTCTATGTATGCGTGTATATAAATCTTCTTTTTCTTCTCAAAGCTACCAGCTAATGTATATGTGCAAATCTCCTCCGCCACTTCAATTTGTCGCCGATGTGTGAATATAATATAACCTCAACATTCGCCACTTCCTCCATTCTTGTGTGCATGTGCGTGTATATATATTTCCCTTCAATTTTAGCCCCTAATTTGTGGTCCATTAATAAATTATTTTAATTTTTCCATTTTCGTCACATCTTGCTTCTTTCCTTCAATTCTTTTTTCATTCATAGAGTTTCACCTATTAAACATAAAATATAACAATCAGAATATATTTTGTCAAAAGAACTATCAAATATCGTTATTTTAGACATCGAATAAGTGTATAAAATACACTTATCAAGTCTCGTATATGCTGACGTGGCATCGATTATTCAATTGATTGGACTATTTAGTTAAGCAACTTCATATTGGTCCTAAGCTCGATCCATTAACTACTTGACCCATTTTCATTTCTATCTCTTGCACTTTCTTTATCTATCGTCCGGCCATTGATTTGACTGTCGGAATGCGAACGATTAGCGGACCTTTTTTTTTTCAGTTGGTAGCCTTTACCTCCTAATGGAGTGTTCCAATGTGCAGATGATGTCTATATTCCGTTGGTACCTTTTTTTATGTCAACAGTTATGTTGTCAAGGTATGTTTATATGTAGGTGGCTTTAGGTAAATGTTTTGTTTTTGAAATTTGTTGATTTTGTCAAATTGTTTAGCATGTGTTTTGTCAAATTCTTGTTGAAAATTGATATGTTGTGTAACCTTTTAATTAAAAAGTTACTCACTAATCGTTAATATTGTGTTAGATAAGAATTAAACTGAATGGAGCTAAATTCATTAGTTTAATTCGTATCTAAGCTTACAATGTTTAAACAATAAGATTGTAAACTAAATTTTTTGTATGTTTGATGAGAACTAAACATGTTTATAGAGAAGGGACATGTCTTGTCTTCTTCCTCTTTTTTTTTTTTTTAAATGACATGCTGCAGTTACTTTTAATTCATAAATAAAAGAAGTATTTTGTGTAGGATAATGAAATATTTCACTATTTTCTGGTATTTTATATACCTAATGAAGCGATTACAATGTGAAGAATCGAGAAAGACAAATATTTCGATTCATAGTCTTTGAAACAAATTTTCTTGAATATAGAATATCAAGATTTTTTTTTTCTTTTCGGTGGTGACACACAAGCTCATACATTTCACTTTTGACATTGATCTACCCCTTAGACATAGAAGTATGAATGTGTCAAAACTCCAAGAGAAGTTACATTGTATGTAGAGGTGTCAAGACGGATGAGCCGATCAGACCGGTGAAAACCGGCCCGAATCGACCCGGGACCGCGGGCCGACCTGGGATCCGAGCGGGCGGTTCACGGGTCAAGGATGTGTGACCCGCGGGCTTCATGGGTTGCACTTTCACGGGCCACGGTTAACCGTGACCCGTGAAAAAAAATAAAAAAAATTAAATATTATAGTTAAGTAGGTGTCAACCAATTGAGAAAAGAAAAAAATTGGGTTTTTTTTTTACTTAAACTATAAAAAATAAAAAAAATTAAATATTATAGTTAAGTAGGTGTCAACCAATTGAGATGTACTTAAACTATAAATTATAGTAAAAGTATGTACCAACCTAATTGGGATGTACTTATACTATAAATATTTGATAATAGTAATAAAAAAAACCAGATTACTTTCTTCGTGACCTTTTATTATAACTAGTGGATGCACGTGCATTGCATGTATAGTGGGCGATACAGTGTGAGTAGTAATGTTGACATTTGGATATGTGGTACTTCAATGAATAATGAAGCCTGTTTGAAGGAATGATGATTACATTGAATTATATGAAAGAAGAAAGTATAACAAATCAAAAGAATTCTAGGGTTCAGAATTATGATTTTCTAGCCACAATTGTCTATTGAGTGTAAAGGGTGACCAAGATGTCTATACAAAATCATAATTCATAAGCAAAATATAATATTTCAAAACTGGTCTTCATATCAAGCCGGGGAAAAACATGATCTTGCAAAACATTTCAAGATAGACGTAGAGATTAATTAACATGGCAGTTGCACCTAACATTAAGCTAAAAAAGGTAGCAACTTTAGACAAATGACGATCAACACAGCATACTGAAAGGAAGGAAACCATATTCAATGTCATCCAATCTCATGCCATTGGCAAATTCAACATAATGCTGACGGAAGAACGTGTAGTGTGCCATCTGCAAAAGTGCAACTAACAATTAAGACTACTAGTTGACTTTAAAATGTAATTTTGTTTGAAATTTTCCATGTCAAGTGACAGAAAATTCCAAAATAACAAGTTAGCTTGTATGGTCTATACCAAAATGGATTCACAAAGAGAATTCGAGCACGAGGAAGGAATTTGACAGATAAAGAATTGACCGAGTCTAAGAAATCGAATAAAGTGAAAGATGATGCAGTTCACAAAGAGTATGAAGAAGGTAAAGATATCTGTATAGCACCTGTACAGGGACCTGAAACCACGAGCAGTCTTGAGAAGGAACTTCTTGTTGGGAACCTACTTAATCAATGCGCAGCGGAAGTAAAAAGCAAATTTCGATTCCCAAACAAGGATCTGCTTTATGTTTAGATAGAAACTGTGATAGAAATAATACCTTGATGAATTCTGCAAACTCTTTTGCTGATTCACGAATTCCAATGATCACGATCTACAATCCAAGCTGTCCAATTGTCCAGCCTCCAATGGTGATCCACACAGAGAACAAGAATGATGGTCAGGGTTTTCTTTTCTCGTGCTAGCAAGAATAATGAATAATCCATTAGGTTTTTCAAACTCTAGCAGCCTATTAATATAAGTCCAAACGGGCTGGCCCATCTCTTAACTAAACCCGGTCCAACATTTAATTAATCAAATTAATTAAATCCGGTCCATGAATTAATTAATCCAATTAATTAATTCGGGCCTATTAATAAGCAACTCAATTAATTAATTATCCAACACTTGTCAATTAATTAATTGGTAAATATCATTCTTCTGATTCTCTTTTGTGTGTGACCCATTAGGTTCCCGATCACGATACCTAACGACGTGAATTATTATTTTGATCTAATCAAAACTGATAAATTTAAAATACCCTTTTAATTTATCATCAATTTACATTCGTTGTCCCAGATTGACATCTAGCAATGTGTCAGGGCAATACATGTGACGGGAAATGTCACGTGACATGACAAAACCAAACTTGTTCGTTATCGTGAAACTATAATCCCTTCGTCAATATGATCCGATCAATTACGAGATATGGACGTGAGTCAATCTCAATTATCGATCATACTTTTATCCTACTGTTAAGTCAATGTAAGTCGAAAACTCTTTTCCGACTTATGAGTTCACCTTGGCCAAGGATTTCATTATCAACTTAACTGATGAAATGTAGATCATAATCTCTTACTATCTAAGAGTGACGAATCCTCTATTGATCATTCACAACCTCCATATGATTCTTGACATACCCGAACGATGTCGTATTAGCGACCCCTTGACAGAGCAACATCCGACAAAAAAAAAAAAAAAAAAAAAAAAAAAAAAAAAAAAAAAAAAAAAAAAAAAAAAAAAAAAAAAAAAAAAAAAAAAAAAAAAAAAAAAAAAAAAAAAAAAAAAAAAAAAAAAAAAAAAAAAAAAAAAAAAAAAAAAAAAAAAAAAAAAAAAAAAAAAAAAAAAAAAAAAAAAAAAAAAAAAAAAAAAAAAAAAAAAAAAAAAAAAAAAAAAAAAAAAAAAAAAAAAAAAAAAAAAAAAAAAAAAAAAAAAAAAAAAAAAAAAAAAAAAAAAAAAAAAAAAAAAAAAAAAAAAAAAAAAAAAAAAAAAAAAAAAAAAAAAAAAAAAAAAAAAAAAAAAAAAAAAAAAAAAAAAAAAAAAAAAAAAAAAAAAAAAAAAAAAAAAAAAAAAAAAAAAAAAAAAAAAAAAAAAAAAAAAAAAAAAAAAAAAAAAAAAAAAAAAAAAAAAAAAAAAAAAAAAAAAAAAAAAAAAAAAAAAAAAAAAAAAAAAAAAAAAAAAAAAAAAAAAAAAAAAAAAAAAAAAAAAAAAAAAAAAAAAAAAAAAAAAAAAAAAAAAAAAAAAAAAAAAAAAAAAAAAAAAAAAAAAAAAAAAAAAAAAAAAAAAAAAAAAAAAAAAAAAAAAAAAAAAAAAAAAAAAAAAAAAAAAAAAAAAAAAAAAAAAAAAAAAAAAAAAAAAAAAAAAAAAAAAAAAAAAAAAAAAAAAAAAAAAAAAAAAAAAAAAAAAAAAAAAAAAAAAAAAAAAAAAAAAAAAAAAAAAAAAAAAAAAAAAAAAAAAAAAAAAAAAAAAAAAAAAAAAAAAAAAAAAAAAAAAAAAAAAAAAAAAAAAAAAAAAAAAAAAAAAAAAAAAAAAAAAAAAAAAAAAAAAAAAAAAAAAAAAAAAAAAAAAAAAAAAAAAAAAAAAAAAAAAAAAAAAAAAAAAAAAAAAAAAAAAAAAAAAAAAAAAAAAAAAAAAAAAAAAAAAAAAAAAAAAAAAAAAAAAAAAAAAAAAAAAAAAAAAAAAAAAAAAAAAAAAAAAAAAAAAAAAAAAAAAAAAAAAAAAAAAAAAAAAAAAAAAAAAAAAAAAAAAAAAAAAAAAAAAAAAAAAAAAAAAAAAAAAAAAAAAAAAAAAAAAAAAAAAAAAAAAAAAAAAAAAAAAAAAAAAAAAAAAAAAAAAAAAAAAAAAAAAAAAAAAAAAAAAAAAAAAAAAAAAAAAAAAAAAAAAAAAAAAAAAAAAAAAAAAAAAAAAAAAAAAAAAAAAAAAAAAAAAAAAAAAAAAAAAAAAAAAAAAAAAAAAAAAAAAAAAAAAAAAAAAAAAAAAAAAAAAAAAAAAAAAAAAAAAAAAAAAAAAAAAAAAAAAAAAAAAAAAAAAAAAAAAAAAAAAAAAAAAAAAACAAAAAAAAAAAAAAAAAAAAAAAAAAAAAAAAAAAAAAAAAAAAAAAAAAAAAAAAAAAAAAAAAAAAAAAAAAAAAAAAAAAAAAAAAAAAAAAAAAAAAAAAAAAAAAAAAAAAAAAAAAAAAAAAAAAAAAAAAAAAAAAAAAAAAAAAAAAAAAAAAAAAAAAAAAAAAAAAAAAAAAAAAAAAAAAAAAAAAAAAAAAAAAAAAAAAAAAAAAAAAAAAAAAAAAAAAAAAAAAAAAAAAAAAAAAAAAAAAAAAAAAAAAAAAAAAAAAAAAAAAAAAAAAAAAAAAAAAAAAAAAAAAAAAAAAAAAAAAAAAAAAAAAAAAAAAAAAAAAAAAAAAAAAAAAAAAAAAAAAAAAAAAAAAAAAAAAAAAAAAAAAAAAAAAAAAAAAAAAAAAAAAAAAAAAAAAAAAAAAAAAAAAAAAAAAAAAAAAAAAAAAAAAAAAAAAAAAAAAAAAAAAAAAAAAAAAAAAAAAAAAAAAAAAAAAAAAAAAAAAAAAAAAAAAAAAAAAAAAAAAAAAAAAAAAAAAAAAAAAAAAAAAAAAAAAAAAAAAAAAAAAAAAAAAAAAAAAAAAAAAAAAAAAAAAAAAAAAAAAAAAAAAAAAAAAAAAAAAAAAAAAAAAAAAAAAAAAAAAAAAAAAAAAAAAAAAAAAAAAAAAAAAAAAAAAAAAAAAAAAAAAAAAAAAAAAAAAAAAAAAAAAAAAAAAAAAAAAAAAAAAAAAAAAAAAAAAAAAAAAAAAAAAAAAAAAAAAAAAAAAAAAAAAAAAAAAAAAAAAAAAAAAAAAAAAAAAAAAAAAAAAAAAAAAAAAAAAAAAAAAAAAAAAAAAAAAAAAAAAAAAAAAAAAAAAAAAAAAAAAAAAAAAAAAAAAAAAAAAAAAAAAAAAAAAAAAAAAAAAAAAAAAAAAAAAAAAAAAAAAAAAAAAAAAAAAAAAAAAAAAAAAAAAAAAAAAAAAAAAAAAAAAAAAAAAAAAAAAAAAAAAAAAAAAAAAAAAAAAAAAAAAAAAAAAAAAAAAAAAAAAAAAAAAAAAAAAAAAAAAAAAAAAAAAAAAAAAAAAAAAAAAAAAAAAAAAAAAAAAAAAAAAAAAAAAAAAAAAAAAAAAAAAAAAAAAAAAAAAAAAAAAAAAAAAAAAAAAAAAAAAAAAAAAAAAAAAAAAAAAAAAAAAAAAAAAAAAAAAAAAAAAAAAAAAAAAAAAAAAAAAAAAAAAAAAAAAAAAAAAAAAAAAAAAAAAAAAAAAAAAAAAAAAAAAAAAAAAAAAAAAAAAAAAAAAAAAAAAAAAAAAAAAAAAAAAAAAAAAAAAAAAAAAAAAAAAAAAAAAAAAAAAAAAAAAAAAAAAAAAAAAAAAAAAAAAAAAAAAAAAAAAAAAAAAAAAAAAAAAAAAAAAAAAAAAAAAAAAAAAAAAAAAAAAAAAAAAAAAAAAAAAAAAAAAAAAAAAAAAAAAAAAAAAAAAAAAAAAAAAAAAAAAAAAAAAAAAAAAAAAAAAAAAAAAAAAAAAAAAAAAAAAAAAAAAAAAAAAAAAAAAAAAAAAAAAAAAAAAAAAAAAAAAAAAAAAAAAAAAAAAAAAAAAAAAAAAAAAAAAAAAAAAAAAAAAAAAAAAAAAAAAAAAAAAAAAAAAAAAAAAAAAAAAAAAAAAAAAAAAAAAAAAAAAAAAAAAAAAAAAAAAAAAAAAAAAAAAAAAAAAAAAAAAAAAAAAAAAAAAAAAAAAAAAAAAAAAAAAAAAAAAAAAAAAAAAAAAAAAAAAAAAAAAAAAAAAAAAAAAAAAAAAAAAAAAAAAAAAAAAAAAAAAAAAAAAAAAAAAAAAAAAAAAAAAAAAAAAAAAAAAAAAAAAAAAAAAAAAAAAAAAAAAAAAAAAAAAAAAAAAAAAAAAAAAAAAAAAAAAAAAAAAAAAAAAAAAAAAAAAAAAAAAAAAAAAAAAAAAAAAAAAAAAAAAAAAAAAAAAAAAAAAAAAAAAAAAAAAAAAAAAAAAAAAAAAAAAAAAAAAAAAAAAAAAAAAAAAAAAAAAAAAAAAAAAAAAAAAAAAAAAAAAAAAAAAAAAAAAAAAAAAAAAAAAAAAAAAAAAAAAAAAAAAAAAAAAAAAAAAAAAAAAAAAAAAAAAAAAAAAAAAAAAAAAAAAAAAAAAAAAAAAAAAAAAAAAAAAAAAAAAAAAAAAAAAAAAAAAAAAAAAAAAAAAAAAAAAAAAAAAAAAAAAAAAAAAAAAAAAAAAAAAAAAAAAAAAAAAAAAAAAAAAAAAAAAAAAAAAAAAAAAAAAAAAAAAAAAAAAAAAAAAAAAAAAAAAAAAAAAAAAAAAAAAAAAAAAAAAAAAAAAAAAAAAAAAAAAAAAAAAAAAAAAAAAAAAAAAAAAAAAAAAAAAAAAAAAAAAAAAAAAAAAAAAAAAAAAAAAAAAAAAAAAAAAAAAAAAAAAAAAAAAAAAAAAAAAAAAAAAAAAAAAAAAAAAAAAAAAAAAAAAAAAAAAAAAAAAAAAAAAAAAAAAAAAAAAAAAAAAAAAAAAAAAAAAAAAAAAAAAAAAAAAAAAAAAAAAAAAAAAAAAAAAAAAAAAAAAAAAAAAAAAAAAAAAAAAAAAAAAAAAAAAAAAAAAAAAAAAAAAAAAAAAAAAAAAAAAAAAAAAAAAAAAAAAAAAAAAAAAAAAAAAAAAAAAAAAAAAAAAAAAAAAAAAAAAAAAAAAAAAAAAAAAAAAAAAAAAAAAAAAAAAAAAAAAAAAAAAAAAAAAAAAAAAAAAAAAAAAAAAAAAAAAAAAAAAAAAAAAAAAAAAAAAAAAAAAAAAAAAAAAAAAAAAAAAAAAAAAAAAAAAAAAAAAAAAAAAAAAAAAAAAAAAAAAAAAAAAAAAAAAAAAAAAAAAAAAAAAAAAAAAAAAAAAAAAAAAAAAAAAAAAAAAAAAAAAAAAAAAAAAAAAAAAAAAAAAAAAAAAAAAAAAAAAAAAAAAAAAAAAAAAAAAAAAAAAAAAAAAAAAAAAAAAAAAAAAAAAAAAAAAAAAAAAAAAAAAAAAAAAAAAAAAAAAAAAAAAAAAAAAAAAAAAAAAAAAAAAAAAAAAAAAAAAAAAAAAAAAAAAAAAAAAAAAAAAAAAAAAAAAAAAAAAAAAAAAAAAAAAAAAAAAAAAAAAAAAAAAAAAAAAAAAAAAAAAAAAAAAAAAAAAAAAAAAAAAAAAAAAAAAAAAAAAAAAAAAAAAAAAAAAAAAAAAAAAAAAAAAAAAAAAAAAAAAAAAAAAAAAAAAAAAAAAAAAAAAAAAAAAAAAAAAAAAAAAAAAAAAAAAAAAAAAAAAAAAAAAAAAAAAAAAAAAAAAAAAAAAAAAAAAAAAAAAAAAAAAAAAAAAAAAAAAAAAAAAAAAAAAAAAAAAAAAAAAAAAAAAAAAAAAAAAAAAAAAAAAAAAAAAAAAAAAAAAAAAAAAAAAAAAAAAAAAAAAAAAAAAAAAAAAAAAAAAAAAAAAAAAAAAAAAAAAAAAAAAAAAAAAAAAAAAAAAAAAAAAAAAAAAAAAAAAAAAAAAAAAAAAAAAAAAAAAAAAAAAAAAAAAAAAAAAAAAAAAAAAAAAAAAAAAAAAAAAAAAAAAAAAAAAAAAAAAAAAAAAAAAAAAAAAAAAAAAAAAAAAAAAAAAAAAAAAAAAAAAAAAAAAAAAAAAAAAAAAAAAAAAAAAAAAAAAAAAAAAAAAAAAAAAAAAAAAAAAAAAAAAAAAAAAAAAAAAAAAAAAAAAAAAAAAAAAAAAAAAAAAAAAAAAAAAAAAAAAAAAAAAAAAAAAAAAAAAAAAAAAAAAAAAAAAAAAAAAAAAAAAAAAAAAAAAAAAAAAAAAAAAAAAAAAAAAAAAAAAAAAAAAAAAAAAAAAAAAAAAAAAAAAAAAAAAAAAAAAAAAAAAAAAAAAAAAAAAAAAAAAAAAAAAAAAAAAAAAAAAAAAAAAAAAAAAAAAAAAAAAAAAAAAAAAAAAAAAAAAAAAAAAAAAAAAAAAAAAAAAAAAAAAAAAAAAAAAAAAAAAAAAAAAAAAAAAAAAAAAAAAAAAAAAAAAAAAAAAAAAAAAAAAAAAAAAAAAAAAAAAAAAAAAAAAAAAAAAAAAAAAAAAAAAAAAAAAAAAAAAAAAAAAAAAAAAAAAAAAAAAAAAAAAAAAAAAAAAAAAAAAAAAAAAAAAAAAAAAAAAAAAAAAAAAAAAAAAAAAAAAAAAAAAAAAAAAAAAAAAAAAAAAAAAAAAAAAAAAAAAAAAAAAAAAAAAAAAAAAAAAAAAAAAAAAAAAAAAAAAAAAAAAAAAAAAAAAAAAAAAAAAAAAAAAAAAAAAAAAAAAAAAAAAAAAAAAAAAAAAAAAAAAAAAAAAAAAAAAAAAAAAAAAAAAAAAAAAAAAAAAAAAAAAAAAAAAAAAAAAAAAAAAAAAAAAAAAAAAAAAAAAAAAAAAAAAAAAAAAAAAAAAAAAAAAAAAAAAAAAAAAAAAAAAAAAAAAAAAAAAAAAAAAAAAAAAAAAAAAAAAAAAAAAAAAAAAAAAAAAAAAAAAAAAAAAAAAAAAAAAAAAAAAAAAAAAAAAAAAAAAAAAAAAAAAAAAAAAAAAAAAAAAAAAAAAAAAAAAAAAAAAAAAAAAAAAAAAAAAAAAAAAAAAAAAAAAAAAAAAAAAAAAAAAAAAAAAAAAAAAAAAAAAAAAAAAAAAAAAAAAAAAAAAAAAAAAAAAAAAAAAAAAAAAAAAAAAAAAAAAAAAAAAAAAAAAAAAAAAAAAAAAAAAAAAAAAAAAAAAAAAAAAAAAAAAAAAAAAAAAAAAAAAAAAAAAAAAAAAAAAAAAAAAAAAAAAAAAAAAAAAAAAAAAAAAAAAAAAAAAAAAAAAAAAAAAAAAAAAAAAAAAAAAAAAAAAAAAAAAAAAAAAAAAAAAAAAAAAAAAAAAAAAAAAAAAAAAAAAAAAAAAAAAAAAAAAAAAAAAAAAAAAAAAAAAAAAAAAAAAAAAAAAAAAAAAAAAAAAAAAAAAAAAAAAAAAAAAAAAAAAAAAAAAAAAAAAAAAAAAAAAAAAAAAAAAAAAAAAAAAAAAAAAAAAAAAAAAAAAAAAAAAAAAAAAAAAAAAAAAAAAAAAAAAAAAAAAAAAAAAAAAAAAAAAAAAAAAAAAAAAAAAAAAAAAAAAAAAAAAAAAAAAAAAAAAAAAAAAAAAAAAAAAAAAAAAAAAAAAAAAAAAAAAAAAAAAAAAAAAAAAAAAAAAAAAAAAAAAAAAAAAAAAAAAAAAAAAAAAAAAAAAAAAAAAAAAAAAAAAAAAAAAAAAAAAAAAAAAAAAAAAAAAAAAAAAAAAAAAAAAAAAAAAAAAAAAAAAAAAAAAAAAAAAAAAAAAAAAAAAAAAAAAAAAAAAAAAAAAAAAAAAAAAAAAAAAAAAAAAAAAAAAAAAAAAAAAAAAAAAAAAAAAAAAAAAAAAAAAAAAAAAAAAAAAAAAAAAAAAAAAAAAAAAAAAAAAAAAAAAAAAAAAAAAAAAAAAAAAAAAAAAAAAAAAAAAAAAAAAAAAAAAAAAAAAAAAAAAAAAAAAAAAAAAAAAAAAAAAAAAAAAAAAAAAAAAAAAAAAAAAAAAAAAAAAAAAAAAAAAAAAAAAAAAAAAAAAAAAAAAAAAAAAAAAAAAAAAAAAAAAAAAAAAAAAAAAAAAAAAAAAAAAAAAAAAAAAAAAAAAAAAAAAAAAAAAAAAAAAAAAAAAAAAAAAAAAAAAAAAAAAAAAAAAAAAAAAAAAAAAAAAAAAAAAAAAAAAAAAAAAAAAAAAAAAAAAAAAAAAAAAAAAAAAAAAAAAAAAAAAAAAAAAAAAAAAAAAAAAAAAAAAAAAAAAAAAAAAAAAAAAAAAAAAAAAAAAAAAAAAAAAAAAAAAAAAAAAAAAAAAAAAAAAAAAAAAAAAAAAAAAAAAAAAAAAAAAAAAAAAAAAAAAAAAAAAAAAAAAAAAAAAAAAAAAAAAAAAAAAAAAAAAAAAAAAAAAAAAAAAAAAAAAAAAAAAAAAAAAAAAAAAAAAAAAAAAAAAAAAAAAAAAAAAAAAAAAAAAAAAAAAAAAAAAAAAAAAAAAAAAAAAAAAAAAAAAAAAAAAAAAAAAAAAAAAAAAAAAAAAAAAAAAAAAAAAAAAAAAAAAAAAAAAAAAAAAAAAAAAAAAAAAAAAAAAAAAAAAAAAAAAAAAAAAAAAAAAAAAAAAAAAAAAAAAAAAAAAAAAAAAAAAAAAAAAAAAAAAAAAAAAAAAAAAAAAAAAAAAAAAAAAAAAAAAAAAAAAAAAAAAAAAAAAAAAAAAAAAAAAAAAAAAAAAAAAAAAAAAAAAAAAAAAAAAAAAAAAAAAAAAAAAAAAAAAAAAAAAAAAAAAAAAAAAAAAAAAAAAAAAAAAAAAAAAAAAAAAAAAAAAAAAAAAAAAAAAAAAAAAAAAAAAAAAAAAAAAAAAAAAAAAAAAAAAAAAAAAAAAAAAAAAAAAAAAAAAAAAAAAAAAAAAAAAAAAAAAAAAAAAAAAAAAAAAAAAAAAAAAAAAAAAAAAAAAAAAAAAAAAAAAAAAAAAAAAAAAAAAAAAAAAAAAAAAAAAAAAAAAAAAAAAAAAAAAAAAAAAAAAAAAAAAAAAAAAAAAAAAAAAAAAAAAAAAAAAAAAAAAAAAAAAAAAAAAAAAAAAAAAAAAAAAAAAAAAAAAAAAAAAAAAAAAAAAAAAAAAAAAAAAAAAAAAAAAAAAAAAAAAAAAAAAAAAAAAAAAAAAAAAAAAAAAAAAAAAAAAAAAAAAAAAAAAAAAAAAAAAAAAAAAAAAAAAAAAAAAAAAAAAAAAAAAAAAAAAAAAAAAAAAAAAAAAAAAAAAAAAAAAAAAAAAAAAAAAAAAAAAAAAAAAAAAAAAAAAAAAAAAAAAAAAAAAAAAAAAAAAAAAAAAAAAAAAAAAAAAAAAAAAAAAAAAAAAAAAAAAAAAAAAAAAAAAAAAAAAAAAAAAAAAAAAAAAAAAAAAAAAAAAAAAAAAAAAAAAAAAAAAAAAAAAAAAAAAAAAAAAAAAAAAAAAAAAAAAAAAAAAAAAAAAAAAAAAAAAAAAAAAAAAAAAAAAAAAAAAAAAAAAAAAAAAAAAAAAAAAAAAAAAAAAAAAAAAAAAAAAAAAAAAAAAAAAAAAAAAAAAAAAAAAAAAAAAAAAAAAAAAAAAAAAAAAAAAAAAAAAAAAAAAAAAAAAAAAAAAAAAAAAAAAAAAAAAAAAAAAAAAAAAAAAAAAAAAAAAAAAAAAAAAAAAAAAAAAAAAAAAAAAAAAAAAAAAAAAAAAAAAAAAAAAAAAAAAAAAAAAAAAAAAAAAAAAAAAAAAAAAAAAAAAAAAAAAAAAAAAAAAAAAAAAAAAAAAAAAAAAAAAAAAAAAAAAAAAAAAAAAAAAAAAAAAAAAAAAAAAAAAAAAAAAAAAAAAAAAAAAAAAAAAAAAAAAAAAAAAAAAAAAAAAAAAAAAAAAAAAAAAAAAAAAAAAAAAAAAAAAAAAAAAAAAAAAAAAAAAAAAAAAAAAAAAAAAAAAAAAAAAAAAAAAAAAAAAAAAAAAAAAAAAAAAAAAAAAAAAAAAAAAAAAAAAAAAAAAAAAAAAAAAAAAAAAAAAAAAAAAAAAAAAAAAAAAAAAAAAAAAAAAAAAAAAAAAAAAAAAAAAAAAAAAAAAAAAAAAAAAAAAAAAAAAAAAAAAAAAAAAAAAAAAAAAAAAAAAAAAAAAAAAAAAAAAAAAAAAAAAAAAAAAAAAAAAAAAAAAAAAAAAAAAAAAAAAAAAAAAAAAAAAAAAAAAAAAAAAAAAAAAAAAAAAAAAAAAAAAAAAAAAAAAAAAAAAAAAAAAAAAAAAAAAAAAAAAAAAAAAAAAAAAAAAAAAAAAAAAAAAAAAAAAAAAAAAAAAAAAAAAAAAAAAAAAAAAAAAAAAAAAAAAAAAAAAAAAAAAAAAAAAAAAAAAAAAAAAAAAAAAAAAAAAAAAAAAAAAAAAAAAAAAAAAAAAAAAAAAAAAAAAAAAAAAAAAAAAAAAAAAAAAAAAAAAAAAAAAAAAAAAAAAAAAAAAAAAAAAAAAAAAAAAAAAAAAAAAAAAAAAAAAAAAAAAAAAAAAAAAAAAAAAAAAAAAAAAAAAAAAAAAAAAAAAAAAAAAAAAAAAAAAAAAAAAAAAAAAAAAAAAAAAAAAAAAAAAAAAAAAAAAAAAAAAAAAAAAAAAAAAAAAAAAAAAAAAAAAAAAAAAAAAAAAAAAAAAAAAAAAAAAAAAAAAAAAAAAAAAAAAAAAAAAAAAAAAAAAAAAAAAAAAAAAAAAAAAAAAAAAAAAAAAAAAAAAAAAAAAAAAAAAAAAAAAAAAAAAAAAAAAAAAAAAAAAAAAAAAAAAAAAAAAAAAAAAAAAAAAAAAAAAAAAAAAAAAAAAAAAAAAAAAAAAAAAAAAAAAAAAAAAAAAAAAAAAAAAAAAAAAAAAAAAAAAAAAAAAAAAAAAAAAAAAAAAAAAAAAAAAAAAAAAAAAAAAAAAAAAAAAAAAAAAAAAAAAAAAAAAAAAAAAAAAAAAAAAAAAAAAAAAAAAAAAAAAAAAAAAAAAAAAAAAAAAAAAAAAAAAAAAAAAAAAAAAAAAAAAAAAAAAAAAAAAAAAAAAAAAAAAAAAAAAAAAAAAAAAAAAAAAAAAAAAAAAAAAAAAAAAAAAAAAAAAAAAAAAAAAAAAAAAAAAAAAAAAAAAAAAAAAAAAAAAAAAAAAAAAAAAAAAAAAAAAAAAAAAAAAAAAAAAAAAAAAAAAAAAAAAAAAAAAAAAAAAAAAAAAAAAAAAAAAAAAAAAAAAAAAAAAAAAAAAAAAAAAAAAAAAAAAAAAAAAAAAAAAAAAAAAAAAAAAAAAAAAAAAAAAAAAAAAAAAAAAAAAAAAAAAAAAAAAAAAAAAAAAAAAAAAAAAAAAAAAAAAAAAAAAAAAAAAAAAAAAAAAAAAAAAAAAAAAAAAAAAAAAAAAAAAAAAAAAAAAAAAAAAAAAAAAAAAAAAAAAAAAAAAAAAAAAAAAAAAAAAAAAAAAAAAAAAAAAAAAAAAAAAAAAAAAAAAAAAAAAAAAAAAAAAAAAAAAAAAAAAAAAAAAAAAAAAAAAAAAAAAAAAAAAAAAAAAAAAAAAAAAAAAAAAAAAAAAAAAAAAAAAAAAAAAAAAAAAAAAAAAAAAAAAAAAAAAAAAAAAAAAAAAAAAAAAAAAAAAAAAAAAAAAAAAAAAAAAAAAAAAAAAAAAAAAAAAAAAAAAAAAAAAAAAAAAAAAAAAAAAAAAAAAAAAAAAAAAAAAAAAAAAAAAAAAAAAAAAAAAAAAAAAAAAAAAAAAAAAAAAAAAAAAAAAAAAAAAAAAAAAAAAAAAAAAAAAAAAAAAAAAAAAAAAAAAAAAAAAAAAAAAAAAAAAAAAAAAAAAAAAAAAAAAAAAAAAAAAAAAAAAAAAAAAAAAAAAAAAAAAAAAAAAAAAAAAAAAAAAAAAAAAAAAAAAAAAAAAAAAAAAAAAAAAAAAAAAAAAAAAAAAAAAAAAAAAAAAAAAAAAAAAAAAAAAAAAAAAAAAAAAAAAAAAAAAAAAAAAAAAAAAAAAAAAAAAAAAAAAAAAAAAAAAAAAAAAAAAAAAAAAAAAAAAAAAAAAAAAAAAAAAAAAAAAAAAAAAAAAAAAAAAAAAAAAAAAAAAAAAAAAAAAAAAAAAAAAAAAAAAAAAAAAAAAAAAAAAAAAAAAAAAAAAAAAAAAAAAAAAAAAAAAAAAAAAAAAAAAAAAAAAAAAAAAAAAATCTTGGGTAGTTAAGAATTGTTGCACCATTTGTTCTGATAATATTTTGTTTGGTTTCCACCTATGCATTCTTGGTTCTTGTGGTGTCTTATGTCTACGTCGCCCAAATTTTCGCCTAGCTTGTGGAAACGTTTCATATATCCAATATTGAAAAATGAGTAACAAATATCAGAAATTTAAAATATTTATTTATAAATAAAATAAGTAAAAATTAAAAATAAAGGACGAAAGTACCTGGAATGCAAGCGGATATCCATTCAATGAGTATTTACATTCATTCTGGTTGTTTTCTTGCATTCTTTGTATTCGTTCTAATTGTGAATGTTGCAATAACTTCAATAAAGTAAAATATGCTTTACGACCCCATTGATAGTTAAGGAAATCTTCAAGATGCTCTACCATATCTAGAGTTCTATAGTCAATATTTCTTCCCATAGGTTTTAAAATACAATCTACTAACATTACGAGTCCAAGTTTGAATTTATCTTGTTGATGTTCACATAGATGAAATCTCTCAGAAAGCATTCACATAGTGATTTTTTTTTTTTGCACCGTTAAAGTACTGGTTTCGAAGACTATCATTCGAGTTTAAAGGCACAATAATGTTATGACAAGGCAAATCGGTAATGAGACAAAATTCTTGCATACCGAAACGTGCTAAATAATCAATTTTACCCATACTTCGTTGTTTTTCCCTAAAGTGACAAATCTCATCATGAATTCATGAACCAGTTTGTTGATGAATTGCTGTTCTTCTGCTCTATGGATAAATCAATATAAAAATCCATAGAAACGAGTGCATGTTAAGGATGATTGGTCATCATCACCGAGAAGTTCTAACACATCTTTAACATATTCATGATTTGGATACTGACTAATTGTAGCAGAAAACCAATGCTATGGAGGTATTATATATGCCAAAGACATCTGTAAGTGAAATAAAATGTAGTTTTTGAAAATATGTAGTTATCATGGTACAATATCAAAAAAATTATTATGTCTCAGAAACTTCCATATCTTTTTCAAAAATTAATGTAGAATATAAAAAAAAAACATCTTGGACTACATGCACGGGTGTCGAACACTAGGTGGTGTCCACACCGGGCACGGTTGTCTAACACCAGTTGGTGTTAGCACCAGGCAGACACCAACTGGTGTCTGGACCAGTTGGTGTCCGACAAACATCGCGTCCGTAATGGGCCCTATGCGAACACGGGTGTTCGTATTGTTCGGCCACCACGGACACCGATTGGTGCTCATTACTGAGTGCTCGCCCGTGCGAGTGCCGAGTGTTAGGAGGATTTGGGGCTTACCTTTGTTGGTGGTAGTGATTTGTTGAAATGGTGGTAATGATTTCTAAAGAAAATGTTGTTTTGGTAGAGTGAAATAGAGAAAAATAGGGTTGAAGAGGAAGAGAATTGGTAAAGTAAATTGGGAAAGGTAGAGTTATATTTTATTAATAAAGTTTTAAATATTTATTTAATTAAAATTTTATTTTTGTTGATTTCATATAAATTTTATGAAATTGTGATTGTTTTAAGTAGTGGATAGTGTAGTTATTATTTAAGTAGTATTATATTGTTGCTTAAATATAATAAAAAAATATATTTGTAATTACGATTATATGATTTTATTTTATTTATTTAAAAAAGGAGTAATTTAGGAAATGAAAAATGAATTTTGTTTCTTCTCCGAATAATACGGAGGTGTCTGGAGTGAGAGCTCCGTATTATCCGGAGCGCACAAATGCGGAGTCCACTCCACATTTCTGCGGAGCTCGCACTCCGCACACATGCGGAGTGTGCTCCGTAGTTGCTACGGAGTGCGAACTACGCATAATACGGAGCGCAAACTCCGTATATACGGAGCTTGTTTTGTTTTTTTTAATATATTAATGTTATTTATATTTGTGTAATATATAAATGTAAAAATGAATAAATAGTTTAAAGTAATATTGTATACTTTTTTTGGTTTTAATAATTATAATTATTTCGATTTTAAGCACAAAAAAATAAATACATACAAAAAGAACCATATATTAAACTTGACTATTCTAAAATTGATACTTCAATTTTACATGAGTTTGAGGACAAAAGGAATTCTACAAAAACAAACAGTTGTAATATTTATGCAAGCCTACAACATTTTGGATCATTGGGTTAGAAGTCATTGGCGCAAAATATACTACCCAATTTCTTATATACATAGACAATTTGTTTCGTTCCTATAAAACTGATTGCTTATTGCTACAAAAATATTAATACAAAAAGCTATCATTCGTGTTTCTGTTTTAAGTGGAAGACATTCACTTGGTCAATTTTTTTTTTCTTATTTATCTCTATGCCTGATTCTTCAAAAAGATATCTTTTTGTACTCACTGGAGAGATTTCTTTATCCTATGAAGATTGACTGAATTGGTTGCAATTTCCCCTATGTTGGTCATCAAGCTCATCATCAGTTGTGTTTGAAACGTAGTTATCACTGATTGATGTGACAATTTCAAACCGATATTCAGGTCGAGAGTGGCGTTTCTCCAACACTTTCAGATAAAACAAGACTTCCATTTCATTTTCTAGCTTCAAGATGTTGTTCAATTCTACAACTGGTGTCTGCAAATGAAATATATATTAATATAAAAAGTAGGCTTAATTTTTTTTGGAAATGATACTTGAAGATTTGAGGCATCAAAGTTTTACTTTTGGAGAATAATTCATTAGTATACCAGCATTTGTTTCAAGCAATGATTCTGTAGCATTTCCTATGATGCTTGCATCCAATGATCCGGACTTGTCCTCAAGATAAATCAAAGTGTTTGCTCTGTTTAGGAAAAACAATTGTAGGTAGGAATACATATTTATTTAAATTAAAATTAAAAATTCTAAATATAAAAGCAAATTACCTTGGGACATTTTACGCTTTTTGACATTTGCAAAATCTACATTTGTGAATTTCTCCAAATTCTGCATTGTATGTCTTTTTACAATTACTACAAGACATGTACCAGAATGCCTGTTTTTTGTGTTGATTTTCCACTGTGCACTTATCCAATATAATCTTTCCTGAGAATGTAAAAGTATATATAATTAAATGGAAAAAATACTATGCATAACACACACACACACACACATATAAAGCAATTTATAATAATTATTACTTCTAGATACATCCTCAACAAATCAGCGATTTGTGTAAACTTCTTTGGAGGTGTGAATTTAAGTGGGTCTAACGGTTTATTTCTTATGAGTTTATCTAGTTGTTCTTTGTTGGTTTCCACCCTATAAAAACAATTATATGTTTAGTTTTGTAGAATTTATAGAAATATATATGTTGAAGAAAATATGTGGCTAAGCATAATATAATACCAATTTTTGTACTTAGCAACAACAAGTAAGTCGGCGTCAATGAAGAAAGTACTGTTGATTTTAGTCAAAAGAGTGATACTTCTTTAATGAAGAGGAATATCTATATCATAATTAAATTAAATTTAAATAAAATAAAACCATAATATAGATGATAGACTTACTATTAAAGGAAGAAACTTTCAGATTTGTAGCCCATATAATAGGTTTATTTGCAAGATTTTCAAGTATTTTATTACTTTCTTCCTCCACAAAGGTATCCCATAATGTTAGTACCACAGTACGGAATTTGTTGTCAATTAAGACAACGTCTTGTTAAAAAGTTTATGTACCAAATCTCATTTGAATCATACGTTTTTCGCATTTGTCTATGACTGCACCTATCACACCTATAAAACGAACAAAGATATTTATATATTTTGAATATATGTATATGTAGAAGGAAAAAAGATGGAATATTAAAAAAAAAAAAATTCAAATTGGAAACTTACTTATGCTATTATGTTTGTCCATGTGTTCTTATAGTTCATCAAATGAAGTAAGCTTGTGTTTTGAGAACAAAAAGTTTAAATGGACCTCATGCACTTCTTCAATTTTTGTTCTCCCAGATATAGTCCAAATTTTTTCTCCTGACGAACTTTGGAATTCATTTTTGATATCTTTCACGGTTGCATTTGAGACAATATATGACTTCCACAGCTTAAGCTGAACATCTAATGCAGTAATGTTTGAATCATACATTGTTACTATAACTTTATTTCCATGTTTAGTTGTGAAGAAATAAATAAATATTAATAGAAGATATAAATACAAAGAAACTAAAAATTATGTAATGAGTATTATAGTTGTACTTGTAAATCCATGAAAGTAAAATTTTGATAACGACTATTTGAATTTTGAGCTGTTTTAGGAGATTGCTTCCCTGCAACTATAATTTTGGCTGATCAATTACTTTTTGAAGCAGAAATTTTTGGAATGAATTTATAAAGTGGAGCCATTATTGAAATCTTAAGAATAAATGAAACCAAAAAAAAAAAAAAAAAAATAGAAGAAGAAGAAGAAGAAAATCAAGAGTAAGTCTTACAAAATGTAAAGCAATTATACCTGTAGTAGTAAATCACGTAGAAGTTGGGTAAATATAAAGATTTCAAGTGTGTGTAATTTTCTGAACTTCAAATATTGAGGCAGAGTATTTATAGAAATCAATAGTAAAATATCTAAGAAATTTGTAAAATATCTACTATGAGAAATGAAATTTATGATGAGGAATTGGTGAAATATCTACTTTAGGAAATGAAATTTGAAGAATTTGTGGAAAATATCTACTGCGGAAATGAAATATGTGAAATTTGTATAGTAAAATATCCGTTGTTGAAAAAGTCGGCATGCAATGTTTTTTGGTAGTGAATTATAATGTTATCATTAAATAAGTTTTTTGCACTAAATTATAATTAAACTATGTATAATAAATGATATTTCAGAATGAGACCCGCTCGAATAAAAAAATATTTTCTACAAGTTGGTCCCACCCCATATGAGGGGGGTGTACACCCCTATGTATATTTTTTGATGTACAACTAGAATTTAGGAAAATTCTTATATTTGAAAATCAATATAATAAACTCCTCACAATTTGGAGACACAGTTTCATGTGTCTCCGAATTGTAGGTGAGACACTCAGCACGAAGACACACGGGTGTTGCACGATGTTTCGGAAAGTGCATAAAGACATAAACTTTGATATGTTGCTATACTGTGTTGATTGTTTGTGATAATATCAAATACACATTCATGATAAATATTATGTTGATAGTGTTGAAGATTAATTAATAAAAAAAAGAAATAAATCTGTAGTGAAGTAGCGTATATAAATTTCTTTATCAGGTACATCTTTTAAAATGATACATTTGTATTCGTTTGTAAGATGGGTATCTGGCAAAAAATTGGTTTTTCCAAAGTTTTTGTATGTAACCCAGTTCATTACTTAAAGGTTTTATCCAGTTGGAACTGTGTCTTTCATTTGAAGTTGGGAATTTTTTTTTTTTTTTTTTTGCTTATTAATTAAGACACTTTAATAGATACATTTTTAGCAAAGTTTTTTTTTTTTATTTAATAGGTTCCTTTTCTAAAGGTCTGATCTTTTTAATTGGAACTTTGTTCTTTTCTTTGCGAGTTTTTAGGTGCATCTTAAAGCAATTTTTCAGTGATAGCACTGTATCTGATGAGGGAGGTTAAGGTTTTATCATTTATTGGATGTTAAGACATTAAATAGTTTAGATTTGGATGTTATCAAGTTTTTGTTTTTAACACGGCTCATTAATTAAGAATTTGATCTTTCCATTTGACACTTTAGGCTTGTATGTGGGTTCTTGGTTTGCATATATTACTTCAACTTTGTCGATGATAGTAATAAGCGTGGCCTTGGAATTTAGATTATTTGACTAATTTTGTTGGCCTATTAAGTAAGATGGTTAAAGAATTTATGATTGAAAATGATTCGAAATGAAAATATCGACTGCTTTAACTGTAATTGTTATTGAGACTTTAAAGTGGTCGAAGCTCATTCGCATGCGCATGGGTATTTATGTAAATAGTCAAATAATGGGTTGAAACGGTTTCACTTCCTCATCCAGGGTTGATTTAATTTTTACCTTTCTGCAGACCTTGATGCTAGAAATTTTGGATGGTTTAGATGACTGTGCGTGAAAGCTGTTCTGTCCAGTGCGGAGTGTAACACTTCGTAAACTTCAGAGTGTTACTCCGTGATGTGCAGAGTAACGCTTCGCGGAGTCACTCCGCACTTTGCGGAGTGTTACTCCATGAGTTAACTTTTTTCCAGTATTTTAATTAAACATTCTAAATAATATTTTATCTCTTTTTCCCGATTTTTATAGGTTTCTTTGGTGAAAATTTTATTTGTGGAATTTCAACTTTTGATATTGGGAAAAAAGGTATTTTACAAAATATATTGACTGCAATGCTTTTTATTAAAAGATTAATGGGAAAAGAAGATATTTATAATCTTCCATTACAATACCAATTAGTCTGGGTACAATTGGGAGCCTCCGCATTGTGTGAAGAGACACCATGGGAGGTGTCTTTGCCTCCACCCTTAATTCTTCGCACCAAGTCATCGTCAGTGTCTGCTTACCTGTGCATGGTGTCCGGGGTGTCTCTGCAATGTGCCGAGAGCTTTTTTCTTTTTGGCAATCAGTGTTGGAAAAATAAACTTCCATGCGTCGCTTCCCATCTTATGAGGATGTTTTTATTACAAAATGACACCATAACAAATCTCTAAAAATCAAGCAACAGCTATATAAGTATGCAGTAAACTATTATATTTCTGGGTAGCTATAACAAATTGAATGTGTTTACCTAGAAATCAAACTTAATTTTATCTAAGTAGATGAACTTCATTTGAGTTATACCATCATTATTAATTTAAGAGTAGGCACGAAAAGTTTAAGGATATCAAAGTCCTATTATTACAAGTTCAATATTTATTCAAAATCAAGAACAGAGATGTTTATACTTAAAAGTAGTTTATGCACTTTCAACAGTTATTGTCATCGGTTGCATCCTGGCGGGGAAGGCCGAGGTCATAGTAGCATATATATCCGACTCCACAAAAGGCAAGATGAGCTGCAACATTACTTACAAACAGACTCAACCAATGAGCCATATGGTCACACATATAAATATACACCTACGTAGAATTACATATGGTTTTGATGAAAATTACTGGAAAAAATTAAGAGTGAAATTATATTTTTGTGCATTTGATATTATTCACTAATTTCAGGAGTTATTTTCAAAATATAGACACAACACGGACAAATCACCTACGATCATGTTTGTCTTGATAAAAAAATAGTCAAGTTCAAATCACCTATGAATCATGTTTTTGCTTGAATAATCATGATTAGCACCTTTTGAACTACTCTTTTGTCAGAAATTTTCTCCCCATTTAGCTTCAGTTGATTAACAATATCCACAACTCTTGAAGTGTAGTCCTTAATTTTTCCAGCTTCATTCATTCTAAGATTTTCAAAATCTCTGCTCAAGGCTTGCAACCTTACAGCTCTCACCTTTTCTGAACCTTTGAGTTCTTCTTCAAGCTTATCCCAAGCTTCTTTAGCTATAGACACATCAACAATTCTAGGAAAGATCTCTTCAGACACTGCTGTGTACAAGAATGAAAGAGCTTTCATATTCTTCATGGATTGACCCTTGTGCTGCTTCAACTGAGCCGCTGTGGCCTGTGTAGTTAGTATCAGCTTCAGGAGATTCATAACCTTGCTCAATCACAAGTATACACTATATGAAGCACAGTATATGATCAATAAATTGTGGTCAATAAGACTTAGGAATGTAGGCATACATGTTACTTCTTAGTGGCTAGGTACACTGAAGATATATATGTAGTAACAAAATTTAAACACAAACACAATGAATAAATTATTCAGTCTAGAAGAAATGTTTTGTTATTCGAACTTTAGTCTCTGTTTGATACACATTAAAATTTCTATTTTTAGTCTTCTATTCATTTTCAATCACATATTCTTTAATCCACACATTTTCTACCAATATATTATTCTAAAATACATTTTTCTAAAATAATGTGGCTCAAACACGGGTAATGTCAACATTCCTTTCAACTATATCATTTTAGTCATTTATGGGAGAGAAAAATAACAAATGGAGAAAAAAAAGAGATGAGTGTGCTTTTGAGCCACATTATTTTTGAAGAATTTATTTTGAAATAGTAAATTTATGTAAAATGTGTGGTTGAAAAAAAAGAAAAAGTTATTGATGTGATGAAAAATATTATTTTATTAAAAAATATGTGGTTAAAAATGAGTAGAAAAATAATAATAAGAATTTTAATGTAGCTCAACATGGGACATAACGGAAATATCTTATTGTTACATTAGACTGTCTTTTGATAATATTTAATTTTTTCTTGTTACGTCAACTAAATATATTTCTAGATATGTTGTGTCGAAGAATAATTTGTACAGATAATTTGTCTGGAGAAAATTAAAATTTTAATTTTAATTTAATTTAGCTTAGATTAGACAACCTTTGACAAATGGCAGACCATAACTTGTACTTGTCAAGTGTCAATCTTCCATACTTTAGCTTAGACTAGATTATCTTTGACAAATGGCAGACCATAACTTGTACTAGTCAAGTGTCAATCTTCCATAATTTAGCTTGGACTAGATATGTTGTATCGAAAATAATTTGCAGACAATGTGTTTTGATGAAAATTAAAATTTAGATTTTAATTTAAATTAATTTTAATCTTATATTTCATAAGATCTTTAATATTTCAATTACACATTTCATTAATTATATCAAAATTTGCTAAAACTTTGGTGGAACATTTAGTCCTGATTGGCCCACATTTTTTTTTTCATTTTTATTTTTTTACTCGTTTTCAACCATACATTTTTCAATAAAATAATATTTTTTATCACATCAATAACTTTTCCTTTTTTTTTAACTACATATTCTCCATTACATCAATTATAAAAATGCATTCTTTTAAAAATAATGTGCAACGGGGGCTTAGTGCAATTCACGTGTCAATCTTCCATAATTTAGCTTAGGACTAGACTACCTTTGACAAATGGCAGACCATAACTCGTACTTGTCAATTCCAACATCTGTCTTTTTTTCTACTACACTGCACAAAACTAATAACTCTGTATATAAGTTCTGGGACTAAAAGCCATTGATGATCCTTAAAATAGGTGGAACAGAGAACAAAAGTCGGTAGAAGATGCTCACACTTTCTCTCTCTTCTTCTTCTTCTGTGCACAGGCAGCACAGTACCGAAAGCTCTCTCTCCCTAAAAACCCTCAAGTCTCATCAAAGTAGCATCTTCTTTCACAATCGCACTCTTCGACAACCACCCTTTAGCTCACTCAGCTATAATCCATTGAGGCGAGTATAGTTACTACATAAATTTGAAATCTTTGTCATGGTTTTTTTTAAAGTTTTATTTAAGGATTATATTCTGTGATGTGGGTTGCAGAGTGTCGATCGACGACGGTAAAAAGACGATGATGAACAAGAGACGACATGGGTTTGGTACGGTGTGTTACGCTGGGCCACTCACACCTCGGGATCTTCAGTGGATCTCCACCATTTCTACTGCGTATGTGTATTATTTTTAGATTGTTATGATGGGATAATTGTTGCAGTAAATTTCTTGATTCTCCTACTGAAAAAAAGGCCAGTGGATCGACTGGTTTGATTACATGAAGACGATGAACTAATTGTTGAGTCTTGGATCCATCTTAAAGTCAACTTTGTTACCAGGGCTAGTCCAATTTCTAATTGTTTTCATATTTAATTGATGTGAAATCTTGCCTTTAACGTGATCCGCATGACTGTAGGTTGCTTGAGAACACCAATTTTCACTAACTTTGTATTATATATATAATGAATTTGAAAAAAAAAAAATCCTATCCTCTTTAATCCCTCTTAAAATGCCAAGATCATACTATAGAAACTAACGAAAATAATTTCAGGGTTCTAATGCTGGCGAAGGGAACGGCCATTCAGAAATCCTTTCTTGTACCTTTATTTGCCCTACAGGCTCCTGCAAGCATTTTTTCATGGATTAAGTAAACCTTTAAATTTATCTTAATCTCTGTTTCATATTATATTCTGCTCGCATCTGTTAAGTAATTCAACATAAATTTGTTGTTCCATTACAGGGGTGAGTATGGCATATGGACTGCTTTCTTAGCACTTCTCGTACGCCTCTTCTTCTTTATTCCTGGTAGGATATTTCTCTTCATCTACAAAATTTAAGTACTCAGTTCAGATTTCTCCACATTGTTTGTTGATCTACTTCGAATTTTTCATTTTGTGGCTTGTTAGTTATTATACTCCAGTAAGGCTCTTGAGTAGTGGACAGCCACACATGCTAACTTGCTTCCTTATACATAGGGTGTTCGACAGAGTTCAACATTTTCTTGAGAAATGTCCTACGAGATACCCTTTCAGCGAATAAAGTAGATATCGAATTAGTCGATTTGCATAATCCAAACAATAATGAAATGTTTAGTAAAGTGGATTAGATATCAGTTATACAATGTTCAGTGCTGCAATGTCGAGGGCATCATGATTTTGTCTGCATAATGTCATCTTTACTTCTTTCTTTCTTCAACTTATGTGATGTCGGCTTTTATGCAATTTTTAGGTGAGCTGGAGTTGCCGTTTATAACATTGCTATTGATAATTGTGTGTCCTCATCAAATTGCGAGGCTGAGGTTAGTAGATTCATTATAGACAGTGGACAAGGCTTTTTCTACTTATTTGAACTAATTTCGTGTTTCCATTTTCTTACTGATGGCAGGGGAATGAAGGAAGGTGTTGCTCTTTCGTTGGTAATAGCGGCTTATTTGGCTTTCCAGCATTTTGCAAGAGCCGGCAGTTTGAGGAAAGCATTTGATCAAGTTTCAATCATATCCACCTTAGCCACGATCTGTATCGTTGCTGTCCTGTGCTTTCTGTTGATCTGACTAACGGTACTTCACTCCTCAAATAATCAGATATGACAATCCGTACGTGTTTTAGGTTAATGAATGTGAAGCATTTTACTTAAGACCATTTGGTCGAATGTCTACTTGTTCAAACTGTTGTACATATAAATATGGGAGTAATGCTATTTTGTCCATATTAAAATAGTAGTTTAGGTGGCGCTAATGTGACATTAAATGAGAAGTACAATTAAACGACTCACTTAATTGCTCATCTCATTGAGCTTATCACATATCATACAACCTAAATTGGTGTTGTAGCACTACTGATACTAGATATCGTTATTCTAAATATCGTGCAAGAACTCATCTTAGAATTTGTTTATGTAGTTGTACAAGAATAAATGTTAACTACAATTATACGGCTCCTAGTAGAGCAGTTGCTCTCACATGAGGTGGGTCCTTGGGACCCACCTCATTAAAAAAATCCACCCCCCCCCTCCCCCTCCCCCTCCCCCTCCCCCAATCTCACATTTGGTCTGCCAGGCCTTTTACAAGCTTGGCAGAGCAGCTTTGTCAAAAAAAAAAAAAAAAAAAAAAAAAAATTTATTTCTTATAAGTTGTGAATCTTAGCAGTAAAAGGTTATAAATTCTTTATGGAATTTGTAGGATTTCTTTATTTTTTTTTTATCTCTTAATTGTTATTTTATAAATAAAGAGGTGGTGGGATAATTTTGTAACCTGTAAGTTATGGTAGGATTTTTTTTTTTTTTTTTTCTCTTAATTGTTATTTTATAAATAAAGTGCATTCTCTGAGGGAAATGACTATTTTCGACTAAAATAGTGGCAGTCGGTCGGTATTAGTAATCTGGGTTGTTTCTCCGAAAACGCAGCCCGTAGCTCAGAAGCAAGAATTTGGATAGGTAATTCGAATACGATACGATACGGGTATGTCAATATAACTTTCTAACAAAACTTAAATATGCGGATTTGTGTAAAATGTGTGTGTGTGTGAGGGTTTATCAAGTCTACTGCTACATCACTGTACTAAATTAGTAATTGACATAAATCTATGAATCTGAAAAGATTGAATTATTTTTGTCAAGATTATAACGTTGGTGTTGGTAAAGCTTGTAAAAACATATTAAGTTTGAGTTGTTTCCGCAGTGGAGGACCCAAAAACCTTTGTTTGATTCTCATTATTTTTAAAATATATTTTTCTTTTTAAATTTTAATTACACATTTTTTGATAAAATAATATTTCACGCAAATTCAAAACTTTTTCATATCTTTTGACAAAACAGTTTCCATCACATCACTAGTCCAAATGCATTTTTGTCGGAAAAAAAATGAAGTTCGAACGGGCTCTAAAAATGAAAAGAAATTTAATCAAGTAATTCTTTTAAGAAATCATGTCAAGATCTTTGTTTAGGAAGCAAGTAGCTCTAGACGTTGACGATCGCCCCAGTCAAAAAAACTATGAATAGTCAAGAACTTAACATTGTTAGAATAGAAAAAAAACAATTGTATAATTGGCCAACTCCTAAAAAATGATGTTAAGACTGTTGATCAAATTGACAAGTTCTAACTTTTTCAAGATTACTCTGTTAAAACTACGGTCAATGCTACAGGTATAGAAAGTTTTCATAAATTTTTTTCGACAAATAATACATGGCACTGGGCACAGGTTCATTGGAAGATGAAAAAAAGAGGTCATACAGGTGATGCCAACGCAGTAATTGACAGCTCCTGCGAAAACCCTATCAGCCATTCCTTGTACGTAGGAAATTATCCAAAAACTACTAAGCAAACAATCTTTTATAAATCAAGATATGGAAATAATATCTTTGTTTTCTGAGGAAGCCCTTTCTCATCATGTAGAAAAATGTAAGTCCTTACATATTGGCTTTGTTCAAGGTTGCTATTAAACCTTTATTTTGAACAGGGTTAGATACTCCTTTTCTACTTCTCTTTATAGACAAAAGAAATAGAAATTTTTTCAAATTCTATTATATAAATTCTCGAATCAAACCTTGATAAGGGTCCGATATTTTTTAATTGTTATCTAAATTCTTCTGTATATTTGATCGATCCAAATGCTTAGCGATCCTTAATGCTAGACATTCAGACGCGAGATACGGAACGAAAATACAAAGCCTATTGTTCCTAAACTCTTATCTTGGGATAAATCTACAATTTGGAACATAGATCAAGCTGATCCCCCTAAGGAGAGCGAATCTTCACAGATTTTTCAATTATAGAACTCTCTGACGATTATAGAGTTCTTCTTGCGCCAAAGCTAAGTCCATAAGAAGTTTTGAGCCATCTCGACATTCAACATCTTCAATTGATACAAAAATATCCTCACTAGAAGCTAAACTGAAAAGTGTTGATTCAAATCCCAACATTCCTCGAACTTTTTTTTATAGAAGGGATGAAAACAATGAAGAAGATGGAGAATCTCCTAAAACTGTCTCCAACTCATTCTGACAAGAAGCAATTAAATGTTATTTCAAAACCTTTTGAAATCAACAAAGAAATCTTGCATTAAGATTTCTATTATGTTGAAAATTTTAAAGCTCACAATGCCTTTCTTGAAAACTTTGACAAAGACGAACGAAAAACTATCCAAGAAAAGTATTACTTTGCTACAATAATGCATAAGGTTAACTTTTTCTTCTTTGATTAGTTTATCAATCGAAAAAGATATTGTTATGACTCATAACTAGGAAATGTCTCGTGGCATCACAACCAAGCTGTGGGGCCAGATCCAACCAAATCAGGAAGCCATTTTACTATGAGACAGAGGCCCAAGCCATTTCGAGGCCCATGATCCGAGGCCGTGTGCTTGATCGAGGCTCAAACATTATCCGAGGCCATAGGCATTAGCCGAAGCACCACCACAGATCTAAGGCTCTTCAGCAGCCAGTAACAATCCACGTGCAGAAATTTGCTCATGATGAAGATCTTTGTTTGAATAATTGATGTGACTTTTGTGTAAAGTATATTTGTGTTTTGTCTTGTCAATGTAAGGACATTTAGTGTTTTGTAAGGCTAGGAAGTCAACTTGATGACTAAGACTTGATGTCTTGGCCAAGAAAGCCATTTTACTATGAGACAGAGGCTGAAGCCATTCCAAGGCCCTTGATCCGAGGTCGTGTGTTTGATCGAGGCCATAGGCATTAGCCGAGGCCATAGGCAGTAGCCGAAGCACCACCACGAATCTGAGGCTCTTCAGTAGCCAATAACAATCCACGTGTAGAGATTTGCTCATGATGAAGATCTTTATTTGAATAATTGATGTGACATTTGTGTAAAGTATATTTGTGTTTTGTCTTGTTAATGTAAGGACATTTAGTGCTTTGTAAGGTTAGGAAGTCAACTTGATGACTAAGACTTGATGTCTTGGTCAAGGATATGAGGCCACGTGCAATTTGATCCAAATGTCACAATTTCATTTGTAACAATATAAATACCCACACTATGTGACATGCAAATTGTAATGAAACTTTTAATACTTGGAGCAATATTATTCTCTAATATTACCATAGTACAATTACAAACTTTATTCTTAACGATTGGTGATTATTGTACAATCGTGTCCTGGAAACCTTGTCGAAACCCGAATGAAAACGTCTCATGTCGTTGAGCTCCTCCACCGTTCAAACTTTGGAGCAATCCAGACTGTCGATCGGCATCCACATGTTGGATTTAACTTACGTATGCAAGAGTGACCTAATCACCTGTTGACTTCGTTTTTTGAGGTCAATAGATATCAAACTATTAATGTCACTTCTTTGAATAATCAAGTTCAGAAAACTTCTCATCACCAACAAGTTTCTTCCATACATCCTCTAGAAAATCTAAAACTGAACGTGTACAAAAAAGAAGCCATTGCTTCCCCTTTTAATATGATCACTAGACCCCGAAGCTTACTCTTACGTATCTTCCAAAGAAGCTCTCAGCATGGCCAAGTGACAACAATATAGCAAGCAAATATAGGCTCACACTCAATGGTGGACCCATCACAAAAGTTTAGCTCGAGAGGACGTTGACCATTGACCGTTGACAATCAGCGATCGTAAGAACAAGGTCGTTTATTAAAGGCAGTAGGATGGCCATTAAAGGCGGTGGCAGATTGGATAAGGCAGACACGATGAGACTTGGGGCAAACCATCGCCTCTTTTTTGCCCTTCATCTCTTCATAGGCCAAAAAAGTTTTCTTCTAAATTGTACAGTGATTCATTTTCTTTTACTTCAAGATCTTTTATATAAATATAAATATATATAAATATCACATCACACCTGTATATTTATTTATCAAAAGATGGAATTTTTAAACAACAAAGAAATTGGATATGGGCATAACATAAATATCACATATAAATCAAACAGACAGTACTAAGAAAAAAATTTGTTCTCTCACTTTTGTTTTAAAGCTAAAATCCAGCCAACTTGGCACAAAATAAAAACCCATAAACTTAGCCGGCGAAGATTTTGGACTTGTTCTTATAGACAACAAAAAAAAAAAAAACAAAAAAACAAAAAAAAAAATTGATAATCCATACAATATTAAATTAATTTAGAAGAACCTAATATAGTTATGTTGTAAAAATAGGAACTTTTGTTTTTCTTCTAAAGCTCCATTTTATATGCAGAATTTTTCATAGATCTATTTTCCAACTTTTGTAGTGTTTGATAGGTAAAATTTTCTCAGAAAAATATTTTCCAACTTTTCAAATTTTCCACATTTTTGAGGAAAATAAATTCTTCATATTTTGATGGGTAAATATTTTCAAGTTCTTTTTTTTTTTTTTTTGGGCAATTGGAAGAAATTCTTGACACAATGGTAAAAAATATTCACTTTTATTGACAATTTTCATGCAAAACAAATCCAAACGAATGATATTCGGTATGATTGTTTTTTTTTTTTTTCAATTTCTTATTTTTTTTTTTGGCAATTGAAACAAATTCTAGACCCAATAATAAAAAAACATTATCATTTTAATGGACAATTTTCATAAAAAGACGAAGACAAACGAATTCCAAACTTTCCATATTTTCCATAGAAAATTATATAAATCAAATACAATTAACTACAATTCTCAATAAAACAATTTTTAAAAAAAAACTTTTCCCAGTAAAACATTTTCTTTCTATCTATTTTTCACAAACGGACCCTAAATTACATAATTATTCTCCTTGTGCTCGAGGTGTAACAAATCAAACAAAATATGGTGACCATAGATTTTATATGTAGAGCAAGTGAATCTTTTCTTGGAAATTAAGAGAGTGATTGGCAATTTTCAACTACCTTTATGAATTAAAAATTGATCTGATATTTAAACGGATATGTACATAAATTTTAAATTTTCATATGAAACTTCGATTCTTTAAAGGGGAAAAATTAGCTTGAACATATCACTTGCGAAAAAACTCAAAATTGTTAATTCTTGTTCACCAAGAACTTATTTTTCTTCCAAAAAAAAAAAAAAAACCACACAGATTCAGAATCAAGATTTTTCAACAACAGAGCTGAAAAAAATAAATGAATTGAAGCAAAGCTTCATCTAGGTTTTCACAAAACTTGGAAAAAAAAAATCAGAAACAAGAACTAGACCGCCTACTTTTCCACTACAAGAAGGTAGAGAAAGAGAGAGTTCAATTACCACTGGCCCACCGCCTTCCCCGTTCTCTCTACAATAGGACTGCAGCAGTGACTCGACGACGCCGATGGTATTGAAGACATCGGCGGATCCAGCACGGGCGGCGACATCCCCTCGCCGAGTGCTGGGTTGCCCTTACCCACACTCTACATCATTCTACCCATGTGACAATTTGGGCGAACCTATGTTGGCCAACCCCATGGAAAGCTGAACCCTAATGGATGAGATGAGGTGTGAAAAGACATTTTAGAGAAGATCTTCATACTAAATCTCGTATAAGTGGGTAATGTAACAACTCACTGAATAGACTGTTATATTCAATTAAACAAGTCAAATCTAGTCTTACATGTAGGCGTAAGGCAAGGTCGTCAGCCGTCACAACATTAAATGCAACATGACCTAGGAATGACTAATTGATGACTATGACAAGAGATCACAATTGTGAGGATGATGCCATGTATCCCATCATCTAACGACTCTTAATCACTATTTTCTACTATAAAAGTTTACACTTGTTATCATTTTCAAGATAATGCAAGTTTAGACTCTCACGATATAATTTTACCATATCATCATTCTATTTGTTATTCCCCAAGCCGACCCCCTTTTTATATTGAAAGTTCACGTCCAAAGATCTTCCACACATATTTTTTCTTTCCCAACTTACTTGACAGTCGGAGTGCATGCAACAGACTCCATTCCCACTGGACGAGACCACACGTGGCTAACAGTTTGTCCAAATGTTCAGGAACCAAGGCTTGCATAAACATGAGAAGCCTTTGAATCTGTTGATCACGAGGTACATTTTTTGGGGGTCAACACTAACCATCCACAAAAAAGAAGTCAGACCAGTGAAAGTGGGCAAGCCCCATCTCTCAGAGACATCAACAATATTCAGCTCCAAAATAATTATACTAATGTCCTACTACATTCTATGTTAAAACAGATGACACGAATAGAATGTAATCTGTCTCCTACTCCTTCGGAAGATCAATTTTCGAAAAAAAATAAAAGTTTGATTGTTGATCTTGCCAAATCAGTGCAGCCACTCGCTGTCTGGCTCTCACAAGGATTCACTTCAAATTTTCTCATGAAAAACCAAGCAAATGCAGTTGCAGCTACGTTTTCAAAATGACGACTTCACAACCATAACTAAATCAAGCTGCACTCAATCTCATCAATTTTGACATCCAGGCAAAAAATGAAAATAGCAATAAGATGCTGTTATCCTAGTCTCCTATTTTTTTTTCTGTTGCTCGATTATATAAATCATTTAAGAAGAGATCTGGCGAGGTGTTCGCGTGCAGTAGCCAACGCTTGACTTATAGTCTGCAAAAAAATTAAAATTGCGATCACTATGTAGCGATTTTTTTCATCATTTATCCAAAGTTGTTTCATTGAAAGGGTTACAGAGATTCAGAGAACCAAAAAGATGCATACCTGCTCAGACAGAGGTGCTCCAGCATCCACAATGTTACTTGCAACTTTAGTTGCGATGCTATTTGCATCGGTTTCCAGAATAATTCTATACAGAACAAGAAAAATTACATCTGCAGCAGCTAATGACAAATGGTAGCTAATTCTTTTATGCAAAGCGCTATGTTCTTAATATTATTCTATTTTCTTTTAGTTCATCACTTCAACATCAGAAACCGTTAATGTTTTCATACACAGGACATGGGGAAGGGACAGCGGGTATAATGCTAAAATCTCCAGGCAAATGGCATCGTTACAACTTACAGCCTATTTAGCTAAGCTTAAAAGTAAGTTTGATTTTGCCTTTAAATTTTTGTTTCCAAATATGTTTGGACACGTTATATTAAATACGTTTGGACTCTCTATTTTAAATTTATAAAATAGAGAGTGGTTTTGACTCTCCAAATTTAGAGAATCAAACTCACCATCTATTCTTAACATACAATCATTGCATTTAATAAGTCACATATTTCAATATTCTATTCTTAAACTATTCAAAACACATTTAAATTGATTGATCATTAACATTATCAAAAGATTATATTAAATAAAATATAAGAAGAACTCAATAAATATTTCTTGAGAAAAGCAAAATGAAGAGGCAAAATAGAGCATCGTTGGATTGCATAAAATTTTTGACTCCCTAAATTCATAGTTGTTCTCTATAATGCATTGATAAGATGCTTTTGGAGATGCTCTTAGTAGTAAGGTTGGGTATATTTCAAATTTTGACTACTAAAAATATTTTATATTTTTAAACTTAATTGTTTGCTCATGAGTTAAAACAAATTAAATTTGGTCAAACATGCACCTATAATCAACACTTCCATGAAACTCTAGCCATGACATCACACATTCTGTACTTGTGCATACAAGAGGAAGCATTTTCTGCAATTCATCACAGTGAGCATTGGCAACTCACAAAACAGCAAACTAATTAGAAAGCAAAGAATTAGAAGTATAATTAAATGCTTACCCGCCGTCGACAATTTCATCAATGCACAAAAGAATGAGATCCAGATTCTCAAGTGCCTCCCTCTTATCCACATTGCCCCTGGAGTAAAGAGCAAGTGAAGAAATAAAGAGAGTAGCTCACAATAGACTAGAATATGAAAATTAAACATCACCCTGAACAATTAAGTCTGAACTACCTAAGTAGGGTACCAACAGCATCAAAGAATCCCTGAAGAACAGCAGCTAATATGATCTCATTTTCATCTTCACCCCCAGTAACATAAAAGTAAAGGTCTTGAACAAACTTGTAAACCACAATGTCGTTCTCAAACATAGCTATCTCCGCTGTAGATGAAGTAACAAGAAGTTAGCTAGAAACAACTGGAGAACCAGACAGGGAAATTCGTCAAAGAATAGACACTGCCTATTCTAATATAGTTATTGCCAAATAAAGAAAATTAAAGTTTTGCACATTCACAGCCCTGATAAAGAGGTGGTCCAAGTGTAGATATATACAATATAGAAGAATGTGAAATAATTTATCGCAGAACTCTGCTTTAGAGATAATTGAAACTATGTAAAATGACTAAGCCTCAGAATCCTTTCTATGGAAACTAGACATAGTCTTCCTACCTACGGTTTAGTAGGTGTCAAAAACCGTTTAATTAAAGATTAAAAAAGTCACTCCCTCAACCATTCACAGAAAACATGACTCCTAAAACAGTACAGCATAAATTCATAAGCAGTTTGTTTACTCAGCTTTAATTGGGCAAATATTTCTGCAAAGCTCTGAGGAAACAGAAACTAATGATCCGTTAACTTGCAAATTCACCAACTCTAGGTTTGAGCTACCGGAAACAAGTAAAAAGAAAGTGCTAAAAATTTCAGTACAACTCTAAAATTGGTAGCTTCCTCCCCAGTGTCGCCACTGTGAAGCCCAACAAAGTAACAGGTTGGCGAATTAATCTTAAGAAGTTGTTCAATGTGGAGACTGCTGTGACAGCTTAAAACAGCAGAAAACACAAAGAACTGGACTAACCAAACCAAACAATCCTGCCATTCCATGCCGTTAGTCACAACATCTCTTGGCACAAAGAAATTCACCTTTGTGTTCGACGCCTCACATACACAATATCAACTCTCAAATCAATTCTCTACTATACTTAATACATATTTTCAAATGATTTTGAATAAACCACCATTATTTTTCCTTATAATTTCATATTTACAAAATGGGAGTTTGGGAAGAAAAGTTCAGTTTGTTGGTTGTGTGTTGAGAAATTTGGAATCTAGACACAGAATTTTTTCCAGCTTTGAGTGATGACATTTGTTACGAGTTCAAAAATATAAGAGGGGGTATATGATGTTCCAAACTGGGACGCGCATGAAAAGATGAAGGGGTTGACAGATATGTAAAATGATATTAACTACTGGTACTTAAAACTAGATCAAGTTTATGATTAACCAAACAAAAAGTTCCAAATTAATTTAGAAGTCAAATAACACCTTCTGTCCGGGCATTTGTCTTCTGAGTCTTGTTAAATACAGCCTTCTCAAAAGCTTCCTTTGCATTATTTGTTGACCAGTCACCTGAATAGTACTTGACAGCAATACGTCTCCCTTCTGAATCTAGAAGAAGAATGTTCTTAATGGAAGGGCAGGACTCCTGTCAACAAGAACTCATTTACTATGAGCAAAAATACAGCAGTATTTATATTCTTATTTTCGACATTTTTTTTTCCAAAAGCAAGCTATTTTATTTTGAAAGTGAATCTGAGAAGCTCCCCACAAAAGAAAAAAAGAGTGATCCACAAAGAAGAGGAAAAGTAACATATTTTCCGTTTAAATAACGGCCAACTGGGACAATGTCATCTTTGATTTTAAGTTCCTTGGATATTGTTACAAGAAAACTATGGATGAACAATCATATCATTTTAACCACTGAGAAATCCAACATAAATGAGGTAACAGGAGACTTGCATAAAGTTTCATGAAATAGATTGCAAGCCATTAACATTCCTATGAAGAACTGCAAAAAATTGGCTTCCTTTTCCCTTGCAAAATACATTTTCTCAGATTCCGTTAGAAATAGCCATGCAGCATGAAGAATTCTAATTTCTAAGACAACTGTGAAATACTTCTTACTGTCAAATTTCATTCCGTGCTATTCATAATCATGAAATCCCATATTTTTCAAAAGAATTCTTTCACAGAAGATAATTTGCCAAATTCTTAACGAAAATCAGACAGAAGCCTCCGCAGTTACCAGAATTTCTGTTTCATATATAAAATAAAATTATTTTCCAAATTTAGTCATGTGAGTGTCAGGGGGTCAGAAAAAATCCTTAAGCCGTAATGGCACCGTATTACGAGCTCTAACACAGATGTAATTATGTCACCGCCAATCGCACGTGTATTCAGTATACTTTAGATCAGAGGCACAGATCTAGGAAACACCGAAAAGATTATCGAGGAATTGAACACATCTGGAAAACCCTAGATCAGATCGTGCTGTTGTTGCTAATAGTAACATCATTAGATTCCAAAAGTAACAGTAAAATTAGACGAATTCCAGTATATAATTATAGACTAAACGGAGTGATCGCAGGCTCCAATACGTGTAACTTGACAAGTGAAGGTGGAGACGATGAGAGAGCATTACATATAGAGGGAGATAGAGCCCTGACCATAGTTAGTAATCTACGATAAAGAAATCTCGGCAGTTTCGGAAATTGCGGATCACTCGGTCTATTCTCACACTCTGAAGACTGAAAACAGAGGACAGATAAATAAACAATTCCTCAGGCGGTTCTCCGCCGAGATACCGTAATAAAAAATGAGTTTTTTTTTTTTTTTTTTTAATTTTTTTTTTATGGATCGCATTTGTGAGAGTTTGTAAAATGTCCACGTACAAATGATTTATTCCAAAGAATTATTCGTTGCCATCAATTTTTTGCCACGTGATTGACATACACTCACGCGAGCATCCGCGTGGCCGCGTGGGATCCATATGTAAATAAAAAAATTTCAATACAATACTCCCCCATTGTCAGTGTGCTGGCTGCATAGCAAGATTGCAAAATCAGGGGTTTCTTATCTGAATCATGCTACACTTACCTAACTTTTTACATAAAGTTTTACCGAATCGACAAGTGGCGGCCCCCTATTGGGAGGGCGCCTATGTAAAAAATTATATACAAATAGAATAATCCTTCTTATTTTTGTTTTCCAATAAAGTTATGCCGATTATCATTTCTTTTTAATTATATATATTTTTAATAAAATAATATTGCACGCAACTCAATTTTTTAACCACAATTCTCCATTAATCTACTATTCCAAAATGCAATTTACAACAAAAATAAGGCTCAAATAGACATCATTTTTAAGGAGATTTTTTTTTTTTAATTATTTAAACTTTACTACGAGTACATCAGTGATTACATAATTTGCCTATGAGAATATGTCATTGGTTAGAGGAGTTTTTATTTGTCCAACCGACTACATGTGACACACACACACGTAACCTTAAGGTCCGTTTGATTACAAAAATGGAATTTGGGTGAAAAGAAAATGAATTATAATTAATTAAATTATCTAGAATTTGTTTTATTGAAAATTATAATTAATTGTGTTTGACTGGTATAATTTTTTACTTGGAAAGTGTTGAAATATTGATATCCGTTTGACTTTATTTTTCAGGAAAATTATCTATTAAATTGATATTTTTTTTTTTACCTTCGGGTCTAGAATTTATTCCAATTGTAAAAAAAAAAATTAAAAAAAAATTCATATACCGAATACATTTCGTTTGTCTTTGTTTTGTATAAAAATTGTCAATAGAAACAATAAATTTTTGTATCATTATACCTAGATTTTTTTTTCAATTACCAATAAAAAAAAAAAAAAAAAAACCTAGAAAACCACAGAGGTGGGAAAATGATTTCAAGGAAAATCAAAGAAATGTGAGTGTGAGGAAAAATGGGAAAATGATTTGCCTAGAAAAAAAACATATCAAACAAAAGAAAAGTGAGAAAATGGAACCATGGAATTGGCTCTCTATCAAACACACCCTTAATGTACAAATATAATAATCTTTAGTTTTTAGCCAAGATTGTTAAAATTAAACTTTTATTTAGAAAAATAACAATACAAAATTCTAAAATAAAAATAAAATATTTTAGAGATTGCAAGATTAAAAGGGGGTGTCGCCATTTACATTTAAAATTATTATATATTCATCACACTCTATATTCACCCTTATTAAAATTTTAATAAAATATTATTTTTATTCACATCACATTCCAATATTTTCCTTATTAAATTTATTCATTTAAGCACTATAGATCCACAAAAATCTTATATATTTACCCCACTCTAAATATATACATCACTAATACAATTTCAAAAATTTAAAAGATAACTATATTCATTCCCATTACATATAACCTCAACTTTCTCACAATTCAATAATTAATCTACAGACAAAATGTTATATTCAAAATAAAATTGAATGTCCCGTAGGTGCGTTATTTGCCACATGAATTGATCTGTTATATTTGATTGATGAATATTCATTTTTGCATTTGATAAAATTTTCATTTTTATTTTTCTACTTATTTTCAATTACACATTCTTTAATAAAATAAAATTTTTCCTCACATCAATAATTTTTCCTTCTTTTTCAATCACACATTTTCCATCAATCTACTATTTCAAAATGCATTCTTCCAAATGATATGGCTCAAACACACCCTTATCCGATTGTTAGGTTTGTCTCATATTATGGCTAAAGGTATAGGCAGGATCAAAAGCTCGATCGCCTTTTTCAGGATAGGCAATTTTGAGTCATTTAGGTGGCGAATAAGAGAAATGGACCAACGTTCGATAAGAAAAACATGTAAAATGGAGAATAGTGCAACCCTGGCGCACAATACATGTTGGCTAATAATCTACTATGTTCGTCCATATTAAGTGTTAGGAACCTACTTAGTCATGCGCAGCGGAAGTAAAAACAAATTTCGATTCCCAAACAAGGATCTACATTGTGTTTAGATAGAAATTGTGTTTAGAATAATACCTTGATGAATTCTGCAAACTCTTTTGCTGATTCACGAACTCCAATGATCACGATCTACAATCCAAGCAGTCCAATTGTCCAGCCTCCAATGGTGATCCACACAGAGAATAAGAATGACCTAGGTTTTCTTTTGCGCGTGCTACAAGAAAATAATAAATCCATAATTTTTCAAACCCTAAACAGCCTATTTAATACAATCCTAAACCTTGGCCCATCTCTTAACTTAAACCCGGTCCAACAGTTAATATACTCAAAATAATTAAATCCGGTCCAGAGAATAATTAATCCAATTTCATTATTCCGGGCCTATTTAATAGAGGCAACATGCAATTAATTAATTATCCAACACTTGTCAATTAATTAATTGGTAAATTTCATTTTTCTGATTCTCTTTTGTGTGTGACATATTAGGTTCCCGATCACGATATCTAACGACATGAATTATTATTTTGGTCTAATCAAAACTGATAAATTAAAATACCCATTTTAATTTATCATCAATTTACATTCGTTGTCCCAGATTGACATCTAGCAATGTGTCAGGGCAATACATGTGACGGAAAATGTCACGTGACATGACAAAACCAAACTTGTTCGTTTACCGTGAAACTATAATCCCTTCGTCAATATGATCCGATCAATTACGAGATATGGACGTATGTCAATCTCAATTATCGATCATATCTTTTATCCTACTGTTAAGTCAATGTAAGTCGAAAACTCTTTCCGACTTATGAATTCACCTTGGCCAAGGATTTCATTATCAACTTAACTGGATGAAATGTAGATCATAATCTCTTACTATCTAAGAGTGACGAATCCTCTATGATCGATGTCACAACCTTCATGATGTATACTTGACATTCCCGAAACGATGCCGTATTAGCGACCTTTGACAGAGCAACATCCGACATCACCAAAGCATGACTGTCCTCACATAAGGCACTATGATGACCTCAAGTCAAAGGACCAATTCCACTATCGAACGTTAGAGATTAACCACTGACACTCAAATAGTTTTCCATGTGGAATCTCTCAGCGGGTCTCCAATGTTTTGTTCTATAACAAAACATTCACGTGTTCATTCAAGTGTCTCCACACTTTAGCTTGTAAGATCAACTACTTACTTCACAAGTAAGAAATGTCACACGTGATGGTCTATCCATAATAACGATATCCGTATCTCGTTATTACATACGACCACGGACGATTTAAGATTCAGTCATATGTAATTTGTATCTCACAATCACAACTCCTTGTGATTAACAAATCATCAATACTTGAATCTACGGATTCTATTATTTAATTAATTAGAATATTAATTGAATTAAATAATAGATATTGCCATAAATATGCATCGGTTATATATACATTAAAAGTGCTTATTTCCAAAGTTGATTGGACTTAGTGCATAACACTTACAAACTCCAACTTGCACTAGATCCAATCCCTTATGTATCTTATACCATAAGAGTCTACATGACAATCATGTTTATACTGCGACAACTCTTTGTCAATGGATCCGCAATTTAATAACTCGTGGGAATTCGTTCTTTCTTTACGTCATTTCATTGTATTATCTTTCCAATGAGATAATACTGCCTTAACACATGTTTGGATCAATGATGAGACCTTAGTTCCCTCGTTTGCACGATGGCTCCACTATTATCACAATACAGAAGCATGTGATCAACAATGTTAGGAACTACTCCAAGTTCATTAATGAACACTTTGACCCAGACAACTTTTGTTGCTTTCTAAAGCAATGATGTATAAGGCTTCTATTATTGAATCAACGATGATTTTCGATTTGGAACCTTTCCAACATATCGCTTAAGAGTAAACCAATCATAATTGAAATATGCTATCATTCTAGTCCGACTAGAAGTTAGCATCAATGTATCCATGAACTCCCAGTTCATTTTCTCCATATAAAATCTTCTTAAGATTTTATCTATATAGATCTGGATGAGTTAAGCAATCTTATAGATCTATATCTATAGATCAAGCTATTTCTCACATATCTATTATGAAGAAATTATTTAACAACCATAATTTCAACAATTGAAATATAAAGGCGTCGTTTTCTGTTAATATGTCTCATACATATAATATTAGGAATACGACATTGCTCCCACTATCTTCTTTTAAACACACAATTCATTTTTGATAAAATCAAACATTTTGACTTTTATATCAAATCGAATATTTCAGCTCCAAAAGGCTTATTTTAATCCATAATGAACTTTTCTTGTAAACTCATTTACAACCTATGAGTTCAATCCATTAGGCGGGTCGACCAAGGTCCAAACCTTGGTAACATTAAGTTCATATCGGATATCATAACCTTATGCCATGTCGGCGAGTCAACACTTGACTTTGCTTATGCATAATTTGTAGGTTCATCATCCTCGATTAGTAATGTTAGATTAGTAATCATGGATTCTTATCTTCCAGAAGGTCGAATGATCCTACAAGATTTACATGGAGCTGTCGTGTCCGCAGGAGTCTCCACTTCCTGATCAAGAGTATGTCCCTCAACACTTTGGAATCAGACTCAGGTTATCTACTTGGTTAACTATATCTGTGAATCTTTGAACTCTTTCAAGATTTACTCTACTCCCACTGTCCTCTCCTAGAACAAACATTTTCTCTAGGAGTATGACATGTTTTGAGATGAACTCCTTCTTCTCAATGAGATTATAGAATTGATATCCAATTGTCTCTTGAATATCCTCAAATATATGTTTATCGAATTTAGTTTCAAACTTGTCCGATTCAGTGTGCTTCACATAAGCGTCACAGCCTCAATCTTTTATATGAGAAAAATGAGGTATTTTGTCTTTCCATAACTCGTATGAAGTTTTGTTAACCGATTTAGATGGGACACGATTAGTGCGTGGCACGTGGCAATCAGTGCATGATCTCAAAACGATTTTGAAGCATTTGCATGGCTTGTCCTTATTGCACTATATCTAATAGTACATGATTCTCATTGCAAATACACCATTATGTTGCAATGCATGTAGAGGAATCCACTGCGAGAGAATCACATTCTCTTTTAGATAATCTAAAATTCTACATTTTAGATATTCTCCACATCGATCAAATCTTAGTGTGAGAATTTATTTACCTATTTGTTTCTCAATTTCTAGTTTGAATCCCTTGAACATTTCAAAAGTTTCATACTTGAATTTCATCAAACATACATGACCATATCTGAAATAGCCGTCTAGTAAATGTGATGAGATAAGAGAAACTTTATCTAGCATTGATTGATATGTGTCCACATACATCATTATGTATTAGACTCAGTAATTATGCAGATCTTTCTCCTTTTTCAAGTAAAAGGAGATATGGTCATTATGCCTAACAGACATATTTTGCATTTGTCAAATGATTCAAAATCATTTGACCCAAGTGTACATCGTCATGTAAGTTTTGGAATTGCATTTTCATTTATATGACCAAATCTGCAATGCCAGATATAGGTGTTATTTAGATTATCATTTTTATGCCTTTATTTATCTATACTCATTATAGAATACTCAATGTTTGAATATAAATGTCATTTTGTAATTTACCATAACCATTAAGATCTTATCAAGATAAAAAAGAACAACAATTGTCCTTGACATTAAAATAATTTATGTCCAAACATGAAATTTATTTAATGCTCTTGGTAATGGTAAGAACAAAACAATGTTTCTCTAATTCTAATATTAAGCCTAAAGGCAAAAGTAAGAAGTAGCTCATATAGGCAATGCAGCAACATTTGCTCATATTCAACGTACATGTCAACTTCTTCCCTTTTTGCAGTGATCTACTTCTGTTTAGTTTCTGCATATTTATACAAATATGAGATCCACATCTGGTATCAAATACCCACGAAACTAATGAAGTAGATATAAGTCTTGCAATTTCTTTTCGAATGACCTATCATTCCAAAATGATAATAATGGTCATTAGATTTGGTATTGTCCTTATTTGCTTTAACTGTCTTAGCCATCTTGGTTGTTTTCCCAAAACATCCTTTAGACTTCTTTACAAGAATCTATGACTAAGATTTGCCCACTATAAACATAGATATTGGGCAAAACAGTCTTAAGCACGTTCAGCAACTCAATAAGTGTGCATTCAAATTTATCCATGTTAAATTCATAATTAGTCACGAATAACCTACTGGCAAAGATTGTAGAACAAAGTCATACTTAGTTCATTGTTCATGATTGAACTCAATTGAGACAACTTCTCAAAGTAGTCAACGTCTTCAGCACATCAGAACTGGCCGGAGACTCTTCTGCCATTATGCACTGGTATAGTTGCTAGGAAATCTCATATCTTTCCACACGTGATTATTTATCATTCAACACTTTGAGATGAAAATCATGTGTTAGCATCTATACTCTTATGTTGCTTTTGTAACTCAGGTGACATAGTCGCAAACATCACACGTGTTGCAGTACTATCGTCATAACTGTGTTTATTATAGCAGCCACCTCTTCCTTTATTGAGTCATCAACAAGTGTCTCTGGAAAGGGCTACTCAAGGACATAACCATTTTTTCATGCTTGAGAACAATGCTCAGATTGCAGTGTCAATCAAGAAAATTTGGTTTGGTTGTTGGCATACAGTATGCCGCTCAAATACATATGGTTACTCAAGATTCAATAAATGTAAAAGACGAAAAGTAAAAGAATAATATATAAAATGCATCGATTAATTTAACATGGTCTTTTATTAAATTAATTTCGCTCCCACTGTTTAACTCAAATTTATGACCCTCTCACATAAATTTATGGAATCCATACTTGATTCCCAGTGGGCTGGGATCCCATTTATTATATTAAAATCTTGAGTGTACTCAACAAATCTTAATAAAACATTTGGGTAGATACTATTATCAATTGTATCTCCATACAACTCCCAGATCATTAAGCTGACAACTCTTTGTCTTCACACATCTTATGTGTTAGCTTAACATGCCTCCAAAATTCATCTCCTTGAGTGTACTCAACAAAAGATAAATTTTAGTTAAGTCAAACCCATCATTCAGAAATATCTAATATTTCATAGTGTCAAACATATCCCCAATAGACCAGCCTTGAGTGTACTCAACAAGCTGAGATCGATTTCGGACTCTCGTTTTTCACTATAATGATGGAAGGCTAATATAAATATGACTTAATATTTTAACATGCCTCTAAAATTCATCTCCTTGAGTGTACTCAACAAAAGATAAATTTTAGTTAAGTCAAACCCATCATTCAGAAATATCTAATATTTCATAGTGCCAAACATATCCATAATAGACCAGCCTTGAGTGTACTCAACAAGCTAAGATCGATTTAGGATTCTAGTTTTTCACTATAATGATGGAAGACGAATAAGAAAATGACTTAATATTTTCAACGAGGGATTTTGCATGCAAAGGTCTCATCGTAATAATTATATATATTTTATTATACATCTAACATGCAAATAAACATACATATAATAGTGTGGACGATTATGGACTTATACTATCTAGTCTTCCCGAGCCATAAGGAAGACTAGTTGGTCAGCTCCTAGGGGGTATAGCATTTATTCATACAATGCTCCATCTCTATGGTCTCCTCCTCTTCTTGTATCTTCAATTAGTCCAGCTGCAACTTGTATCCTATACTAGTTGGCACGCAGGCCTAAATAATATTGGACGCGCAGGTCCATAATAATAACGGACTCGCAGGTCCAAAATAAATTAGAGCTCGCAGGCCCATAATAACAACAAGAATAAAACTAACCATTCAACACATCCACATGGTCGAGTCCATAATCATCCACTAGTAGAACATTCATCATTTAAATACATTCCTATATAATATTTAATATTATATACAAACATGTTTCAAGTTTCTAGCAATAAAGTCGTCTAAACTAATTTAGACAAATGGATCGGAACAATTAAATAATCAATTAATCAAATTAATCAATTAATTTAATTAGTGGGTATATTTAATTAAAATCAAATTTTAATTTTATATATCAAATTAGAATCTCATTCTAATTCCACTATTACAGGGCGGAACTATTTAATTAAAATCAAATTTTAATTAAATATCAAATTAGAGTTCAATTCTAATTTCAAAGTTTTAAAATAGATAATTTAATTAAAATCGAATTCTAATTAAACATCAAATAAGAGTCCAACTCTAATTTCAAAACTTAAGGCGATTAAATTTAATTTAAAATCAAATTTTAATTAAATATAAAATTAGAGTCAAACTCCAATTCCAAGATATTAGGGCGAACTTATTTAATTAAAATCAAATTTTAATTAAATACAAAATTAGAGTCCAACTCTTATTCTAAGAAAAAATTTTCAATTGAAATGTCAAATTAGAGTCCAACTCTAATTTCAAGAATATATTAGGGTGATATAATTTAATTAAAATCAAATTTTAATTAAATATTAGATTAGAGTCCAACTCTAATTTAATTGAATTAATATTTTAATTTAGGATAAAACTCCTAAATAAAATAAAAATCAATTTAGGGTCAAAATTTAATATTTAAGTTAAAATCCAATTTTAACGAAAATATAAAAAGTCGTCAATTTTAAATAAAATTTTAAACGGGTCAAAATTGATAATATGGGTCAAAACCCATTTAAAATAAAATTAAAAACCATTTTAATATTTAAATTCAAAACCATTTTGAAAATTGCAAAATTGACCCGAGTTTAAAATTAATAGAAAGCCCTTCTATTTCGAAAATTGCATGACAGGGCCTCCATTTAAAAATTGCAAAATTGACCCTTTTTTCATAATTGCAGGCGGGGGCTTGCAATCTTACAAATTGCAGGAGGGGCCCCCGCCTCCAATCACCCAAAAACCCGTCTGAAACCCTAGAGAACAACCCTTTTTTTTTTTTTTAAAATCTCTCAGGCGGCGCCGGCTAAACCACTGCCGGCGCCGCATCAGAGAACGTGCGCTGTGCGGCGCACTAATAACTGCAGCAGCGTGCGACGCTGCTGCAGTAAACGGCCGGCGCTGCTGCTACAATAGCAGCAGCGTCGGGAGCTGCTAGGCAGCGTCGCGTCTCACGCGATGCTGCTGTGCTTGCGGGCAGCGGCGTCTAACGCACGCCGCTGCACTCAGCCGTCGAACGGGCAGCTCCCGCCCGTGCCCGTGCCGGCGGCGGCGGAAGTCGCCGGCTTCTCCTTCAACCACATTTTTTTTTTTTGTTTTTCGATCCAAAATATTTTATCATCTTTCAAAAACAGATTTTTAAAAGATGGAAAAATATAATATTAAATTGCTAGATTCAAGAAAAATTAAACAATCAACTTTTGATTGTTCAAACATGCAAAAACAATTTCTAACAAACACAAACCTGGCTCTGATACCACTGTTAGGAACCTACTTAGTCATGCGCAGCGGAAGTAAAAACAAATTTCGATTCCCAAACAAGGATCTACATTGTGTTTAGATAGAAATTGTGTTTAGAATAATACCTTGATGAATTCTGCAAACTCTTTTGCTGATTCACGAACTCCAATGATCACGATCTACAATCCAAGCTGTCCAATTGTCCAGCCTCCAATGGTGATCCACACAGAGAATAAGAATGACGGCTAGGGTTTTCTTTTCTCGTGCTAGCAAGAATAATGAATAAATCCATATTTTTCAAACCCTAACAGCCTATTAATACAAGTCCAAACGGGCTGGCCCATCTCTTAACTTAACCCGGTCCAACATTTAATTAATCAAATTAATTAAATCCGGTCCATGAATTAATTAATCCAATTAATTAATTCGGGCCTATTAATAAGCAACTCAATTAATTAATTATCCAACACTTGTCAATTAATTAATTGGTAAATATCATTCTTCTGATTCTCTTTTGTGTGTGACCCATTAGGTTCCCGATCACGATGTCTAACGACGTGAATTATTATTTTGATCTAATCAAAACTGATAAATTAAAATACCCATTTTAATTTATCATCAATTTACATTCGTTGTCCCAGATTGACATCTAGCAATGTGTCAGGGCAATACATGTGACGGGAAATGTCACGTGACATGACAAAACCAAACTTGTTCGTTTATCGTGAAACTATAATCCCTTCGTCAATATGATCCGATCAATTACGAGATATGGACGTATGTCAATCTCAATTATCGATCATATCTTTTATCCTACTGTTAAGTCAATGTAAGTCGAAAACTCTTTTCCGACTTATGAGTTCACCTTGGCCAAGGATTTCATTATCAACTTAACTGGATGAAATGTAGATCATAATCTCTTACTATCTAAGAGTGACGAATCCTCTATTGATCATTCACAACCTTCATATGATTCTTGACATACCCGAACGATGTCGTATTAGCGACCCTTGACAGAGCAACATCCGACATCACCAAAGCATGACCGTCCTCACATAAGACACTATGATGACCTCAAGTCAAAGGACCAATTCCACTACCGAACGTTAGAGATTAACCACTGACACTCAGATAGTTTTCCATGTGGAATCTCTCAGCGGGTCTCCAATGTTTTGTTCTATAACAAACATTCACGTGTTCATTCAAGTGTCTCCACACTTTAGCTTGTAAGATCAACTACTTACTTCATAAGTAAGAAATGACACACGTGATGGTCTATCCATAATAACGATATCCGTATCTCGTTATTACATACGACCACGGACGATTTAAGATTCAGTCATATGTAATTTGTATCTCACAATCACAACTCTTTGTGATTAACAAATCACCAAAACTTGAATCTACGGATTCTATTATTTAATTAATTAGAATATTAATTCAATAATAAATCTTGCCATAAATATGCATCGGTTATATATACATTAAAAGTGCTTATGTCCAAAGTTGATTGGACCTAGGGCATAACACTTACACTTCTGGCAGATATCAAGCTTTGCAGCTTCAAATCTTCCCTTCAGAAAAAGAAAAAGAGCTATTAGACATGGAAAAAGTATAACACCCTTGTGCAAGAATCATCCAGATCTTTTTGAGAAATCTGATCAAGCATTCGAACTATGACACCAGAGTTGAATTCAATTTGTCTGGAAAACATTAGTTTGCTATAATTCCAATAAGAAGAAGATTCAAAAACTCTTGTGAATCAAACACATTCTTCTCATGCATAATAAAGAAAACTCATCCATTACCAATACAGTCATTCCTAGCAACACTTGCAGTTGTAATATACTTATCTTATTCAGATTTCAGCAATAAAAGAGAACAAAACATTACAATCCAACCAATTACTTATCAGTCAAAGTAGTTCAAACATAAATTAAGCAAAATATTCATCAACATAATGGCACCAACTTAATTTTTTTTTGACAAATTCTTACCAGCTAAATCAATTACTAAGAAACAAAACTTCCTTAGATAAAACTCAGTTCATACATTGCGCAATCATACGAAGCAGAGTACAAAATACTTCTCCATATCCAAACCAAAAAACTACAGAGAAATGGAACCTAGAGAAATGGCTTTAATAAGTAGAAGTAAATTATTTCGGTTAATTTCAATGTTTTGTAGAAAGAATTTCATACACCATAATTAACTTTCCATGTTGGCTTATCTTCTTAGACTTGGCAAGTTAACACACCAATGCAAAATATGAGCATTTTGCAGTTAACAATGCTACTAAATGAACTCGAGAGTACTTGTAGAAGAATCTCTAATTGATCATCGAAGAAAACCAAAATGAAAATAATTATATGCCACACCGGTCTATAGCCACTAACTCTATTTCCAACATCGAGTAGGAATTACAAAGCAAATAGAAAAAAATAGAAACAGAGAGAAAGATGGTAAATTTTGAGTACACTAATTACCTTTCTCAATGAAATTAATTGGGAACCAAACCTAAATCAATCCAATCTAATCACAAAATTAGTCTTAGAAGCTATGAAATTTCGATAGAGTTTTCGACCACTAGATCGATTAATATGAGATGGAGAAGATTTGACGTCTGATTGTACCTCAACGCTACTCCCCTTAGCTGAGGAGTTTCTTCTTCTTACGATTTCATTTGGGAAGAATTTCTTATTTTTAAATCACACATACTCCAAAAAAAACCTCTATTTCAACACTTTTTCCACAAAATTTAATTTTAAACAAGATAAAATACCATCCTCAAGTTCGTGTATGTGCATCCTTTGAGGACAACGAATTTTTCCATCTCTAAGAATAACATAGACGTACATTATTATCAAAGTGACGCAACGATATCGCACTTGCGATTTTATAATTAAAAATTGACATGCAATGTCTCTCTTAAACGCACAACTTCAATTCATATCCAACACAAAAATGGATTAAGATTTAAATAAGTTAAAAGATTTATTTATAAGCACGTTACAAACTCAAGTAAAAACGTTGTTTCAAAGAAAGCAAATTACACCACATGTGACCTTTTATATTATTTAATATTAAAAAGTACCACAAATACGTCGCTTTCTAATGTAAGACAAATATCACATAAGGTATGACTTTTTAACTAAAATGAAACAAACGTCATTCTATATAATACATAACAAATATCAAAACACCACATTAAAGAAATGTCTAGAAGTTAAAAATAATACCTAAACATGTTAAAAAATTATGAAAATTTTAAAATAAATTTTTTTTCTTCGTATTTTAGTTTTTAGTTTTGAATTCATTTTGGGGTTTGTGTTTTGAGTGTCCATTTTGAGATTGTTGAAAACGCGTTCTTTTTATCATTTTGAAAAATTATTTAAAAAAAAAAACGGAGTTTTAACTAAAAACAGCAAAATGATTTTTTTGGTATTTTCCGTTTTCTTTATAAATTTTAAACTCGTTTTTAGAAATTCGTGTCTAAAAATAGGTAAATATACATGTTTTCAATGTTTTCGAAAATAAAAAATGACCTGAAAGCATTAAAGAGAACATACCCTCATTTTTTCCCTCACATTCATTTCCAATTACATATTCTCTCAATAAAAAAAAGTTTACACGTAAATTAAAAATCTTTCCTTATTTTTTTAACCATGCAACCCCCGGAAAACCACTATTCCAAAATCTATTCTTTAAAAAAATGGGGATCAAACAAACCATGAATAATTCGAAATGGAAATTACTTAAATCCATAAGCAATTAATGAATCCCTGTTTGACCCACATTCTTACAAAATTCATCATTTCAAAACTTATTTTCAACCCCTGTTTGGTGCACATTAATTTATCATTTCAATGTAAAATGAGACCGTTGCAACAATAGAATAAACAGTGCTATATCTGCAAGATTTGAAAAAAAAAAAAAAAAAAAGGCAACCGTGTTTTGGAAAATGAAATGTCAAAATTGTCCTTGTTATGAAATAATGTGTAAAATAAGTTAGGGACCTTAATGTCTTTTCATAATTTTTTTACCTGACTGCTATCAACGAAGTCAAAGATTGCAGCCAAAGTGAGGTCCTTTTAGTGTATAACAATCGACTTATTCATTCTCATTTTTGGAAAAATTTGGCTCAAACAGGGATTCAACCACACATTGTCACATCCAAACATTTTTCTTATTTTTTAATCACATATTTTTCATCACATCATTATTTAAAATACATTCTTCCATCAATAATATGCATCAAACATCCCCTAAATAAGCATAAAAAAAACAATCAAGGACCTCAAAAACATCAAATCCAGAATTATTTTATGAATAATTTGAATTGAAATTCAGATATTTTCATAATAAAAAGTTTCAAAATAGAAATGAGCATGTTACTGAAAGATAATGAACTTCCAATCCTAATTGTAGATTGAAACTTAAATTGGAGACGAAATTAATTCCAAATTCGAATAATGGAATTCCAATGCGATATAAAGATGTAGAGTTCGAATTTTTGAAGATTTTAAGAAGAAACATAGTGTAATTTCATCACAGTAATCTTGAAGAAATCATATTTTACTCTGAAATTGAATTAGATGAGAAGGAATTTGTGAGAGTTTTGAAATTTACGGATTTTAGGTGCTTTCACAGAATTTAACAGTAAGTAACAACATTTTATTTGTAATTAAGATAAGAGCATCTCAAATAGACTCTTTAAACATGATATGATATAAAATGTTCTTTATTTTAAAGTGTCAATCCTTAAAATTATGTTTTAAGTGACTTTTTAAATTAACATTTTAAGACATACTATTTTATAATTAAATGCATTCATAGTATTTTAATTTTCGATGAAAAACAATAATATAATAATTTGGAGGAAATCTGTCGAAAATAGCAATGGAAAGTTCACTCCAACATCGGAATTTGTATAGCCAACTATTTGATAAGCAAAAGATCCGGGATATTAGCCCCGAGAAACTTTCTAGTTATGAATCGGGTATAGAACCAATGAGCGACGCTTGGTTACAACTTAGAATCCGTTATTATTTGCTCTTGTTTGTTTGTTTTTTGTTTTTTTATGTTGAAACGATTGTTCTTAAACACATTAATACATTAATATGAGTTTTGGTTAAAGCGACAATTGGTGAGGGAACCCAGTATTTAAAATCAAAAAATTCTTAAACACATTAATACACATGTAAACGTTGCAAGAACTTTGTACCAAGTATATCTCGATAGGCTTCTCAAGTTGAGCAATTTCTACAAGTGCTATATTGAGCTTTCATATTTGAATCGAGGTGCTTTGTTACATTCTTATCGTGAACCTGGCTTCGAGTTGAGGAAGAATGAAGGATACGAAGGTATTAATTAACAGTAGCTAACAAATTATGAGAAAACTCAAGGTGTTCGTATTGACGTACTATGGGTATACGACATTCTATAGACTTGAAAAGACATTTAGTTGTGTAGCAATCAACAATGTAGCTCAATCAATTTTGTTTATTTAAATAATATTTTAACTAAAATTTACAGTGCATAATTTGATTGTAAATAAATAATTTGATTTATGAAAATTTGTATTAGAGGGAACCCAAATTCATATTACTAGCTTTTTTTAAAAAAATAAAAATAAAAATTGTGTGGGTTTTTTTTTCCCCCGTTATAATATAAGTTCACAGTGCAATTATAATGAAAGATTAGGGACTGATTTATTTATTTTTAAAGATTGCAGATCATCTCATTAATAGACTGGAGACCGATAGTGCAATTTCCCCCCAAAAGTTAATTGGGAAAATAATTATAAATTCGAATTATGGTTTATTCCATAAAATTGTTTACGCAATACGCAGCGTCCTTTTTCTTTATGAATAATTATAATTACAATAATTATTATTACAATAATTATTTGTATTCTCCATCGCCACTCTCTCTCTCTCTCTCCTCTGTCTTTCTCCTGCTCTCACTCCACTCTCTCTCTCTCTCTCTCTCTGCGAACTCGCTGAAGATTTTTCAATTTGAGTTCTTCAATCGCGCATCGACTCTTGCTTGCTTGGATTTCTGGGTTTTCAGCATTTAGGGGTGGAGGAACAATAAGTATCAAGGGCCCCAATTTCTTCGAATCTGAAAAGTGAGGGATGTGGTGTTTGCTTGTGAGATGTGATTAGTTGAGAACTTGAGGTAAGTTTTTTACTAGCATTTTCTTATAGACTGCGATTACTGACAGTTATTAATGTTTTATGCTGAATTTTTTGCCAACTACGTTTAGATCTATTGTGGAAAGGTGCGTTTTTTAGTAGTTGAGATAGAAGTTTAATACTTTACTTAATTAATGAGATATCAGTAGTATTAGTAGATAATTTACGAATAAAATAAATTGCTAGAAAAGAAATCAACTCTAGTTGTTATCTTTGGAAAGGGGCAAAGATTTTATTTTATTTCATTTTATTTTTGTTTTCTGTTTTTAACTTGATTATTTTGATTTTGGCGGAATTGAAGTTTCTGAAAGTTACATGTTCATGATTCAGGAGTAATGGAATTAATGGTGAATCTATTCAAATAGGGCTAAATAAAGAGACCGAATCATGGTGGGTAATAATGCATAATTTTAGTTACCGGGTTTTACCACTATCCCCTCAAAAAAGGAAAAAGAAAATAATAATAATAAGGATCTTCCTAGAGCAGGTGAATTTGAATGTATCTTCCCAATCTTTTATGGTGGCAACATATATTACACGTCATTATTTCGATGAGTGGAATCATATTTCAAGATGGAATTTTGAACTCCGGTCTTTCACTAACAGGAACATAAGTTATGGGAAGGATGGTTGTTAGAAAATTTGTTAATTGCTTCATGGAAATGGGGTGCATACTTGTTAGGCAGCATTTTTACTTTAATCTCGTTTTGATAATTTGTTTTTACTATTGAAATAGTGTCTTACCCCGTTACCCGTGATCTTATATTTCAGAAAAGATGCCTTCATGGTGGGGGAAGTCATCTTCAAAGGATGCTAAAAAGAAAACATCTAAAGAGAGTTTTATCGACACGTTAAATAGGAAGTTTAGGAGTCCTGAAATTAAATCTTCCAATAGATCAGGGGGATCTAGAAGACATTCTAGTGACACGGTTTCAGAGAAAGGGTCTAAGTCACGAGCTGAGTCAAGGTCAGAATCACCTTCCAAGCACGTTGCAAGATGTCAAAGTTTTGCAGAAAGGTCTCAGGCCCAACCACTTCCCGTGCCAGATCTGCGGCCCGCAAATGTAAGGAGTACAGATTCTGGAATGGGTGAGGTAGCAAAACCGAAATCACAAAGAATCTCCAAACCATCATTGTTTCTACCTCTCCCAAGACCTGCATGCATCAGACACAGACTGGACACTACTGACTTGGATGGTGAAGTAGGTGCTTCAATCTCTAGCGAATGCTCCATCGAAAGTGATGATCCAGCTGACTCACGTCAGCGTATTCCACTGGCACCTGACTATGAAATTGGGAGTCGAACTGCTACAGGCAGCCCTTCAAGGTGAGTGGAGTTCCCAAATTTAAAGAACTGTAGGTAGTTTGTTGTCAGTCATGTTTTGATTATGCATTTATTATATTTACTTTGTCTTACTAACGTCATGATTCCTTTTCCCCACTTTTTTTCGTTAAGCAATTTTGTGAAGGATCAGTCTGCTGTTGCACCAGTAATCTCAAGAGAGCCAGCTGTTCCAGTGAATCTCTCATCCAATAAAAATGTCTCCTCTTCAACTCCTACAAGAAGACAGCTAAACAGTCAAGTTCCAAATCTACAAGTCCCCCATCATGGTGCCTTTTGCAGTGCTCCAGATAGCTCAATGTCAAGTCCCTCTAGAAGTCCGATGAGAGCTTATCGTTATGAGCTAGTTACAAGTTCTGCTTTTACTACTGGAAAGCATTATCCAGATCTTCTATTTCTTGGTTCTGGTCCTTGCTCCAGTCCAGGCTCAGGTCAGACCTCTGGGCACAATGGCAAGCTAGTAGAGGAAGCCCAGAATGTTCTCCAAATCCTAGTCCGAGAATGACAAGCCCTGGCCCTGGTTCCAGAATTCACAGTGGTGCTGTTACACCACTTCATCCAAGAGCTGGCGGGGGACACACTGAATCGCAGACTAGTTGGCCTGATGATACAAAACAACAAACTCACCGCCTACCCCTTCCTCCTTTAACAAGTTCCAATTCTTCAATGTTTTCTCATTCGAATTCAGCTGCAACATCACCTTCGGTACCGCGAAGTCCTGGACGAGTAGAAAGTCTTACAAGTCCTGGCTCACGTTGGAAAAAGGGAAAATTGCTTGGTAGAGGCACATTTGGGCATGTTTATGTTGGTTTTAATAGGTGCGGGAATCAGTTTAGTGTGTGCCACTTTCCTGATCTTTATATGTTATGGAAAACTCATCATTTGTGTTTCTTTTATACTTTTAGATGAAAGGTTTTTGTTCGTATAACATGTCTTTGAAATTCTTAATCCATCTGTACCATTTATTAAATTGTTTAACATATTTATTTTGTATCTATGTGTTAGTTTTTTAATATTTTCATTTCCTAAAGTTGATTACTGATTTTTATATTACAAATTTGGCCTTCTGATGATTCAGTGAAACTGGCGAAATGTGTGCTATGAAGGAGGTGACATTATTCTCAGATGATGCGAAGTCGAAAGAAAGTGCAAAGCAGTTGGGACAAGTGAGTTTCAAATCCATTTGAAGCATGACGAGGTTTTTTTTGATTGCAATTTTCATTTCAGTTTATCTATTCATGCCTATCACATTCATTTTGGTTTCTTACAGGAGATTACATTATTGAGTCGTTTAAGGCATCCAAATATTGTGCAGTATTATGGATCTGAAACGGTCAGTTGTATTCTTGCATTCATCGTTACTCCTCATATATCGATGCAGCTTCATATATAAATCTTCTAATCTCAAATTTGAGTCAAAAAATGTCTTATTCCATATTTGGTTCAGAAAGTAATTGCAGTTGACTTAGTAGGCACAATTCTTTAATGTATTATGAAATTTGGAAAATACACCATTAACTGATATCTATATGAATTATCTTGTTGACTACGTTGGTCATAACTCTCTTCGTGTAAAGTGTATCTGGCTGCAAAATATGCATGAAGTTATTTTCCTTGATTTTCCATTGCTGCTGAAATTATTTTGCTTGATTAGGTGGATGATAAATTATATATCTATTTGGAATATGTGTCTGGTGGTTCCATCCATAAGCTTCTACAAGAGTACGGAAAATTGGGAGAATCAGCTATCCGTAGTTATACCCAACAAATTTTGTCAGGGCTTGAATATTTGCACACCAAACATACTGTGCATAGGTGAATTTGATTTCCTTTATTTGGATAAGTTTTTGGCTTCTAACTTGGTTGTAAACCATACTTCATTTCTAAACACATTGTCTTGAACTTTTGTTGTTTATATACTGCAGGGATATTAAGGGGGCTAATATCCTCGTGGATCCTAATGGTCGTGTCAAGTTGGCTGACTTTGGCATGGCAAAGCATGTAAGTGTGACTTTTTCTTTGAATTTCCTGCAGTAGGTGATTAATGGTCAAAAGATGAACAGTCTAATTCAAAGGGCTTACCCTCTGCAAAACAAAACCCAAAAGAGTACGTAATGGGCACTGCTAACAAACTTCCAAATGCAAGGAAAAATGGAAGCAACACAGATTGATAAGCCTCTCTTTGAACTGTTGTCAGATCATGTGAATCCTAGAGAGACCGTAATAAGGAAAATCAACAAGTAAAATGGCTATTCAGTGTTAATTTAGGAGATATAACTGCTGTTTTGACTTCAAAATTAGCACCGTGTAACTCTATAAGACCAAGTCTTTTACTTTATTTGCCATTCCTGTCACCTTAGTTTGTTGAACTCTAATTCAAGTCTATTACACATCTTAATATTAATGTTCTTAGGAATATTTATCTGCTGTTATTTTGTTTTCTCGTCAAATTTAGCATTTATATTCATTTTTCTGTTTTGCAGATTACTGGGCAAACCTGTCCATTATCATTCAAGGGCAGTCCTTATTGGATGGCACCTGAGGTTGGACAATTTTATTTTATTTTTTATTTTTTTATTCACGACCATAGCACGTTATGGCTTTCTTTCCAGTTCTATGATTGCATTTCTTCTTTCCTGCTTTTTTAGGTGATAAGGAATTCGAAAGGGTGTAGCCTTGCTGTCGATATATGGAGTCTTGGATGCACCGTCTTGGAGATGGCCTTGTCAAAGCCTCCTTGGAGCCAGTATGAAGGGGTCAGTAATTTGAACTCTGATTTTCTGTAAAATTTATCATTTTTAGTTAGTTAGTTAGTTAGTCAGTTAGTGTGTTGTGTAACTGATGAAGATGCCAGTGTTTTACTTTTACTATCATCTAGAACATATTGTTGATAGAATGTTAGCTTGCAAGGAATATGTTCTCTGGACCTTGTTTATCTGATACTTTGTTATCTGGCCTGAAGGTTGCTGCCATGTTCAAGATTGGAAATAGTAAAGAACTCCCAACAATTCCAGAACACCTTTCGGATGAAGGCAAGGATTTTGTGAGGCAGTGCCTGCAGCGGAATCCTTTGCATCGTCCTACTGCTGCTCAGCTTTTGGATCACCCTTTTGTGAAAAGTGCTGTGCCCCCAGAAAACTCTAAATTGGGATCTACACCTTCAGATCCTCCCGTGGTAACAAATGCTGTAAAATCTGCGGTATTGTCTTTTTTTATGTCACGTCTTCATTGTGCTGATGGTAACGGCGATCTATTTTTGTCACCTGGATCAATATTGAGTACTTTTTCAGGCCAATGTTCTAGCCAGTTGAAACATTATTTTGGAAATATGAAAATAAAACTGTTATATGACCCCTCAGTAACTTCATTGTTGGGTGTAAAGGAAAAATCCTGGCTCTGTAGTTTCAGGATTCCTATCTTCTCCTTTCGAGCAAGCATTTTCTGTTTCGAACTTACAAAACCTTAAGAAAGAGAGAGAGAGCTTGAAATGATTGGTATACAGAATCAGGCTATGAAGCCTTTTCTCATCAATATCAATAATTGTTTATGTGCAACATGTGAAGGCTTGTATATTTTGTTACATCGTTGTTGAAGGCTTTTAAGGTGGACGGGAGTATTCTTGCTTGTCATTTGAGACATTTTGGCAACATGTATATTTACTGCCACTTCATTTTTCAAATTATTTACAGGGCATTGGACACACGAGAAGTCTTCAACTCTTGGATTCAGAAAAACTTGCTATCCACTCATCCAGAGTATCAAAATCTAATTTTCATTCCAGGTGCTTCTCTCACTCTCTAGCACATACACCCCCACCCTTTCTTCAACTGAGTCTTTGTTAATGCATCATAACATTTCTAAGATATAGTGAAAGATGAAGACAGTGATATTTGGCTTTATTCACGGACATTCTTCATATTTCCAGTGATATTTATATTCCAAGGAACGTATCGTGCCCCGTCTCTCCAATTGGGAGTCCTCTTCTGCATGCAAGGTCACCTCAGTACCTGAATGGGAGGATGTCTCCATCGCCCATATCTAGCCCCCTCACAACTTCTGGCTCATCTACACCTCTCACCAGTGGGACTGGCACCATCCCGTTTCATCTTCTTAATCAATCTATATTATCGCAAGATATTTTTTCTAACTTGCCTAGGGCTCCAACCAGTTCCCGTGTCAATAACCCACCCTACTGGGATCCCGATATTTTCCGGACGGCACAATCAGGTTCTAATGCTTTTCGGGAACTGACAATGAGTGATAAAGATGCTCCAGGAAATCAGTTTGGAATGACTGCCAATGGAGAAATGCACGACAGACAATCGGTCTTGGCTGATCGTGTATCTCAGCAACTCCTAAGAGATCCTGTTAAGCTGAATCCTTCCTCTCCATTGCCAAACCACCGCATGGATGGAGTCTAACTTGTTTTTCTGTTTAGGATGCCGATCAAGGAAGCTTGCTTACGAAGTCACATTTTTTGTGTAACAAGGGACGTGGCTACAAAACACTAGGCACCTACTACATATGTGTGGCTGCATCTTCCGCAATCATGCTAATAGTTTACTGCACACTAAGTCGACTTAAAGTTGAAATGAAAAATTAATTTGCCTGTGTATAGCTGATCCTGCATTGAATCTTTGTTCTGGAAAATGTATATCAATTTTATTGCACAGAAGAGAAGAGATGAAAAGAGCAAGGCTGGACAATAAGCAGGTAGAGCTATTTTTCTTCCAATCTGCAACTGCTGTACAGAGAATGGAATGATATTTACATCTGTGCTAATGAAAACAATTTTTCTTGCTTTTCGTCTCTGTAATGGCAATTCAGTACTGAGTACTCCATGCTTTGAAACAACTAGAAATTTTGTGGAACTGAGCATGTAGAACCCAGGACGGACGGTATGATTCGCTAGGCAGAGTAGTCGCACTGAAACGCAGGTTCTTCGACTGGTCTATTCCATTGAACAATATTGAAGGGAAAACGAGTTGTCCAGAATTGTCTCTCGAGAAAAACAGGTCGAAGTTTGGATTAAAAATATTGCTCTGGGTTAAAAAAAAAATGTCGTTTACTTGCTTTCAAGGGCAGAAACGCGCCTAAGAATTGATACTAAATCTGTTTTTCCTCGAAAGCATACTACAGCCTGTTTGGTTTGGCTAAAAATCATTTTTTTTAATTAACTTGATGAAAGCTAATAAAATGCGGTTGAATAATTGATAAAAAAAATATGAATTATATGAAATATGTTGTTGAAAATGAATTTGAAAGCAAACGAGTTATAAAATTGGAGGCCAAACAGTAGTAGGAGCTCGATAAATGATATGATTTCATAGGCAGCCATGCAAATTATTTGATAAAATTAATCAATCTTCGAAAGAAGTTCAAATTTTAAATTGTATAAATAAGAAGAATAAATAGATGAAATGTCTATATAGAATTCACAGGTACACAAGTAAAATTGTGTTGAAACCAAAATCACAATAATTCCCCGTTTGATTTAGATAAAAATCAAATTTTAATAAGAATTGATAAAATTCATGTAAGAAGTTAATAAAAATCATAGATCAAATAAAATAAAATATATGATTAAAAAATAATTGTTTACTTTGAATAAATGTTTATCAACTTTGTTAACTAAACCAAATAGAAACTTTATTATAAAAATCTAAATTGTTCATAAAATATATTAAGGCAGGAACAAATTAATTTGTTGTTTGTTTCTGGGGGCAATTATAATGTAAGTAACTTAATTTTGGCATAAATCTTATTATCGTTCTCACGTAGTGGTCACATGTCATAGATCGTATTCTACATTGATAACAGGTCACAACTAGACATATATTTGATTATATCTCCAAGATCATATGTTATTGATCATACGTCATGTCAAATGTCACATTATGCATTGATAATACATCATAACAAGACATGAAAAATCTTTTCGAAGAATTTATATAGAAAAAAAGAATTGATTGCAGAGAACCTCGGTCTCTTAGAAATACACAAGAAATAGGAAATTGTATTCAATGTTCCATTTAAAAACTCCCAGAAATCGAAATTCAAAGCAAATAAAAATTGCACTTTCCAACCACAATTAAAACAAATAAAATAAAATATAAAGAATAACACGAAATCCTTTACATCTCTCTCTCATTTGTCTCCTTCCCCACCTCTAGTTCTCCCCCATCCAATTCGTAATAATTGGCACAAACCAAGTCAATGTCTAATCCTGGCTGTCTAACAACAAAAAGTTCTCACACTATTCGAAAACAACGGACACCGGAAGCGTTTGTTGTTGAACAATCTGAACAATGCACACATACTCACTTTTTGCATCATTTCACACACTAAACATGGATTTATTGTTGAACAATCTGATAACTTAGTTGTTAGTTGTATGATTTAGATATCCGACATCGAAATCCTTTGTTGCTAAACAGTGGCATACTTTAAGGACAAAAACCAAATACTTCTTTGAAAGTTAAAAACGTGCTTCCAGGAATTACAACTCTTTAAGTTGTGTCAATGTGGCTGTTTCTGATTGGTTGGTTTGCTTATACCTGGATTGTGCTTTCTGTCTTTCATTTTGGACCGTTGATCATATCCAATAGCTATGATTTTTTAGCCTTATTTTTATGGGTTGGAGTGACTCTAGCTGCTTATTTTTTCATTTTGTTGGTTTTCTGGCGAGAGAGAGAAGGGTTTTCTGGCACTCTCCTGCGTGATTTTTCTTCCATAGACTAATACTTATTCTTGTATAATTCTAGGGCCTTTTTCTTAGCATATGTTGACAGTGACTTGAGTCTAGTTTTTTGGCTGTTTTGAATAGTCCCCGTTCAAGTGATTATGCGATAGGTTTTTTGGAGTTTTTCAGTTGAAGTTCTAAGAGATCATTTGTTCGATCTATGACTAGAACTTGATAATGGTTTGATATTTGGTTCCACTTGTAAAATTCTCTCTGGAAGGCATTCTTGGTGCACTAGTGGATTGGCTGGTAGCTGAGTCCCCAGATTAGGCATAACCAAATTGGGTTAACATTTTTTATGTTGATTTCGATTTCTACATTGAGTGTTCTTGAGTGTGTTATTTTGTGTTCTTTTATTATTTAGGTGTTATTAATCTTTGTTTGCATTCTTGGGTAACAATTGGTATCAGAGCCTCGTAAGGCTGTGGGTAAGGCATTGTGATACGTTTTCAGTTTCTTTTTCGTATTAATCTGTCTATTACATGTGCAGTCATGTGAAACAAATCTGAACGGAAGTTCTTGAATACTTGGGTGGTGTTGGATTCGGGTCTGAAATTGACATTGAACCTGAATTATGTTTCCTAATTGACAGTGGAGTTTTAAATACTTAATACACATTTTTTTGGTGAGATTGTTCTGATTATATTCCATCCAGTAATTTGATTTACATGCTTGATATGAATTTGTAAATCTGTTGATATACTATGATTTAGGGTAAGAACGTGAATTTATTGACTGATTGTAATAGGAGTATGCAAGGTTTATCTTCAGTTAGTTTCTGTTATCTGAGTGTGTAGTACCAAATTGTGAAATCTCAGTGATTGAGTGTATGTTACTGCTTCAGTATCTGCATATTCTTATCTATATTGTTTTTCCATTCCGTGTTCAACTTACTTGTCATAATTTGCATGAAAAGCTATTTTTCAAAACCTTTTCTGCAACTTAAGTGATTTTCAGATTGAAAACCACTTATGTCCACGAGTAATAGCCACCCTTTTACAGAATTCGTAATAGGTTCGAAAGTCGAATGATCACAATTCAATGGAAATGTGTATTACTCGATTTGGAAGTAGAAAATAAGTGTCATATTGGTCCAACAAAGGGTTGCTAAAGCTCTTGATGATCCTGTAATTTTTTTTGATGAATTGAAAGCTAAGCCTGACAAAATTCTAGATATGAATGAAATAACATACAGTTCTATTATATTGCACCCATTTGATGATATAGTAAGATAAGTTGAAGATTATACCACTCTTAGGGACTTGTGGACTGCATTAGATGCTTTGTTCCCAACTAAGACATTGTCTAATAAAATTTACCTCTCAGAGAAACTGTTTAGCTTTAAGATGGATAATGGAAAGAACTTGAAAGCTAATTTTAGTGATTTTAGTATCCTAGTTAAGAGTCTCGCTTATAATAGAAAGAAATTTGATGATGAAGACCTCGTCGTGATTCTCCTTAATTCCTTGCCTGATTCATTTAAGGATATAAAAAATGTAATAAAATACTTAAGAGATGCTCTAACACAAACCATTATCACTAATGCTTTAATATCTCGAGAATTGGAGATCAAGAAAGAATCTAAAACAAGTACAAGAAAGGAAACCATGTTTGTAAGAGGGAGAACTGAAAAGAAAGAACATAACTTCAACAACAGAAGATTCAAACCCAAATCTAAAATCGGATCTAAATCAAGAGATAAAAGCAATAAGAAGTGTATCATTGTGGAAAATTAGGGCACTTCAAGAGAGATTGCTTTGAATGAAAGAAGAAACACAAAGATCACAATAATGATGAATTGAATAATTCAGCCGTAGGTTCTGAGTTAGATAGCCTATTTGTAATGATTGTGTCAAATGAAGAAGTTGATAATAACTAGATCTTTGATTCAAGGTGTACATTTCATATGTGTCCGAATAGGTCATGGTTTAGTAATTACAAAGAAGTTGAACTTAGGAAGGCATATATGGGAGATAATAACTCTCAGAGTATTCTTGGTATTGGGACATTACCATTAGAATGTATGATGGTATTTTTAGACAATTGAAGAATGTAAGGTATGTCCCAAACCTTAAATGAAATCTCATCTCATTGGAAATTTTTTAAGATGAAGGATATTCTTTCTAGTCAGAGAATAACACTTTGAAAGTGATGAAGGGATCTTTGGTAATTCTTAAGGGACCTAAAAGAAATGGATTGTACTATCTTATGAGAGAGATTGTTACTCCCCAAGATGCAATTTTTTTTTATCATAATTGAAAACAAATCTGAATTATGGCACAACAGAATGAGATATATAGAAAATAAGGGTTTAAAGTATCTAAGTAAACAAAAACTATTTGGAAAAGATATGATTGAATCCCTCGAATTTTGTAAAACATGTGTTGGGAAAATCACACAGGGTGAGTTTTGAGACTGGGTTACATACCACATCTAGGCCCCTTGATTATGTCCACTCAAATTTATGGGGACCAGAAAGTCACCCCACTTTTGGAGGTAATAAGTACTTCGTTTCTGTAGTTGATTACTACTCAAGAAAGGTATTGACTTGTCCATTAAAAAATAAATCTGAGACATTTTGAAAATTTAGAACTTGGTTGAAGATGGTGGAAAATCAACTTGATAAGAAGTTAAAGCTCTAAGAACTGATAATGGATTGGAATTTTGTAGTGCTGAGTTTTATAACTTCTGTAAACAAAAGGGGATTGTAAGACATAGAACTATTAAATACACACCTCAACAGAATGGGGTTGCTAAGAGAATGAATAGAACTCTAATGGATAAGGTTAGATGCATGCGGATCAATTCTAAATTAGCTAAGGTTTTTGGGCTGAGGCTGTGACTACAGTTGCTTATCTTATAAATAGACCTCCATGTAGTTCTCTTGAGTTTAAGACTCCACATGAACTTTGGATAGGGAAGCCCGCAAACCTTTCTCACATTAGGGTGTTTGGATGTGCGCGCATCAAATTGAGGGAAAGTTAGACCTTAGAGCCACTAAATGTGTTATGCTCGGATACCTTGAAGGGGTGAAATGGTACATGTTATGGGTGTTAGGTGTACAAGGCATTAAGATCAGTAATAGCAGAGATGTGGTATTCAATGAGTTTGAAATGTCATGTTTGAAAAGTAAAATTGATAATTCTAAAGAGAATCAAAGAGAATACTTCACAGATTGATGTGAAGTTAGCTAGACTCAGTCACACTCAACTTGAAAACGTTGAAACTGATGTTGAACAATCTGATGAAAATATTGTTAACAGAGATGGAGGTGAAGTAGATGTACCTCAAGCCGAGGTTGAGACTGATATTGAGAACACAAATATACCCACTAATGATACTAGAATTCAAGGTTATCAAATGGTTAGAGATAGAGAAATGAGACAATTCAGACCAAATCCAGGATATAAAATAAACAATTTAACTGACTTTCCTCTTATCTCTGGTGAATCATTAGATGTACCTCAAGCCGAGGTTGAGACTGATATTGATAACACAAATATACCCACTAATGAGACTAGAATTCAAGGTTATCAAATGGTTAGAGATAGAGAAATGAGACAATTCAGACCAAATCCAGGATATAAAATAAACAATTTAACTGACTTTCCTCTTATCTCTGGTGAATCATTAGAACATTCAGAACCTTTATCTTATGAAGAGGTCATGAATAGTTCTGATTCTGAAAAGTGAAAAGATGCAATGAAGGAAGAAATGAAATCATTACTTGATAATAAGACATGGAAATTGGTAAAGAAACCCACATATCAGAGAATTTCTCAATGTAAATGGATTTTCAAAGTTAATGAAGGGATTAATTCTAATGACCCTTTGAGATATAAGACAAGACTTGTAGCCAATGGTTTTACTTAAAGGGAATGTGTTGGTTATAATGAAATCTTCTCTCCCGTAATCAAATATAAAATAATAAGATTGATTCTTGCACTAGTTCAATTCAATTGGGAATTTGAACAATTAGATGTCAAGACTGCTTTCTTACACGGGGAGTTAGAAGATGACATTTATATAAGTCAACCCCAAGGTTTTGAAGAAAATGGAAAGCTTGATTTTGTGTGCAAGTTACAAAAATCTTTGTACGGACTTAAACAAAGTCCTAGATGGTGGTACTGTAGGGATTAAGAGGAGCAATTAACCAAGCCCAAGCCCACACCACCCGGCCCAAGTGAGGTTCCAACCCAAAACCAAGGAGCAATTAACCAGGCACAAGCCCACACCACCCGGCCCAAGTGAGGTTCCAACCCAAAACCAATTGGTAATGGGTGGAGTAGTCCACTTGTGTTATATGGTGGATTTCTTTTCTTCTCCCAACCGATGTGGGACTTCTTGTTTGCTCCCAACAATCCTTTCCTCAAACGAAGGACCACATCATTGTGTCATCCCCTCAAACGATAATTCATCCGCCAATCATTTTGTACCGTCGTTATTACCGTCGCCATTGACCAAACGGGACCCGCCGCCTAACCACTAATGTCAGGAAGACTTTCGACACAAGGCACCTCAAACTCGAATGATTTTTAGCCCGATCGCCACCACACTTTCTACTGTATTCCTCCGACCCTGGGCTCTGATACCAGTTGTAGGAATTAAGAGGAGCAATTAACCAGACCCAAGCCCACACCACCCGGCCCAAGTGAGGCTCCAACCCAAAACCAATTGGTAATGGGTGGAGTAGCCCACTTAGGTTATATGGTGGATTTCTTTTATATGTTGTGATTTGTGCCTCCAGTAACACCAAGAATCAGGCTCAGTTAATCACAATCTACACCACAATCAACCAAATCGATCCCAAACCAAACACTTCCCAATCCGAACTCGGTTGCTCCAGATTTCAGCCCACAAAGGACTGGATGAAAAAATTACAACCACAAGAAGAACCACTAAGGCTAGGTAGAGAAGAAGATCAAAAGGATCTCTCAAGCACTAAGCAAGAAAATGCACAAAGCAATAGGCAAAATCGGTTTTGTCTTAATTCTCAAAACAAGGACGGCTCCAACTCTTTTTCACCACTCTAATTGTAATTAACAACTAACTTAAATAGATTAAGAGTAGGTTTAGGGTTTAGGCTTTTAGGTCAAACAAACAGGGCCCAATAACAGATGGAATAAGTGGGCTAACCCTGAAAGCTATCCAAATCGTTCGGGTCGGGCCATGAGCAGCACTAATACAATTAGGCTACTTTGAATGGTCCAAGTGAGTTACGTGATTTGATTGGCTCGATTGTGGTGTCAACATATCATTTCAATCATCGGCCGAGGCCTATGAAATATTATCCAACTAAATATACTGATTTAACATCATAGCCCGGATTTATTGGGTATCAAAAAACCCAACAAATCTCCACCTTGATCCCAATAAATCTGCAAGTAGACAAAACACACAGTTTACACTTGCACAATCAAGGTAACCAATAAAATTGGCATCATAGACCTTACCTCATGTCTCCACCTGAAACACATATCATACATGTTCCATATACTCACCAGGGCTAATGTCAGGAACACCCAAGTAGAAACAGATAAGTACAACAATCAATCAAGAGCAAATAAAACATGCGGTGGAGATATCATATAGGATAACACAGAGATCTTATCACACACGTTCACACAGAACAACAGATTAACAAGTTAATCAACGACCAACACATACGCAACAAATGCATAAATGACCTCACAAAGATCTCACCACACTTATCATATCCCATTCCGTGTTGCTCACTCACCTCGAAAACACATATCTCACCTCATCGCTCACCATGCTCACTAGGCTAATCACTCAAACAAACATGTCTAACGGTAAATCTCTATAGATCATAAGCTCTCGGGATAATCCTCTATCAACACATCACTTCTCCAACCTATGTGGATAATGGGTCTCCACCTAACAGAAGTGATAGAAGTGCCTCACTTGCACTCCACCTGATCAGGGTCTCTTCACAGATAAAAGATTCCAACATTTGATCACCTCTCCATCGTGATCCAAATGTCACACTCCACATCCCACTGTACAACCAATGTACCCTTAGGCCTCTATACTCCACCTTACAGAAAGACACACAACACACTGCAAATGCATCACAAAAAACCCACAATTCATGCAAACAATTACACACAGTAATAAGATCACTTAAAACATGCCAATGCACATATCAAACATCTTGAAACTGTAACATATAACCACACAACAGAATTAAGTAATCACACATATGCAGAAAAGGATTACACACGGATGCACATGCAGTAATTAGGGTTACACTCAGTAAACCTCACTAGGGTCATCACTCGACCTTATAAGCAAATTCGTATCACCTCTCATCTTACCATTCTGCTTATCCTTCTTCTTGGGACAGTCCCTAATGAAGTGTCCAGACTTACCACAATTGTAACACCGTCTACCACCAGACTTGTCCCACTTCTTGCTCTTCTTCTTACCACCCTCATCACTCGAGTCACTACTCGAATCGCTACAGTCTTGAACTCTCCCCAAATTCATTTGCTTAAATCTCATTCTACTCCTCATCATATGCAACTCACCACTTTCCTTATCATGTTTTTCAGCTCTCATCTCCATCTCCTTACTTCTAAGGGAGTCAATGACAATTTCAGGGGTCAAGGTGTCTCTACCATACTTAATAGCATTTTTGACTTCACGATAAGTATCAGGTATAGCATTTAGCGAAAAATCAGCCTCTTCTTTTTGTTCTTTTGAAAAATCAGCAGGAAAGCTCTCATCAATAGCTTTTGAAACCTTTTGTTGAACCAAAATACCTCTCATTTTCTGTTGCCAAATAGAAAAATCACATTTTCCATTAAAAATTCCCAAATCAAATTTGTGCGTTGTCATTTTCAAACAAGAAACACAAATTCACAATTAAGCCACACAAAGCAGAACTATGTATTCTAGGGAATAGTCAATGCAACCAAAGAGATATCAACAAAACAGTTTCACACACAAAACGATAATATGCTGTAGTTAATCAAAAGAGCAAACTTCAATCACGTAACAGCTACGAGCAATTAATTTCTAATTTCTAGCACAAGCAATGGTTACCCCTTCACGGTAACCCCAATCCTATTGTCACCCCCACACGATGACGCGCTAGTGCTAAAATTAAAAGAGGATCAGCCAATTTACCAGAGCGGACCTATCTGGATCCGTAAATTACGAGAAATATAATTTTAACACTTTAGGGCCACCACTATTCGCCCTAAAGTTTGCAACAACCGATAGAATGCAAAGTTGAATCCCGAAAGAACAATGGCAAAATCGTCCAACTTTTTCTGCGTAACCTAAAACGCTAAACCAAAAATATCAATACATTCACAAAATTAAGTAGAACAAACTGCCTGAAGAAACCGTCGCCTGAAAACGCCTCACGAACCCGCACGCGCCTCGCCGGAGTTCCCACGCGCCGGCGGCGGCGGCGGCCGTCAACCACACGTGTCGGAGGCCCAGAAGCTCCTCGATCTGCACGTTCCACCAGTGGTCTTGGATTTTCCAAAAGGTCACTAGTTTGGCCGGAAAATGGGTTTTCAGGTCCGGTTTTTGTGCAAAAACGGGACAGATTCTTCCTTCTGGTTTTTGCTCGATTTCTGGACTGATTATGGCCGAAAAATCACCACCTAAAGCTCTGATACCATATGTTGTGATTTGTGCCTCCAATAACACCAAGAACCGGGCTCAATTAATCACAATCTACACCACAATCAACCAAATCGATCCCAAACCAAACACTTCCCAATCCGAACTCGGTTGCTCCAGATTTCAGCCCACAAAGGACTGGATGAAAAGATTACGGCCACAAGAAGAGCCACTAAGGCTAGGTAGAGAAGAAGAACAAAATGATCTCTTAAGCACAAAGCAATAGGCAAAATCGATTTTGTCTTAATTCTCAAAGCAAGGACGGCTCCAACTCTTTTTCACCACTCTAATTGTAATTAACAACTAACTTAAATAGGTTAAGAGTAGGTTTAGGCTTTTAGGTCAAACAAACAGGGCCCAATAACAGATGGAATAAGTGGGCTAACCCTGAAAGCCATCCAAATCGTTCGGGTCGAGCCATGAGCAGCACTGATACAATCAGGCTACTTCGAATGGTCCAAGTGGGTTACGTGATTCAATTGGTTCGATTGTGGTGTCAACATATCATTTCAATCATCGGCCGAGGCCTATGAAATATTATCCAACTAAATATACCGATTTAACATCATAGCCCGAATTTATTGGGTATCAATCCAACAGGTACATAAAGTTTAATACATATGTACTTAAAATCGGGTTTAGGAGAAGTGAATATGACCATTGCTTGTACTATAATAATACTAAAGCTGGCAATGAGGTGTATCTACTTTTATATGTAGATGATATGTTGCTAGCTAGCTCTAGCAAATCTGAGATATTGAGACTCGAGAGTCTCCTAAAATCTAAATTTGATATGATAGACTTAGGGAATGTCAAGAGAGTTTTGGGAGTGGTTATTAACAGGAACATGAAAGAAAATATATTGACTATATCCTAAGAAACATACTTAAGTAAAGTCATTACCAAATTTGACATGAAAAAGCTAAGTCTATTAATGTTCCTCTTGCAGCCCACATGAACCTCTCTTCCGTCCAATGCCCCAAAACTGAATCTGAATTTAAAGATATGAAGAACATTCCATACGCTAATGCTATATGGTCAGTTATGTTTTCTATGGTTACTATTAGGTCGGATTTAGCATATTCTATTAGTTTTCTAAGTAGGTTTATGTTTAATCCGAGGAAGCCTCATTGGGCAGGGTTAAAGTGGTTATTGAGATATATAGCTAGAACACTTAGAGTTGGTTTGGTGTTCAAGAAGGAAACATATCCATTAACATTGAAAGTGTATGTAGATTCAGATTTCGCTGGGGATAAAGACCAGAGAAAGTCTACTACCGCATATTTCTTTACACTTGGCGATAGTTGTATCATTTGAAAGTCATAACTTCAACCTATTGTCACATTGTCTTATACAGAGGCTGAATATGTGGCAATAGCTGAATCTGTAAAAGAGTGTATCTGGTTAAAGGGAATTTTGGGAGAGTTGAATTTTTTACATAAGACACTTACAATTTTCACTGATGGTCAAAGTGCTTTACTTTTATGCAAAAATCATGTGTAACATGGAAGATCCAAGCATATTGAGGTGAAGTACCATTTTATACGTGAGAAAAATTGCATGTGGTGAGATTATAATTGAAAAAATTCATACAGATATAAATCCATCTAATATGGGAACCAAAATTCTACCTTTGAATAAGTTTAGAATTTGTTGCATATTGATACTGGTTAATCTTTTATAGGTACCAAGCGATGATGTTGGACCCTTCCACATATTAGTGCACCATTTAAGCATACTGTAGGGAGTTTACATTTTTGGAATCAAGGTGAAGATTGAAAGTTAAAAACGTGCTTCCAAAAATTACAACTCTTTAAGTTGTGTCCACGTGGCCGTTTCTGATTGGCTGCTGATTTTTTCATTTTGTTGGTTTTCTGGCGAGAGAGAGAGAGAGGAGAAGAAGAAGAAGAAGAAGAAGAAGAAGAAAAAAGGTTTTCTGGCACTCTCTTACGTTATTTTTCTTCCATAGACTAAGAGTTATTCTTGTATAATTCTGGGGCCATTTTCTTAGCATATCTTGACAGTGGCTTGAGTCTAACTTTTTGGCTGTTTTGAAATAGTCCCCATTCGAGTGATTATGCGATAGGTTTTTTAGAGTTTCTCAGTTGAAGTTCTAAGAGATCATTTGCTCAATCTATGACTAGAACTTGATAATGGTCTGATATTTGGTTCCACTAGTAAAACTCTCTCTAGAAGGCATTCTTGGTGCACTAGGGCATTGGGCTGGTAGCTGAGCCCTCCAGATTAGGCACAACCGAACTGGGTTAACATTTTTTGTATTGATTTTGATTTCTGCAGTGTGTGTTCTTGAGTGTGTTGTTTTTTGTTCTTTCATTATTTGGATATTATTAATCTCTGTCCGCATTCTTGGGTGTGTTAAACCCCAACATTCTTATCTCTATCCCATAATAGTACCTCCGATTTGGGCACGTCTCCTTTCCCACGACAAGATCCTGGCCGCCCATCATTCCGTTTTAAATAATAATGGACCTTTTGTCTTGCGTTCTCGCCGGAAACCACCTCCTCCTCCCACCCTATATACGAGGCTGGGGATGCTGAGTAGCCTCCGTTAAAGTAAATTAAAATTATTTACACCGAGGAAATTAATAGAATGGAATGAGGAAGAGATTAAGAGAGGCTAGACGATTCGGGAGATAATTTCTAATAAGGTTTTCGTCCAGTTGAATGGAAAGATGGAATTTGATGTGGCTAGACGATTCGGGAGATAAATTCCAAGATTTTTTTATGTGGTTGAATTATCTTACTTTTCAAGCATCAATTTCTATATTTTCTACCACTCCAATGGTTTCATTCCCGATGGAAAGGGATTATAATCCACAATTTAAGAGTCTAATTTTGTGAGTTTCTATGCCAAAAATGAGGTTCTAGGTGCTTTTCATTTTATGTGTAATTTTTCATACAAATTCCACATATTTCTTGTCATCATCTCTCTCCCAAAGACTAGACAAAAAATTTGGAAGTTAAAATGGGAGTTGTGGGAAGTTATGGAAAATCTTTTGATATCTTATAGGTCGGGTCACCCCATATAGGCGACACACAACCCGTTTTTTCCAACATTAATGATTAATTTTAATTTATAACTATTTATAAATTGGATACTTGATGTTTGATTTTAATTTTATAACTCTTTATAAATTTGTATCCAAAGGAGCCTAAAATTCTGAAAGGAAAAGGAGGTCAAGTTACCTTGTCTAGTTTTAAACAAAAATAAATTATTGTGTGCTGTTATTAGAAATTGATGGATTGCACGAAATGTGCAGTGAAAATTAAAAAAAAAAAAAAAAAATTGCCCATCTTTTTAACAAACAAAAACTTCACTAAGCAAGCACCAAGTAAAATTAAAGTAGATTATAGGTGGGATACAATTTCTGAATCATCGTCATGAAAACAATAATTTGGTGGACATGAAATGCCCGTCAGCGGCTGTGATGACTTATTTATTAGGTATATGTGGATAGAAATATCCCTTTTACCTTAAAAGAGAGGATCCTGATTTTACTGTTCATCTCGTGACCTCCTTTCACACTGAAACTGGTTTTGTACTGTTCGTTCAATAGATTTTGTTGACCAAGACAATCAATACGGCCGACTTCATTTTATTTTATTTAATGTAAATATCAATTGGATTTATCCTTTTTTTATGGTGTCATTTCGCACCAGTTAGTTTACTGTTCATCTGATCGATTTTGTTGACTGTTCAACACCAATCAATACGGGCCCACTGCATTGAATGTAAATATATCAATTGACTATCATTTTTTCCCCTTTCACTTTAAAAAATAGGATCCTAAGTTTACTGTTCATCTCGCGCCCTCTCACACATGAACCGATTATGTTCAATTTGATAGATTTCACACATGAACTATTATATAATTATTACCTTTTTATATATTAACACACCGATTATGTAATGTATAAAGTAAATTTGTTTTTTATTTTAAATAAAAACGAAAGATTTAAATATTGAGAATATATATCTTCAAAAAATATGCTAAAGCAATTATCGTACGTGACAATTTTTTTTTTTTTGGTAATTGCAAATGAAGCATAAAATAGGGAAAATATGTACTATTAAAATTAAAATTGTCTGGCATATTAATTTTGCTACAATGATTTTTAATATTTTCATTAATTGAATTGATTTGATTTTCCAAAAAAAAAAAAAAAAAATTAATAAAGTTTTGGATATTACTCCCCGTGCTTCCACAGGGAGTTTCGTTCTCCCCGTACGCGCCCGGGGAAACCCAAACTCCCCGTGCACGCACGGGGAGTCACATATATTCCAAATTTTTTTTTTTTTTTTAATAGAAGTTAGACTTAATTCAATGAATGAAAATATTAATATAACACGTAAATACATTACACAAATTTTACATGTATATTTATTTAGCACATAGTATATAAATTTCACAAATCATTTTAACAAGATTGCTAGACAGTTTTCATTAACTTCATTAGCGTAGAATTTTTTATAATGTAATAAAGTAAATTTGTTTTTAATTTTAAATAAAAACGAAATATTTAAATATTGAAAATATATAGGTTTAAAAATATACTAAATAATATATACTTAGCAATTATTATACTGAATAATATATATATATTTTGGTAATTATAAATGAAGTATAAAATAAGAAAAATATGTACTATTTATATTAAAATTGTCTGGCATATAAATTTTGCTACAATAATTTTTAATATTTTCATTCATTGATTTGATTTGATTTTCCAAAAAAAAAATAATAATAAATTTTTGGATATTACTCCCCGTGCATGCACGGGGAAAAGGTAAGTCCCCGTGCGCGCACGGGGAGAACCAAACTCCCCATTCTTGACGTTAATTTATCCTCCCTTTTATAAGAAATTCCCTGAAAAAGGCGGAAAAAGGAGATTCTTCCAGCCTCAATTGTTGACTTTGACGTTCATATGACAAAAAAAAAAAAAAATAGAAAATTATTAACTGTAGGCGGTGAAACAAAAATCTGGGGACTTTTGCCTATCACATTAACCGTAGGCGGTCAAAAATGTAGGCGCCTTTTGTATAGTTTCAATAACTTTTTTTGTAGTCGGTTAATTTTTGTAGTCGGCCAAAGAGATTAGTCTATATATATGAGAGAACTAATGAAGAAAAATTTATTCCATCATCGAGAATTTCTTAACCTTTATTGCTGTTTACTGTAAGTTTATCGAAAAATTTATTTTAGTTTCTATTATTATATTAGATATATATTTTGCATGTTTAGTATTTCATTAAATAAAAATACAATTGTGTTCCATGTTTAAGATTTTTGTAAGTAGTTATGTATAGTTATTTTTGTTTTTTTTTCTTTATGTTTAGTATGTAAATACTGTTGATCTATAAATCTTGAAAATATTTATTTTACTCTACTATATTTTTCAGCTTGTACGACTAAATTTTGAAGTTTTGATATTGCAGCAGAACATAAACTTTTACTGTAAGTATTTATATGTGTAAAAGTTATTTTTGTTTATATTATTATTACTTTTGCATATTTAGTATTTCTTTAAATAAATATAATTGTGTTCCAAAAATTTTTATAAGTAGTTAGGTATAGTTAATATTGTTTGTGTAGATTTAGTATTTCTCTATGTTTCACAATAAATTTTGAAACATATTAGGTTAACTTAATAAGTTGTAAACATATCATTTTAGTATTATTAGTATTATAACTGGGGTGGGTATCTTCCATTACAGTTGAAGAGTTGTTCGAAAATATTAAATTTTTACTAATTATAAATTACAATAATTAATAATACTTACATAAAATTATACCTGAATTTATGTAGATAAAAAAAATCGTTGAAAAACTGACTAGGAAAGACTATATAAAAATATATACTTATCAATTATTATATGGGACAATATGTTTTTTTTTTTTTTTTTTTTGTAACTATAAATGAAACATAAAATACGAAAAATCTATGCTATTTATATTCAAATTATCTGTGACATAATAACTATGACGATGATTTTTAAAGATTATATACTATTTCTTAAGTAAATACATTATTTAAATTTAGTATAATAAATATTTTATATTGACGTATGAAATTAATATTTTAATTAATTGAATAGCATCAAGTTCACCTAAACAAAGAGGAGAAAAGGAAAAAAAAAAAAAAAAAAATTCTCTTCTCCCCGTGCACGCACGGGGAAAGCGAATTCCCCGTGCGCGGATCACATATCCAATTTTTTTTTTTTTTTTTTTTTTTGTATTCGAAATATCAACTTAATTCAACCAACTCAAATATTAATACAATTTGTAAAGGGGAAAATTAATATTTTCATTGATAGAATTGTTGAATAAATTATTATATGCTTATTAATGTTTATATATTTAACTTACCAATTTAAGGTAATAAAATAAGTTTGTTTTGAATTTTAACGAAAAATGAAATATTTAAATATCGAAAATATGTATTTTAAAAAATATATTAATTAATATATACTTAACAATTATTATACTAAATATTTAAATATCGAGAGATTATGTTATTTTAAAAAATATATTAAATAATATATACTTATCAGTTATTATACGGGACAATAGGTTTTTTTTTTTTTTTGTAACTATAAATGAAACATAAAATACGAAAAATCTATGCTATTTATATTCAAATTATCTGTGACATAATAACTATGACGATGATTTTTTAAAAAAATATACTATTTCTTAAGTAAGTACACTATTTAAATTTCGTATAATAAATATTTGATATTGAAGTATTAAATTAATCTTTTAATTAATTGAATAGCATCAAGTTCACCTAAACAAAGAGGAGAAAAAAAAAATAATAATAAAAATAAAAAATTCCTTTTCTGTCCGTGCGCGCATGGGACAATTTTTTGTATTCGAAATATCAACTTCATTCAAGCAACTCAAATATTAATACAATTTGTAAAGGGGAAGATTATTTATTGTGTATTTCCAGTATATAAATTTGTATCATTGACAAATTTAAAGTTTATTTGTTTATAAAGTTAAATTTCTATTCAATAAATAACAACAATAATTTTAATTGGAAATTAGAAGTTTGAAAAAAAAAAAATGGGTTTTGCAGATTTAAAGCCAGTTTTTTTTTGTTTTTTCGCAATTGTAAAAAAAAAAAAAAAAAAGGGTTTTCCCCGTGCGCGAACGGGGAAACTGGCTTTCCCCGTTTTCCCCGTTCGCGCACGAGGAGGAGTTACCACGAATTAAAAAAAAAAAAAAAAAAAAACCAAAGAAGCCCCTCATCTACTCTACACGGAGGTTCTTTGTAATCTGTAAACGCCCAAATCCACCCATAAATCCTTCACCATAAGCAAATAAATTCAACAGGCCCGTTCGGTCAACTCTCAGGTGGCACGAGAACGGTGATCCTGCTTCAAGTTCCTTGTGCCCTTTAGTCCCATTCAACGGCTCAGCCCTGAGTCTTCTTCAGCCCAGCGGTTGCTGAACGATCGGAAACTCTCCGTGCGCGCACGGAGAGAAGGAACTCCCCGTGCGCGCACGGGTTCCACCACCATTAATCCCTTTCATCATTTCTAAGCCAACACCCTTCTCCGATATATCTCTCTCTAAAATAATTACGGGTGACTCCCGTTTCAACCCGCACTCCGACATAATCCGAGGTAATAGTTTCTTCATTTTCATCAATTTTTTCAAAACACTTTCGCTTTAATTTTCTATTCTTCTCTGGGTAGGTTTACTTTGCTAATTAAGAAATGAAATGTAAATTCATTACCCTTCTTCAGGTAATCTTAGTATCTTCTCGGATTTAGTTCTGATTAAACCCCTTTTTTTTCCTTATTTACTCAAAAATGTGGATTAATTTTATGGGGTTTCCTGTTGGGGTCTTGAATCGATATATTGAAGTTGTTGCTTTTGGAAATATTGTTTTTTTCTTGCATTTTAATTATCATCTCCATTGTGTGTTCTCGTTCCCTAATCTGTATCTGTACTGTACGTGTTCTTGTTCATTTCCTGCCTGTTTGTGTTGTAAAATCTACCGGGTCACTCAAAAGGTAAGATTTACTATTGTTCGAACATAATTCTGAGATTTAATTTGTTTTGATAATTTCCGTTTCCCTAAACCACAAATTAATCTTAGAATTGGGGATTACTATAATATATTTGTTGCCTTCTCATATGTGATTCATTCATGCAATTCTGTTTAGCGAGACGGAGACACCACCATGGCTTCTGTCCTTCTGCATTTCAACAGTAATGGGCTTGGGCCAAAGAGGATCTTTTAATGGAACAAGACAAAGAGCTCCTGAGTTACAGGTAGTTTTTGATTCTTGAACATTTCATACCTTTATTTTGGCCACGAATGGTAGGATTTTAGCAATTTATAAAATTATTAAGAGTTTCACAAGAAAATACTTTATTGTTATGTGACTTTCACAGAAATTTTTGTAGGTGGGAGCCTTTTTGCAGATGTTAATCTTGGTACTATTTTTGTTTTATAGATAGCTACTTTATAGGCATCGTATAATTGTTGTCAATCAATTAAGCCCTCTCACTGTGAAATATCAACTTCATTTTCTTTCCCATTTTTTTTTTTTTTGGTAGAGAGAAAAGAAGCAAGCTGCTGCTTGTTATTTGTAACCACCACTGCATTTCCATGCTTATTTATGTTTATGGTGAGTACCAATTGCATAACATTTCTGGACAGGGAATGGAAAAATAGGCCATGTGAATCAAGCAAATAACATGTACCTCTTTCCCGGGTCTGTAATAATTCCTACAGATTGTTTTAGATATATTCTAATTTTCTTACTTCTACTTCTCTAAATTACGCTCTTGCTCATTTAGGATTGGGTTAGGTGCTCTTCTCTCTGGTGCTCGTATTATCACTGATGGCATGTTGCAAGCAGTTGCTGAGTGGTATGCTATAACAATTCTATGCCTCCAACCTTTGTTATGATGTTCCATGCTACTTATTGTTCAAAAGATCTATAGGACTTCTTATTCCTTTCCCTTATACTTACAAGATTTGTTGAGTCATAGGCCGACTATATGGCTGTGATTTCTCCATTCTAAAAAAAAAAAAAACTATGGGACAGGGTATTTTATCACCATTTCTTTGTCATCATTTTTACCTTAATTACTCACTGACTTTGTGGTACAGAAATCAACCTAGCTCTTCTATTTATTTAAAATTTGAAAACTACAGATTTGAACCATGTTTGGCAATAATTTTTGCTTCCTTCCAAGGAGGACAGTAGAGTTATTATAGAGGATCATATTGTCCCAATGGGTTGTTTTATGAATTTAGGTTTGATTGTTTACAAGGAAGACATACATAAAAGAGGATGCAATTCATGGGCTTAGAGCATGCTGCATGAGATAACAAGTTCTAATAAAAAAAATATATTTAGTTAATACTCAAGCTCTACATAATGGGTAATGGACTTGCTATGCTTTATGGTACCGTATGATGGGTGCAGAGAAATGTCTAGGATAAAACTAGTGGAAATGAGGATTCTAATTATGTCATTATAAGAAAAAAATGAGAAAACAGAAACAAGTGGAAGTGATATCAAATTAAAAGAACAATGGCTTAGGTGGTTTGACATGTTACCTAAAGAAGCTCCTATTCATAAGAGGGACATGATTCTACAAAAATAGGTTAAAAGAGGAAGTATACCAAAGTTAAAATGGTTATGTGGTTGCGAATATCTATTTGCATGGGGATCTCCAATAGATGTAGTGATGGAGCAGAGAGATTGACAAGAAATGATTCAAGTAGCCAACTAAGGTCATAATGAATCAGACTTGGTCTGTTATTGTGGAAGTTTTGGGAAGGGCGGACTGAGGAGTGAGGAGGATTGGTAGTGGAGACACGAGAAAGTGCTCCTGCCAAGCTTGTATTCAGCACAATTAAAAGAAATTGTCAATTTGCACAAACTATTGTAGCTTTGGGCACTTGATTTCATATTTTCTGCTTTGTATCACTTCAAGTTGTGCCAGAGAAAGCAAAAGTTGAATAATATTGTTGCAGGTTATTTACATAACAAGGCCAAAATTGTAATTTAACATTATTTTCGTAGTGTTGCATGTTACTTTAGTCTCGGCTATGCTGTACAAATATTGTAAAAGAGAGGAATATACTAGGTGTTTGGGAGCTATGAAACTAATAAGTTAGGGAATTGATTTTGACGAGTCATCGTGTGTGATTTATCATGGGATTGAACGTAGAAGATTAAAGCTCAACAAGGAGATTGACAAAAAGAAATGAGGGAGGGACCAAAGTATAATAGTCCTCACTTCTCACTTTGTAGGCATCTTTTAACATTTCTTTTGTCTCCCAAGTCGAGTACACAGACTAGATATCTTTTACTTTTACCACACTAATCATCCAACATCTTCTTGTTTATCTACTTACGCGCCGTCTGACTGGTGGCAAACTTCTCGTTTTCTAATCTAGTGAGCAATGAATATATTTATATATTGGTGTGAGCAGATACATACAAGATTATACAGTTTTCAGCCTTAAACCCTTTGTTGAACTTATTCATTTCTTTTAAATCAGAAAATGTTTTATTTGTTCATTGTAGATATCCGAATAATGATTTATAATACCATATTGTGTGGTTTTACACCAAAAAACTACAACCAGATTTTCTATTGAGAATTTAGCCCGCGTCCAAGTTTTTCTTTTGTTACACTTCTATTTTTTTCCTTTTTGTCAAGACATAAAAGGATTATTTATCTTATAGCTAAACTTGTACTTCACCTTTCAAAAAAAAAAGCTAAACTTGTACTTCAAGATTTGTACTATTTACCAGTCGCTTAAGTTTGCATAGCTTTTCACTTAAAAGATTCTGACTGCATTTCGATTTATCACCATATACTGTTGGAATAAAATTCTCAATTATGCTTAGTTCACTTCGGCTTATATGCTTACTATATATATCTGCTATTGTGTAATGCTCTTTTTAATATAGTTGTTTAGATGCTTCTACATTTTTCAATTTTCATAAATCTGAGTACAATGATCTGTAACTGTCGAATAATATGCTGATAATTTTGATGTTACAGTCTTACCATCAATTGGCACTGGATCCTTTCTATTCAGAAAGCTGAAGGACGGAGTAACATATTAGCAGGAGAAAATGTATGAAAGAAATAATTGCAACATATAGGTTGTCATTGCATTTTGTCTCTTTTGGAGTTCCTATGGCTTTGTATTGTTCTTACTAGGATTAAATTGAGAACCCCAATTTCCATTTATGGACTGGGACCAAAGGGAAAATAATGCAGATTTTTTAACACATTTGAAAACAATGACGAGAATTTCCGTGTATGTATATGCCTCTGTATGAATATGTGTGAGCACTAACTCTTTTGACACATTATTTCTAGAAGTTCAATCGTCTAGCAGTGCCAGAAACAACTCTGCAGAAATTTGAGGAGGTGAGCTTTACTTGGGCCATAATTTGTTTTATGTTTTTATTATTGCTTAGTTCCTGTCTATTTCTATCTAATCTATATTTCCCTCTTTGTTTCTTTTGTTGGAAACGTGACCTAACTAGGTATTATCCGGCTGTCAATATTGAATTTGTTTTCAATTTATTTTTCAAAGTAAAAATATTATAATTTTCAACATCAATTGAACTGTACAGTTTTCAGGTACGATATTTTTTTTAATTCTTTTATAGATTTCATAGAGTTCAATTGTAGTTAGCCTTTGTATTTTTTTCTCTGAAGTTTTTATTACAGTATTTATCATTCAACTATTATTAACAAATTGTGTACTCTAATTTGTATTTACTATTCTCTTCTGTACAATGTCCAATTGTTATTTTCGGTGGTTGTAATTGACTACAGTAGTGCACTCTATCTTGGGTAAGTTTCTCTAATTGAACTATTCAGGTTTTTGTTTATAGGTTTATGTAGTATTTTGGTTATTTATTTATAGTAACTTGTAAATTTGTAATAAATTTCTGATTCTCAAGCTTTCTTTGTGCATACTACTTTTTTTCCTTCTAAAGTATATTTTCATTCATTGTTCACAAAATTTGATATTCGTAGAGAGAGGTAAGAGTGGTTTTTTGAATCACTAATTTCTTTTTCACTCGATGATGATAGCTGTACATGGTATTGTAGAATATTGTTTAGAATGTACACTCAAAATAGTATTTGTGAGATCTTACCTATAACACTGTGGAATAAATAACATGAATTATATCTTGGACCATATGAATAAACGTTAGTTTTAGTAGCACAAGTTTTTATCAATTTATACGAGTTATTCATTTCAGAAAAGAATCGAATTGAAATGTTGTCTGTTGGAAGGCCGATTGGGATATGATAGGTTAGTGAATAACTATGAGGAATTTGATCGTTAGTGCATAACGAAATGTAAAACAGAGATAAAGAAAATTTTGAAGTGACACAACTTCCACCATCTTAGTGTCAAGTCTAATTTGGTTAATCTATAATCAGGCTTCCAATTGAATATTATCTGAGGAAAGATATTAATCATCAAATGAACATGTTAACTTAAACTTTTAAACCATATTTTTTGAATATTACTGAAGAGCGAAAAACCAGTATTTTCTCTTTCAACACCAGTCAATGCTGCCAAAATCCTACCTTTTCTTTTGTGATTTATTTGTTAGAAGTGCTCTGATCGTATTTTATCCATCTAGCAGTACTTTTTAAATCCAAAACTTGTGAATGAGCCAAATCCACCTCTGCTAGAGCTAATTGCAAAAGAGCTGCTACCCTTGATTGCAGTTTTCCATCATCTGGTGGAAAAGGTAATTTTCCTTTTGATTTTATTACTTTTTCCATTTTTTCCATTTTTCAACTGTCTTGAATTCATGTCATTGGTTCACTAGCAGGCATTAACTGTCCAAGATAGAGTGGACGTGGAAACCGAGAAGATCCTCATCATATGCAAGTGCATATATTTTACAGTAAGTTTAATTTTTATGGCAGCTTTCTATGTTACACAGTGCTTGTCTCTCATTATAGGCTATATGTCTAACTTGCAAGTATGAACATTTCTTCTTGCGTTTCATTTTTCCTTTTCTACTATTACTGATTGCGTTCTTTTAGTTTTTAATTCGTTAAGTGTCCATTGTAGGCTAATTATTCCTAGGAATTGAAGGCAAACCAATACTCTTTTGCATGCTTTGAATAAACTTAATGACATTATACATCCTGTTAATTTGATGTGCTATAAACTCTCTCTTTGTCAATAAAAATGCGGGAAATATTTACAGATCTTTCTATGCTTTTAGATTTGATATAACTTTGTGGCGGTTGGGGAACCATCCTATTGAATGTGTGCAGCAATTACATGAGCAAGTTAGGGATCATAAAGTAAAATTTGATGGCAATGTTTGCAGTGTGATGGTGACAGTTCAGGTTCTTGAGGTAACCTTCTAAAAAAAAATAAAGAATTAGTAATTGTAGTACATATGTGAATCCCAAAATTAACGTAAATAAATTTTTTTGTTCAGCGAATAGCTTAGTTCTAGAAATGGAACTTCTAGCATCATGTTCTTGGTATCTGGGCTTGGCATTTGTATACAACGTAGTTGTGTATACTCTACCTTTTGATACCGGAGATGAGACCCACCTTTTCTGAAATCTCGCATAAGCTTAATGTCCATTAATGATGCTTTACATTTTTTTTTTGCTTTTATCTTTTAGTGATATTATCTCCATATGTTGATCCTCCGGTTGTCAGAATAATGGATTACAAGTAAGACACTTGCTTTTCTATTTTGGTAACTATCTATTACTACCTAATAAAAATTAACTGGATCAACCTTTGTAAATTTGCTACAACATTGACAATATAATCAGTTAATAGCAGTTTGGAAGATAAGTAGCCAAGTGCTCCTTAAATTTAGATTACACAATGGTTAATGAAGGATGTTATTTAATTCTATACACATTCAACGTCTTTTATTTGTTACCTATTTTTTTTGTTACAGTTACTTAGTGGTTGAAGTGCATTGATGCGTTGTTTTAAAGATTATTGCAGTAAATATAGATATGAATTGCCAAAGGAGAACTGAGATCAGCAGACAAGAAGTCTTAGTGAAAATCGCTGATTTTCATACATTGCCGTATGTCTCTATTTCTGACATTAAGATTAAGATGAGAAAATTACTTGAGTTGATATGCTGATTTTTATGGCAGCTAGCCGAATGGATTTGAAGAAATTGAAGATGGGGTAAGGTCTACAAGTCAAGGGGCAATCCATATTGAAAAATTTAACAAAATGTCGCGGCAGCACGAGTTTTCTGTGCTATAATTTTAAACAACACGGACTTCTATAGGCACGTTAAAATAAAGTTTGATCTGTATATGGACTTTAGACTGCCATCTGAGGAACATTCCAACACTAAATTTCTATTTATGCAAAATGGTATATCAGTGCAAAGTGGTAATGGTGCTTGACAAAAGGTGTGATAATTTCATTGCAAAGTGGTATGGTGCTTGATAAAAAAAATGTGATCATTGTTTTAAGAGTAAAATACCAATTCAAACTCGAGTACAAGAAAGTTTGGCATAGCGTGGACACCTTATGAATGCCTTCTTACATTTGAAGGTTCTGGTTTGTATCGAGAACTTTTACACGAAAGTTTCAATTTATGGACCCATAAAAACAGTAAAAAAAACCACCATTTTCGAATACAATTCCTTTTTGCATGAGCTGCATCTCTATTGTTTTCTTTTGTTTGGCTAATATTTTAGATATTTCTTTTTTCAATGTAACTTTGTGAGTCGGGATCAAAATTTACTTTCACTTTGATTTCTATCAAATTCGTGATTGTGGCTGCCTTTTGTCATATTTTGCAAGGTCTTTCTCTGTTTTAGTCCATTTTTGGATTCAAAATTTGGGTTCAAGAAAAAATAGTGAAAAATTTGATGGTCAGTAGGAATTTGGAGAAATTGGCATCAATTGATGCCCAATTGAGGTCAATTGATGCCTAATTGAGGCTTATGTTGATTCCCACTTCTTCATCCGCTATCGCTGGCTCTCCTCTTGAAAATTAATTTTAGTAGAATTTTTAGAATTATTTAAAGTTGCTTGAATTAAGTTGATATTTAGAATACACCCAAAAAAAAAAAAAAAAAAAAAATTAAGATGTGGAATTATCCCGTGCACGCACAGGAAGAGTAAAACTCCCCATGCTCGCACAGGGAGAAGAATTTTTTTATCTTTTTATCCTCTTTGTTCACGTTAGTTGATGCTATTCAATTAATCAAAATATTAATTCAATACGTCAATATAAAATATTTATTATACAAAATTTCAATAGTGTATATACTTAACAAATAGTATATAATCTTTAAAAATCATCGTCTATTTATTATGTCACAGATAATTTGAATCTAAATAGCATACATTTTTCCTATTTTATGTTTTGTTTATAGTTACAAAAAAGAAAGAAAGCTACTGTCCCGTATAATAACTGGTAGATATATATTATTTAATATATTTTTTAAAATGACATATTCTCTCGATATTTAAATATTTCGTATAATAATTGGTAAGTATATATTAATTAATATATTTTTTAAACTACATATTCTTGATATTTAAATATTTCATTTTTAGTTAAAATTCAAAACAAACTTATTTTATTACCTTAAATTGGTAAGTTAAATATACAAACAATAATAAGCATATAATAATTCATTCAACAATTCAATCAATGAAAATATTAATTCAATATGTCAATACAAAATATTTATTACATTATTATAAAGTTGAAAAATTTATTGATTCTTGTTGAATTAATATTTGAATTGTTTGAATTAAGCTGATATTTACAGTACACAAAAAATAAAAAAATAAAATTTAAGAGATGGAATTGTCCCGTGCGAGCACGGGAATAATGAAACTCCCCGTGCGCCCACGGGGAGTTGTTTTCTCCCCGTGCGTGCACGGGGAATCACTCTCCTCGTGCACGCACGGGGAGAAGAGGAAATATTTATTTATTTCTCTTTGTTTACGTCAACTTGATGCTGTTGAATTATTTAATTGAATATATTTTCTAATAATTTTGAATTTAATTATTTATAAATGAAATTGTATTTAAAGTTTATGCAAATTATAAATTAGTCGAAATTCCTGAGTTTATTGTTCAGCTCATGCGCTAGCTTTCACACATGAACCGGTTAAGTGAATATATTTTCTAATAATTTTGAATTTAATTATTTATAAATGAAATTGTATTTAAAGTTTATGCAAATTGTAATTTAGTAGAATTTTTTTCAAATTTATGAAATTGAATATATTTTCTAATATTTTCGAATTTATTTATTAATAAATGAAATTGTATTTAGGGTTTATGCAAATTGTAAATTAGTTGAATTTTTTTCAAATTTAATTATTATTTAGACACCATGAACTTATCAAAAGGAGTCGCAGTCCTTTGTTGACGTTCCCACTTCACTGTTCTTATTCCGAATAATCAATGGGTCGGATCTCTAACGCGTGATCTTGGTTCTTGGTACGGGTCGAACAACGGATCGAGTTGCTATTGCGAGACGTGATTTCTAGCTTTCTTGGATTGGTTTCAACTTGTTCGTGGATTTCCAAGATATATTCTTGGCTGGGTTCGCATCACAACTTATTGCCAACAAAAACTTTTCAAATCGTGGTCAAGTCGTACAATTTAGATTGAATATGAAACAAGAACGTTCACAATTATCGGATCTCACATTACTTGTTCTACTGCTTTGACAAAAAAAAGGAACCGAGCTTAAATCTTGCGAAAACCACCCAATTAAGCATACACGATAACGATTCCAAGCTTTATTTATTATAGTGATCTCCAGTTAGTCAAAACCAAGAAAATCTTGAGGATCAATGACATCAAATTATCAAGCTTTAATAATTCAGCTACATAACTATGCCTAATTCTTATACAAAGAAACGACTAAACGAATAATTAAAACAAATTTACTTCATTATGATAAAATCAAACTAAATTGGTTTTTTTATAATCTCCAAGTAGTCAAACCCACAAAATTCTTTGAGTTTCAATGATATAAATTATCAATCTTTACCAGTTCAGCTACAGAACTGAGCTTAATTCTACGACTAAACAAACAATTGAAAAAATTAACTTCAATAAAAAAATAATAAATAAAAGGAAATTCATTTACTCAAGGCAATGGCCCCTTCTTCTTGTGACTTAATTTACAACTATTTTCAAACAATTTTTAAGAAACTAATTGCAAAGAAGTTTAATAATCAAGCTCATAGCTACTATTCTCCAAGAACTGCTCCTTAACTTTACGGATACTATGAAAATGTTTGAGTTTACTCATTTGGTAATATTTAGTTTTCTTAGTGTTGGGCTCAAATCACTCAAGAATGCCAAAAAATCGAAATTAACAATAAAGAAATTAAAAATGCAGAAACGAAAATAACGCTGATGCTACCAAATTTCGTATGTGGATCAACCTGAACCGAATGGAAGAACCTCGCCTGGTCTGATCTTCAATGCCTAAAACAAAGGCGTCGATGTGTGTCCTCGTCGCCCCTCCTATGCTTAAGTCAGTTAAGTATTCAAGAAAAACTTTATACTGAATGCTTATAAAACGTACTTGAATAAAGGGGGCTTGGCTAGATACTTATAAAACGCCCCTTATTGATTGTGTTTTGTTTGTAATAGGAATGTGTTTTTTTGAGAGGAGGTTTAAGGCAATTAGGGAGTCAGTGTTCGATTGGAAATTGACTTCTATGTCAAATTTTGAAACTTCTATTTGGTCTAATGGTGTTGCTGCTGTTTTTAACATATCAACTTTCTATAATTACAGTTGTAACTAAAAGTTCAAAAATCGATTCACAGTTGCTAATTTCAATCTACCTGTCCAATTAATTAATTTGAGATAAATATAATCACAAATAAATAATAATTTCCACACAATTCTAATTGTTTTTTTTACCTAGATATACTTTCTTGTAAAACATTTAATATCATATTTGTTTTCCTATTCTTGAATGAGAATTGCTTAGAAGTAAACATTTTATATAACATGATTCTGAACTATTGTCTATAATCTAATTTCAACGTTCTTATAACCTTAAACTGTTGTCTATAATCTAACTTCAACATTCTTCACTCAAGAACATGTTTTGCGAACTGACTATAGTTCTATGTCCATTATAGTCCACATAAATCAAAACAAACCAACTATGGTCATATCCCGATTTAGCTTTAAATCGGCATACATAAAATTCTTTTTTCATTTGTTAAGCCTCTGTTTCAAACCCATTTTAAGAATAATAGAAATTTTGGAATAGTATTTCATGTGAGAATGTGTGATGGAAAAGTGATGAAAAGTTTTTGATTTGTGTGTAATATTATTATATTGGGAGAATGTATGGTTGAAATAAAAAATAAGAATGAGAATGAGAATGAAAAAAAGAAATTAATGAGTGTGAAACGAGAGCTAAATCTTTTGATCTCAATAGCAATACTTATATTTGCTTAACGTCTAATTAATTTTTATGTTTTGTGTATTTTGTATAGATATAAATTCAGCTTTCACCACCTTAATCCTCCATTTCGTGTTTGGTCATACCATTGATTTATTCCATTCTGTACCGATCATTTACAATTTTGTAAAACATTTGACAATTCAATAAACTTACATTCTTTCTTTTTTCAAACTAAAACTGAATAATTTATTAACACATTTACGTATTTGTAATCAAAGTTCTAAAAGGCGTAATGCATGGTAGATATAAGGCACGTTTATGCGATAATAATAGCACAAGAGAACAGACCCAGAAAGAAAGGTAAGGTCTTGAATAAAGTATCTGCCATTAATTATTTCATTTGTTCATTTCTATTATGAAGCGATTTCGTGCTTTTAATTCCCGTTTCTTGATCCTAATATTCCGAATGCATTTAATGGCGCTGATTTAATCTTCCCATAGTTTATTTGGGTAATCAAACCCTTTTATTTCTTTGATGTTTGGATTGTTTGCATATTTTTCCATTGAAAATGAAAATAGTACTATTGTTTTATTATATTTGATCTAACTTCCTATTCTTTTGTGTAAACACATATAAGAGGATATGACAAAGAAGAAAAGGTTGCTAGCGCTTATAATTTAGTAGAATTAAAATACTGGGGATCTACAACTATAAAGTTTCCACTTAATTCTTGAATATTAATGTTTGGCCCTCTTGATTTCTTTGCCCTGTCGAGAAAATTACCAAATGAAAGATTATTATGCATGACAAGTAACATTACCAAATTACTATTCATTTTGGTAACCTCATTTTCACACCTATCCAGTTTGCTACTGTGCATTAACTGAATGGGCGTAAACGACATCGTTTGGGAGAAAAGAAAAAAAATATATATAAGAGTCAATCCGCTGAAGATTGTTCATTTGTGAAGTATTTTGTTTTCCCATTTTATCCTTCCTTCACTGTTCATCATGGACAAATTGTCAAGAATGTAGACGGTGGGCGGTGACTTATTTTTGTGCTATTGGAGGTAAATATATATATGATGAAAAATATATTCCATTTCAGTGTAAAAAACTTGCGATTCCCTTCACCCTATATTGCTTGGTCTTGCAGCAGAAACTCCCCCTCAGCTTGGTCTTGCAACAGAAAAACTTGAGATTTCCTTCACCCTATATTGCTTTCCAGTGTAAGTATTTTTTTATGTACAAGTTATTTTTCATTCTATTACTTTTGCATGTTTAGTATATTTCAATACAATTGTGTTCCCATGTTTAAAATTTTATAAGTAGTTAAGTAATAGTTAATTCCCATTTATTTCATTCTACCATAATGAGATCATCCACTTTACACATTTGATTTGATAACTTCCCGTCGGTTAATAAAAGCACCATTAAAATTAATCAACATCGATTTCCTCTCCCGCTGATTTCACATTACTTGTTCTACTAAAAAAAAAAAAAAAGGAACCGAGCTTAAATCTTGCGAAAACCACCCAATTAAGCATACGCGATAACGATTCCAAGCTTTATTTATTATAGTTATCTCCAGTTAGTCGAAACCAAGAAAATCTTGAGGTTCGATGACATCAAATTATCAAGCTTTAATAATTCAGCTACATAACTATACCTAAATCTTGTGCAAAAAAACGACTAAACGAGTAATTATAACAAATTTACTTCATTACGATAAAATCAAACTAAATTGATTGTTTTATGATCTCCAAGTAGTCGAACCCACACAAATTCTTGAGTTTCAATGACATAAATTATCAATCTTTACCAGTTTAGCTACAAAACTGAGCTTAATTCTACGACTAAACAAACAATTGAAAAAATTAACTTCAATAAAAAAATAATAAATAAAACTAAACAAATTCTCTATAAATTCCAAAGCATACCTGTAAAGAGATGATTATTCAGAGCGAGGAGAGGCGCAGGAAAGGAATTGAACTGGTTTGCTTTTTACAGGAGGTAAAGTAATTCAGAGAGAATGGATGTGGTTTGGAAGTAAAATACGTGGCATTTTTGCAATCGTGTATTTTACTTGTGCAAGATTTTGTTGCCCTTTAGGATTTTGGCATTTTGTGTTAGATTTTTTAATAATTTGGGACTTTGGTAGGTTATGAGGTCAAATTAGAGCTTCATTTATTTATTTTTTCAGAACATTTTTTTGTGGTGAGTTTCTTGGATATTGACTTGATATCGACAAAAGAATTGCTTGTGTTGGGTAAATATTGGTATATTATGTTTCAACATTGTTCATAGAGATATGTCAATCAAAGTTAGTGCTAATAGTCATAAATTATTTTCCTACAATAATGAAAAATAGAAATGTGTAAATCATAATTCACTTTAATTACTCAAATCATTTAAGAATTCATTAGTTTATCATTCATAATAAGGGGTAGCAGCTTGTCGGCACATCGATTCGTGAGAGCCCAACCCATGAATGTAATTAATAAAAGAAAATTAGATTTGCTATTGAGTCCCACGAGCTTTAGTTGTTGAGCTCATCTCAACTTAACCCACATGTGCCCCATGGGTCAAGCAAAGTTGAGCTTGGCAATTAAAACTTTTGGGTTTCGGGAGGCCCGTTTCATTTTCCATATTTGATTACCTTACTTTTTATAATTTATTTTATTTTCTATAATCTCTTTAAATTTTGGCTAAAAAGAAAAAGAAAAATTGAAAAGCTCAAAGGCCAGCCTAGCTCGGTTCATGATGGCAAGCCCTTGGTCAACAAGCCAATCCCTCTCGTCTATTGGGAAGCTTGACTTGGTCCATTGGTGGCCCTATTCATAAAATAGAGATGGAGTTAGTGCAACATGAACTCTCAAATTGTGAAACGGAAGGCAAAAGAGCTTAAAATGAAGAAACTCTACAACTGAATATTTTTTGTATAAATAATTTTTTAAAATTGTATTGCTCATCGATTTCCATGGTGCTTATAAAATGCTCGACTCAATTATTCTAAAAAAGATAAACGAATAAAAATAAGTCGTGTTGCAAGTACTGGTACCATATGTTTGGTACATTGAACTAGACATGATCACAAAAAAGAGTATAAGATATTTGTCAATTGTCTTGTATAATTGTGTTTTGTCTGACTTTCTCTTCTCGCATATAGTAAAAAAGCTAATATTAAACCACTCCACATATGGATACAATGCAAAAGGAAATTCATTCATTCTAGGCAATGGCCCATTCTTCTAGTAACTTAATTTACAACTATTTTCAAACAATTTTTAAGAAACTAATTTCAAAGGAGTTTAATAATCAAGCTCATAGCTATTATTCTCCAAGAACTGCTCCTTTAACTTTACGGATACTATGAAAATGTTTGAGTTTACTCATTTAGTAATATTCAGTTTTCTTAGTGTTGGGCTCAAATCACTCAAGAATGCCAAAAAATTGAAATTAACAGTAAAGAAAGTAAAAATGCAGAAACAAAAATAACGCCAAGATTGTTCACCCAGTTCGACAAAAGACTAATCTGGGGGCTCAGAGATAACCCAAGCCCGTCATTATGAAAGAACCATCAAGAGAGAGATCAAAGTTTCGTACAGCCAAGACTCAGACCACCAACATCGTCACCGATCCACACATGGATCTACCAAATACACAGCCTAAACTATACAAACATAGGAACAACTTTATAGCCAACTCAATAGTGCAGGTTTACCAGTTCAGAGAACCTAAAACACTGTACACAAACCCACAACTATACTCTAATCAAGGCTCAGTTCCTATTACAGAATAATACCACAAAAATTCTCACTAACACCAAAAATGGAATTAGAACTCTCGAAGGACAGAGGAAAAACTCGCCTCCAAAATAGAGAGAAAGTGAAAACCAACATAATGAATTCTCTCTCTCCAAAATGACGCTTCAGGTGACCAAGTGAAAGAATAATCTTGATTAATCTCAGCCATTGATGTAATCTAATGGTCCAAATAAGTCTCAACAAAACACAAGTCCAAGTGAAGTAAAATGGACAAATAGTAGTCTTCCAAATGAACCAAATAAAATAGAAAGCGTATGATCACTTATAAAGTTGTGTGTTGAAGAACCACTTCTCACACTTAGAAAGCTATTTCAGTGTATCAACTGGATAGTTGCAATAACATGTATTTTTTTCTCTTAACTTTTGTGTTAGAGCTACGCGGACTATCATCACTCTTGTAGCTGGTCCACTAAGATGAACTTGTATGATAAAATCCTCAATATGAACAAGTTCCAGTTCACCACCACGTGTATCACTTATATAAGGTCTAATCTCTGACAAAATCTTGATATTCAGTAAGTTGTGTTAATACTTAATATAATCATAACAGAAACACCAAAAGGATCATAAGCATTTGTACAACAATCAAAGTGAACAGTAAAATAATGACTCTTTATTCAACCTTCAAGCTAAGTAAGTAAAGGTTGATCTCTAAGACAATAATCAGTTTTCTTTCCTTTTTTTTTTTTTTTTCTTCAATAGAAATATTTTTATTATCCCAAAAATATATTTCTTCTTTTATAAAGTAATCATATAATAATATTAATAATATCATCATTAATTTTCATTTACTCATTTCTCACTTACCATCCAACTTCCCAATCATTCCATAAATTCAATCGAATATTTAATCCATCATTTATCTACCAACCAATCTCCACCTACCCACTTCTCAACTGCCATCCCACTAGCCTTAACACCTTCCACCCGTAAATGCATTCAATTATTTCACTTCTGCTTGACTGTCATGCAACCCCACATCTCTTAAATTTTATTCAAACTCTCTCTATAAATATAATTATCTATCGAAATGAATATATACTGAGTTTGCATATTTTTTTTTCCAACACCCTAATCAAGTAAGTGTGAAATTAGCTTTCTAAATGATGCTATATTGCTTTTTTTTTTTTTCAACTGTAAAAATTCCACCCGCTTCTTTTAACCTTACACATAATTTGCAGGAAATTTTTCAAACACGGTTGCAACTATAAAAAGTTGATATCAAATACTCCAATGACACCATCAGACTAGGCAGAAGTTCGAGAATTTGACGTTGAAGACAACTTCAAATATCGAAATGATATCTTTGAAATTGACTTCATGTCAAATTCTGAAACTTCTGTCTGGTCTAATGGTGTCACTGATGTTTTGAACATATCAACTTTCTATAATTACAGTTGTAGCTAGAAGTTCAAGAATCGATTCACAGTTGCTAATTTCAATCTACCTATCCAAATAGTTAACTTCAGGTAAATATAACCACAAATAATTAATAATTTCCACACAATTCTAATTGTTTTGTTTACATAGATATGCTTTGTTGTAAAACGTTTAATATGATATTTGTTTTTGTTCACTTGCAAAATGTAGGCGAACGAAATATCTGAATTCTAAATAATAAAAAAAATTGTATACTGTTTCGATGCAAACTGAAAACTTCAAGCAATATCAAACTTGTACATATAGTAGGTAAATTTTTTATTTTTATTATTTTTATTATTATTGTCTTCTTTTATCTTATTCACATCATTGCTGTAAATAAGCCTTTACTCATTAGTTCATTGTAAAACTAACTTCAGCTTAGCCAAATGGCATTTTCATATAAGTTCTAATATCAGAAAATCAAACTTATCTATATTCTTGCATATGAAATCCGTGTTCTTGAATGAGGATTGCTTCAGAAGTAGACATTTTATATAATATGATTTTAAACTATTGTCTATAATATAACTCCAACATTCTTCACTTAGGAACATATTTTGCGAATTGGATGTGGTTCTCTGTTCGTTATAGTTCATAGAAATCAAGACAAGCCAACTATGGTCACTTATCCCGATTTAGCTTTAAATCGTCAGTAACAAATTTGCCTTAGTACACAAAGTTCTTTTTTTATATATTACTCATCTGTTAAATCTTTTGATCCGAATAGCAATCCTTATATTTGCTTAAAGTCTAATTAATTTTTATGTTTTGTGTATTTTGTATAGATATATATTGCTTCCAAAGATTGTTCTTTTGTCCAGAAGCTACTTCCTTACTACTTCACAATTTCTGCATTCACCACATTAATCCTCCATTTTGTATGTGGTCATATCATTGATTTATTCCATTTCTGTACCAGTCATTTATAATTTTGTAAAACATTAGACAATTCAATTAACTTACATTCTTTCTTTTCTCAAACTGAATAGTTTATTGACACATTTACATATTGTAGTAGTCCTTCAAAAACAAACTATACATTATACCAAGAACCTTTTCAGTTGTTATTATTTTACTCACGATAGATTCGTTAATTCATTACTAAAACCTTCAACAGCCTTAAACAAAATGAAAACAACAACTGACAAGAACTTGATGCAACACTAATATATCCTCGACAAAAACAAAACCCGTGCATCGCACGGGCGAAAACTAGTATTTAGAAATACTACAACTTTTTTGTAAAATTTGGAATGTAAGCTTTAATTTTATTTTATTTTTGGTGAAAAAAATTCAAATTATAGACATATTCTTAGTAAAAAAAAATTGGTTGATTGTGTTATATGAATGACAAATATTATTTCCTTGAAAATTTCTTAATGAAATAGCAAAAGTATTATTTATGTTTAAGTCAATTAATGAATTGAGAAGTCTTAAATAAATTTAGTGCTATAAAAAAAGGACACAGTTGGAGCCGACCCGACCCGATTCGGGTGGGGCCAGTTTAGGGTAGGAACCAGGTTGGGTCATGAAAGAGTCCAAAATCGAGTATGTCGGGTCGGGTCTGGACCAAACATGATCCGACCCATTACCCACCCCTAGTTTTACCTCACCCCTTGCTGGTTGGTGGGGGTTAAGCTGGACCAACTCACGAACCGTTTGTCGGCCACCATTTTTTTTTTCGTTTTTAAGAAAAACTGTATTGATAATGAATTGCTTTTTTCACAACGTAAGATAGTAACAGTGTAGTCAGAACATTTCAATTTTGTAACAAGTGTTTGATAAAATCAATTTGAAGTTCTAAATGGACTCAAATAAACATCCTTTTATTTTATAGTTGACGATGAAAAAAGAGATAAAAGTACCAGAAAATAAGAAATAAGCACCTACCCTACAAAGCTAAAGATGCAAAGATTGTTCATCGTCGCTAAACGTGATGCTTTGAGAAGGTAGACGTTGAACAACATGCATAGGCAACTCCCAAGTAACATTCGTGGTGCTGTCTTCATATGGTTCTCGAGGCATTGCAGCGTGTTGAAGCCGTAAAGCATATTCTAAGTCCCACAACACGTCGACCATATTAGGCCTATCGACCCCACATTCTTGCAAACACCTCTCAACCGTATCCCCAAATTTCCTTAGCGAGTTAGGATTAATTTTCCCCACAAGAAAAGGATCCACGATTTTCTCTAACTGTCCCTGCTTTTGCCTGGAAATCCCCCATTCAGCTAAGCTGATTTGCTCCCGTGGAAGCAAGTTGT